>WOVY01001454.1:0-153646 GCA_013436015.1 Rhipicephalus annulatus | reverse complement strand
CGCTTCAGTGCCACAAGTGCTTCAAGATCGGTCATGTCAAGGGCGTCTGTGCAAACTCCACCGTATGCCCCCGGTGCGCGGAAGCGCACACGGTAGACACCTGTTGTGCAACAACTTATAGGTGCGGCAATTGTCGAGGTACGCATGAGGCCACGTCTAAGGAATGCCCAAGACTCAAGAAAGAAATGGGTATCCTGAAAGAAATGGTCAGGGATAACTCAACCCATAGAGAAGCTTCACAGAAAATCCGGCGTCGACGTCGCCACCGACGGAAGCGCTCCAGTCATGGTGATATTCATGCACCACTTCGGTCTACACCACCATCAACATCTAGTAGAAAGCCAGAGAGTACAAGAAAACCTCCACCGGCGAAGCCTCTCTCCCCTGAAGACTGGCCGGTGCTTGCGAACGCACGGCCTTCCGAGCAGCCTTCCCGCTCTCTGCTCCCAGTGAAAGCGAATGCTGCTGATGACGAGGCTCCAAAAGCAGATCGTCAAATTATTCCTATGCTGCGATCCATTGTGAGTGTCATCAGAAGTCTTCTGACAAGCATCGACACGCCAACTGCTAGGAGCGGTCTACAGGTGCTGGACGCGTTGAGTCCGGTCCTTGCAAGCCTCCAGTAAAGCCATGGCCGACAAGAACAAGTCGTTCCGTCAGGAGGTCAGAGAAGCGTCCATCTTTCAGTGGAACGCAAGAGGTCTGAGATCTCGCATATCTGATTTTCGCCAGTTTGTTCATCTGCACCGATTTCCCATCATGATTATATGTGAACCGAAAATTATCGCACCCAATCAGATTATCCGGCTACGAGTCATTTTTCTCTTCAAGTGACATCGAAAGTAGCAAAGTTGTTGTATTTATTCGCCGGGAGCTTACTTACGTCGTCCAGCCAGTGCAACCTCACGACAGCAATCAGTATGTGTGCTTGTCTGTTAAAAAAGGAAAAGTGACATTCGCACTTCTAGGCGTGTATATATCCCCATCAGGTCATTTCGACGCCAACAAACTAGACGGCTTATTAAGGGCACATCCGGGTCCGTGGATTATCACCGGGGATTTCAATGCGCATCATCCCATCTGGGGAAGCTCAAGGCTTAATTCAACGGGACGACGTCTAGCATCATTGGTTTCCAGCCATGGTCTCGTCCTTCTGAATGATGCCAGTCCTACGTTTTTACGAGGCACTACATATAGCAGCTGCCTTGATTTGTCCTTTGTTTCACGCCGATTTGCTACACAGGTAAAGTGGTTTTTGGACATTGAAACACACGGAAGCGACCACATCCCCACTTACCTGAAGATCAAAGGTATTTCAAACACGTACTCCTCTACCACAACACAAAGAATAGATTGGAGTGTGTTCAAGACTCAACTTGAGGATGCTTGTGAAGAAGGCCTGTCCAATGGTCTTCAGCAAGCTATTAAGGAAACTGCACATGCGACTACGCGCACAATAATACGCTCTTCGAAGTACTCAGAATATGACCTCGAGCTGGAGCGACTTCGTGCGATACGCCGTCGTGCCGAAAGACGATACCGACGCACCAATTCCACAGACGATCTACGGACAGCCCGGCGCATCCAAAAGAAGATACACGGCGCCTTGACGAACTAGACACCCAACGATGGAGGAAATTTTGTGCGTCGCTAGATCCTCATAAACCACTGTCTCAGGTATGGAGAATTGTGCGAGGCCTACGTTCTGTTCCAGAGCAGCGTTTTCCCTTCAAAGCCCTTGCACTTTTTCATCGCCGGCATGAAATTGAGGTAGCAGAAGATTTCTGCGCTATGACCGTGGGCCAGACAGCGTACACAAGCCTACATACAGTGAATCAAATCCCTCACTCACGGGACCCACGCATGGATCTACCGTTTACATCACAGGAGCTCGATGCGGCGCTCGTCTTATGTAATAAGTCGTCGTCAACTGGCCCGGATGACATCTCATACAAGATGCTGTGCAACCTTGGTAAACGGGCACGAGAAGCACTCCTTAACATCTTCAACGATTCCTGGCAAGCTGGCGTCGTTCCGCAAGATTGGAAGATTAGCCGCTTGGTACCGATCCTTAAGCCTGGCAAATCTCCCCTGGACATTGCCTCTTACCGACCGATCGCACTCTCAAGTTGCGTAGGAAAGGTAATGGAGAGAATGATCTTGGCTAGGCTTGAATGGTACCTGGAATACTATGAGATATATCCGAACGCCATGGCTGGTTTTCGCCGTCACCGATGTTCGATCGACAAGTTATAGATCTCGTCACATATGTCCAGCAACAAAAGGCAGGTAAACGACTATCTGCAGCCATGTTCCTTGACGTAAAAGGAGCATACGACAACGTTCTACATGACGCCATCCTCGAAGCCATTGAGTCAGTGGGCCTAGGCGGACAACTGTATTGTTGGACACGCAGCTATTTACAAGGGCGGACCTTGTTTGTGAACACTGCAGATGGTCCAACTTCCCAACACCCAACGCATCGTGGAGTCCCGCAAGGTGGCGTCTTGAGTCCAACCCTCTTCAACCTCGTTCTCATTGGTCTTGTAGAACGATTACCAAGTGTGGTCAAGATATCCGTGTACGCTGACGACATCTGCGTCTGGACATCTGGCGTGACAAGGCCTCAGGTACGCGCAAGACTTCAGAAAGCTGTGACGTTGGTATCACTGTACCTCAAGGACCAGGGTCTGAAAATCTCGCCAGCGAAATGTGCATTGATTGCTTTTAGTCGAAAGCCAATGAGACCATACGCTATATCAATCGATGGCCAAGTCATACCGTATGTCAAGACGCACAGATTTCTAGGCGTATTCATTGATAGAGACCTCTGCTGGGGCCCACATGTGGCCCACTTGAAGAAAAGGCTGACAGAAATTGCTAACTTATTCAAGTATCTCGGAGGAAAAACCTGGGGGACTTCAGTACAAGCAATGATGCAATTGTACAAGACGCTTTTTCTTGGCTATTTGCGCTACAGTTTGCCTGTGTTGACCATCACCTGTAGAACCAACATTCGGACTCTCGAAAGCATCCAGGCCATGGCTCTGCGAGTTTGTCTGGGGCTACCGCGATGTTCATCATCAGCTGAGACAATCGAGATCGCTAATGACTACCCGCTGAAGACGCATATCATGATGGAAGTGCTTAGAGCACACGTGAGGCATCTTACTCGTGCCCCTGCCCATCATCTAGCTTGACTGCCAGAAGCCCGACCTTGTGCCTCATTCTGCCAGACAGTCTTGTCATATCGCACACACATTCCTGCGGGATATACAACTCCATCGAGGATTTCAACTCCCCCATGGAGTATGACCTGTGCACATGTTGAACTCACGGTTCCAGGCATAGGGTCAAAAGCCCGGCTCTCGTCTCCAGCGCTAAAGCAGCTTTCTCTTCTTTTGTTATATGAGAAATACAGTGACCATACTCATCTGTATACTGACGCTTCAACTAAGTGGATGGGTCTGCAGGGTCGGTGATCTTTCCTGCAACAGCGACAACGGTGAAGTTTCGTTTATCCCACCAGACATCATCGACAGCTGCGGAACTTGCTGCTCTACGTAGCGCAATTGAAGTCATTAAACACCAAGAAGCCAAGAAATGGAGCGTGTTCACGGACTCCAAGGCAGCACTACAGTGTTTGAAATTCGCCTTACGCCGGGGACCTCATGAACAACTAGTGCTGGAAATTAGAGAGCTGCTTCACCACCTCTTCGACGAAGGACACAGAATCACGTTTCAGTGGATTCCAAGTCACTGCGGCATATTGGGCAACGAACATGCCGATGCAGCTGCCCGATCAGCACACGAAAATGGAGAAGAAAAATCTATACCATTTTCAAGGACTGATGCTGCAATGACCATCCGAAACATCGCTAATGCAGAATTAAAATCCCTGAGGAACACCGAGTGCTTACGGCACACGCGACTGCGTAGACTGGACACGTCTCGTCGACTCCGGCCTCCGTCTGGACTCTCCCGACTCGAGACAACGGTGCTTTGCAGACTATGGCTTGGTGTCGCCTTCACCAAAGCTTTCGCCTTCCGAATCGGCATGGAAGACAGTGCTGCTTGTGGTCATTGCGGCAGCGATGAAACTATAGAGCACGTTCTCTGTCACTGCCCTCGTTACAGCGTGCAAAGACGGCAACTAGCTGCTGCGTTAGCTCGCCTTGACGACAGACCTTTGTCTGAACAATCAGTGCTGGAAAGACGACATGATTTGTGTGCTCACAGAAAATCAGTGAAGGCCCTACTGAACGTTTTGCGTGGCAGCGGCCTATTGTATAGACTGTAGCACCCCAGCTCCCCCCCCCTCTTTTTTTCTTTTTTTTATTTTTTCTCGCGCGCGTCTATATCCCTCTTCGCTTTCTTTCCAATCTTTCTTCCCCATTCCCTCTTCCCCTAGTGCAGGGTAGCAAACCGGATGCTCCATTTTCTGGTTAACCTCCCTGCCTTTCCCTCATTTTATTCTCTCTCTCTCTACTGCATGGTATTTGTTTTCGAACTTGCCATCCACCTACTACCTGGCCATAAGAGTGCAGTAACGTACGTGCCTTTTGTAGTTGGAGACGGGTTCAAAACTTTGAAGGACCCTATGATAATCCCGTGTTATGACGCCCGATGGCAGTTTACGCTTGTATCAAGCACTATTACGGCACTGTTTTATGTTGTATTCTGAAGCATGTATACAGGATGCGTGTGTTCGCAAAGCATGACAGTTACATTCATTGCGCTGCCAAGCAGAAAACAGTTATTTTCACTGTATTCACAAGCAGTTGCGTGGCTCTGTGGTTGAACACCCGCTTGCCACAGAAACGATCCTTGTTCAATATCACTCAGATCCAGAATTTTTCATTACCTGTTTCACTTGAATTTTTCTAGATTTTTCGGTCAAGTTAGTATGATGATTTTTCGCTCACAACCAGCGACACCGACGCCGACTCCGGAATTTCTGTGAAACTAGCTCTTTGATGCTACTGAGTTAAAATTTACGTGTCCGAGGGATGCTCGAACCCAGGCCGTCTCCGTGGCTTACAGGTGTTCTAACAAAGAGCCACGGTGCTTGTTGAAACAGTCATGAAAAAAAAAAGCTATATGAATTTCATGTAGGATAAGGAGCCTCCTTAATGCATCCTATGCTGCGTACTACAGAACGATAGAAGAGTGCCAGGCGTCAAAACATATCAATTCAGCAGCGAGTGGGTCTTTTAAAGGGCCACTAATGACACAGTGCCCAGATATTTATTCATCATCAGCAGAAAAACCATCAACAAAGCAAACAGGTGCGTAGGTTCGCGTGTCGCCCTATGGATGCCTGGTGGACCCTTCACTAATCAGTAAATGAAATAAAAATGGCGTTGTGGGCACTCAACAACTGCGCTTGCTATAGGTATTCAATGATATGTTAATACGGTCAATGCTACGCGCACAGATGCTCGTTTCCTTACGGCATGGTTCAGGCATGCATCGAAAACCGAAGCAAGTTAGCAGTTTAGACGGTGGTAAGCGCGAGTCCGAATTGCGCCATCACGGCACACTGTTGAAGCCATTACCCCTGATGTTAAAGGACTGCAGCATGCTGATGCGTTTTAAATTATAGCACCCATTTGTCATATGGCACATTACTCATTCCACTATGATTAAAACTTGAATTACTTCAGATTTGTGTACCACATTTCATGATTCGATATTCTGAACATCCGTGCAGTGCCACGTCAATTAAAACCAAACTCTCTGATAACAGAGGGCCTGTTTTATTTTTTTAAACAATATCCTTTTGTCATAAGTTCTACTATAGAGCAAAAAGACTCTAATTATCGCATCTCCCCATAATTTTTGGCTAATTATGGGTCGTATTTATACGATTGTTTCTATCAAAGAAAGGCGTCCCTCAAAAAACTCTGTTTTCGTTCACCACGTGATGTCGTAAGTCATGAAGCAAACCAGTGCTTTTTAATGTACACAAAATACATCACCAAACGTAGTTTTGAAATGAAGAAGCGCATACGCCAGATTGATAAAAAGTTTTCATTTACTAGAGCTTGACCTGCAAAAGACCGTAATAAATAGAAAGATTTGAATGTTTTATTCGACAACGTGCACAAAGCATTACGGCAAAAATGCTGTCCAATATTGTTCTGTCTTTTCAAGCAACTTTGACTCTAGAATTTGAAATATAGATACAGATAATTCTCTATACAACAGGGATTCGACTGGATATTCCAAATGATGGAAAGCCCAGAAGACACGTTGAACTTACGTCCGTCGAAACGTTTGGTCAAAATGGCTTCCCCGAACACGTTCGTTGCCCGTGCGTGAACACTGAAAGCGTTGAAGACAAGAGAGCGCAACATTGGCTGCTGAACAATAAACACAAAAATGGCCAGATCAGGAAAAGGAGCCTTCGCTTTTCTCTGTACACACAGTGCGAAGAACACATCAACGCTACTTGACAAAGCGTGAGACGTATTCGAACGTCCTCTTTCGTACTGAACCGGCGTCGTTTGTCAACGCGACGGGATTTTGGCGAAGAAAAACGACACTTTCAGGAATCGGTTCAGCAACACTGCCGGGCCCTGTCTCATACCCAGCATGCGACGCCCCTTGTCTGTTCCCGCTTCGCGCAACCGTGTGAGTCCACAGGCAAAACACTTTGTGAGCGGTGCATAGAAAATTGCGTCTGTCGAAAGAGCTCGCTGCCTGTTACCTTGGTGCTACTTCTAGGGAGAGCAAGGAGTGCCGTGACGGAGGAGGTGATTGCTCCATGGCAGTGGCACTGACCTGATGTGTGTTTGTTGCGCCGCGAAGAGAGGTATGGCGTAGTTTTCAGATGCCGATGTAACTACATTTGGCGAGAGAATATGGGGGCGCAAACCTGGTTTGAGTAATGTATCGCATAATTTATGCTGTATATCCTGCTATGGGAGCAAGAATAAAACCATCTGCCTAACCCTCGACGTCACAGTGAACGGAGTTAAGAAACTAAACAGATAGCATTGATGCATCTCTGGCTAAGTTAGGCGTTATACAAAATGGCTAAAAATGGCGGCTTTACAACTTTCAATGCAATCATAATTAACCAATACTGTTGACAGCTTTACTTCGTATTGTACAAAATATTCTGCACATTCCACAGTGGTAACTTCGGGAGGACCTTATGGATGTATATGAAATCAACACCGTAAAAAAGAAGTACCCGATGTTTCCATAAGCTGTAGTGGTGGCCTTGCTGTGAAGATATGTTCGGCAAAATAACACAAAATGCAGCAGCCATGTGCACGTCCAACTTTGTGTTTTATAATGACGTTGTTTACTGCACAAGTCAACTGTAAGTTTATCACAAAACACAACGTTTTAAACAAGCTTCACTTTGAGTTTAACCACCCTCCCCCATGCTCACAGTGCGCTGGGAATGAGAAGAGGGGGTAATGAAAAAGTATTGACGAGGACATAAAAGTACTATTTATGTCAGTAAGGCCTGAATTCTCAACCGTCCTATAACACAACAGTATCAAAATACCGGCACACTAGGGCGCATGCTCTTACATTGAGGCAGGAGGAGTGCGTCGCTGTCCGCGAGGCCTTCACTGTTCTCGGCGCTGCAGAGAAATGATCCAGTAAGGTTTGTCTTGAGAGATGAGCGTGAAAGGCGCCTTGAAGGCTCCCCTTCGCGAACGGGACTCTGGGAGTAAACTGTCCTCCCGTTTAGCTTCCACGTGAAACGGCTCACCCGTGGGTTGGCCTTTGCCTCGCAGCGTAAGTGCACCGCAAACGAGCTCGTCTGTGGGCTGCTCCCGCACAAGGATATGACACGGAGGCTCACTTCTGGCTTGTCTGCGTATCCAAGTAAAAAAAAAGGCATATCAGAATATTTTGGTATTTGTGACCACTTTTTAAACGCTATTCATTAGGTTTCTCAGCAGATATATCTATATCAGGTATGCCAGAACAAAAAACGCAGTATTGCCGCGAAGGCATGAATGCGATAGCAACAGCCTCGAATGTTACACGGAGCACGGCAAGCAGCTCTAAACTTGTTCCACGCTGCCCAACACAAAAAAAAGAATATGCGAAAAATGTAGACGTATCAAGAGAACAAGCGCGAACTAACAATTGTCGTAGTAGTTACTTGAAGCAGCCCCTACTTTGACTCTCCTAGCTTTCAGCTCACACCTTTCGCAAACGCGGCCACTGTAGCGAGCGAAGTGTCCATCATGCACTGCAAACAAAAACTCCCAAGCATTTCCCCGAGGGTGAACATGGTTAAGCGCGAATGCACGGGGTGATGCTATGAGGGGTATTTATTAATTCGCACTATTATATTTATTAATCACACTATGGTGCCTTTATGCTGTAATGGTTCCTGGAAATCGCAATTTGATCACACGGGGGAGTTTACGTTAACTCACTGGCGAATGCCAACGGATTTTAACTTTACTCCTCCTCATAGCATCCCCCCGTGCATTCGCACTTAACCATGTTCACCCTCGGGGAAATGCTTGGGAGTTTTATTACTGATGATAATGATTAAAGTGTAATTAATGAATTTAAGTGTTGTTTGTCATGAAGCATTTGTACACAGATACATTATATACGAAGTATTATTTATTTACACTTCACGATTTTCGTACGATGCATTAAATGCACACATCGCGAGCGCGTCACACACACACACACACACACACACAAACTACACTACAGATTAGCACCTATTCCTGTTATCGTTGTAGCTCACGGTTAGTACCGGGAACGTCCACTCGCCGTTGACGATTGCGAGCGGCGTCTTGACGCCGGCCTTCATCGCCCTTCTCCGCCTGACGCTTGCGTTGTCGTTCCGCTTCTTGGGCCGCGTTCGCGGCTCGATGCTGACGCCTCATCTCGGCCTCGCGAGCACGCAGTTCACCATCCACTGCACGCTTCGCCCGCTTGTCCTCGGCCTCGCGAGCGCGAAGTTCGGCATCCTCTGCACGCTTCGCCCGCTTGTCCTCGGCCTCGCGAGCGCGCAGTTCGACATCCGCTGCACGCTTCGCCCGCTTACGTTCGGTCTCACGAGCCCTTCGCAGCGCCGCCTTGTCTTCCAGCGTCGGCGAAACCACCGCGGTACCGTCACCTTCAACGACGGGTGCAGTGCTGGCACTCGGTTGTACTGCATTCGTTGTTGATGGTAGCGTTGCCTCCGGGACATCCATCGCACGACCCGCTCTCGACGGGAGACTGAGAGAGAAGGCGGGCGTGCGAGAGAGAGGGGTGCGCGCGCAGCTGCAGCGAGCGAGGAGAGCGGAGGAGCGAGCGAAGGGGGAGGGGGTATAAGGCGCGTTACTGACACCGATATCAGCGTCGCGTCCGTGGCTTATTCGGTAGAGCGTCGCGCTGCGGCCCGCCAAGTCCTCTTTCTTTTAAAGATAGAAGACTGCGGACGCCGCCGACGGCGGTGGATGGTTTGGGGTCGCTTATAAAGTGTATTCACACGTAAAATTCTACTCATACTTCGGTGACGGCACAAGACATACAAACCTCCCACCTTAAAAGATAGGCATGCTAGCACGGGTGACCAAGTCATGTACGTTAAGCACAAGTTACAGGCGCGCATGGAAAAGGCTGCGAAACGGGAGTGGAGTAACGGACTTAAAACTAGATTGCCTTGGTGCACGCATTGACAACAAGGCAGCCTATTTCAGGCTTACCCTTCGCACGAATACGCTGAAGCAGTACCGAGATCTGCGTACCGCCAGCAGCAAATGGTGTATGTGAAATAGCCCGTTTTAGTATGCCTTATGCTGTGGGGCTGAATTCTCTGACGTAGCGCGCCACGTAGCGAGGCGTCGCAGGTTCGAATCGCCGGTTGCGTGCTTCGTAAAATACTTCTTCTAAGCTGTTTGGTATGTGGGGTTTAACGTCCTAAAACCACCATGTGATTATGAGAGATGCCGCACTGGAGGGCTTCAGAAATTTTGACCACTTAAGGTTCTTTAACGTGCACCCACATCTGTGCCGACGGGCCTACAACATTTCCGCCTTCATCAGAAATGCAACCGCCGAGTACCTTAGCCACTAGACCACCGCGGCGGTCTTCCAAGCTATTTCTTATATATATATATATATATATATATATATATATATATATATATATATATAGATATATATATATAATATATATATATATTATATATATATATATATATATATATATATATATAGGAAAATTTTTATCTCTAAATGTCATGTGCAGTAATGGAAACACTGTGATGAATAATATTGCAGCCATCATAAAAGTGAAAAGTTTTATTTCTACAGGCCACGATAATCTAGTGATTAAGATACTCGACTTCTGACCCAGCACAGCGGTATTTTCGATGGAGGCCATAACGCTACAGGTCTTTTCACACAGATTTAGGTGCACGTGAAAAAACCACTGGTGTTCGAAACTTCTAGAGTTTTCGTCTACGGCATATCTCTTAATCATATCATGGTTTTGCGACGTTAAACCTCAACAATTATATTTATTAGTATTACTGTTACGAAATGTTTTCGTAGACCTGAAAATATAACTCTTGATGCGTAAAGCCCATAGCAGACGTTACTTTTAACGTTTCCACAAGGAGTATAAAATCTTTAGAATTCGAGACAACTCAATCAAACTTTTCTTCTGTGCATGCTATTCTAATCACATCAAAATATTAATAATGTAATAGGCATGCATATTGCATCGCCCATTTATTTATGTATTTGGTCAGCATGATTTTTCAGAAATAAGCAGTAAGTTGAAGCGCAAGGATATGCATATATGCAGCGTTTGATGATTCTGGCAAATAAGTGTACTGAAACGAGAGCATAAATATGATCCCACATGGCCATGCAAGAAGATAATCTTTACTAGTGATACTACTGAATAGACGTACTCATAGAACGAAGAGTAGCAATACATCCTAATGAAGAAGTGACCTAACAACACCCCTCCTTTTCATACAAGTGCACACTGGGTTGCATGAGAATAGCCTCTCAGTTCTGCAGCAAAGAAAATGTGGATGGTTCCGGATCTCTCAGTAGTAACGACAGCTTTTCAAACCCTTCACTTCTGTAACAGGTTGGAATTGTGGTTGGCCTAGCAAGTCGCGCGTGGTTAGAAGTAAAATGTTGCACAAAAACGACAAAAGCTTGGTTATCTCTTTTTTTTTAGAAATCAGTATAACACAAAAGTCAAACGTTTTCCCGCAGAGGTAGTTTCACATTGATTGTGCATTGTTTCGCCACAGGAACAAAGAAACGAGTGCTGCATTAACGAATTGCAATATCACGCAAAGAACAAGAAACAGCTCGAAGCTTGCAGCACACACCTGCAACAGAAAGCACGCACAAAATAATCATACGTAAGAAGAATATGCACTAACAACTGTCACAATTATTTTCTCGTGTGTGAGTAGCGCGCTCTTTTCGTAGACGCAGCAGTGAGCGAATTGATGTTCGCGCTCCCTTTAACTACTGTAACTTGAAATAAAACGTGCGATACAAGCACAAAAGATACAAAGCATCCGAATCTTGAGATAAGCGCACGCGTGCGAGTAAGCCACCACACTAGACAACATTGCAGCGCGCATGCACAGTGACACGTGGGTTGGTGCCAAAGAGGATTGAAGAAAAATTGCTGGAGGGGAAGTTCCCGCAATGCCTTGCCAGCAGAAGTGAAGCCACCTTTTGCCACTACCAAGATGGCGAAAACATGCTGTTTTCTGATGGTGCCCTTTTAACGATCAAGTGGCTTTGCTATGTTATTTTAATCCTACGTTAGTTCTATATTAAAAGATAGTTGGTCCCGATGAATAACACACAGAAACGAGTATGGATGACAGAGTCTTCAAAGAACTTTGCCTCCAATTAGAGGCTCACTAAAGAAAACTAGTAACTCTAAAACGCACGTGGAGCACTATGTGACCCGAAAAAGTTCCTACATGAAACTCGTTTGGTGGGCGAGGGAAACGCTTCATTTTTAATCGCTGAACGGTGATACTTTATCATGCCCCTAGTAAGATGGCCGCCACAACCGCCATATTGCCAGAGAAACGGCTTCACATCTGCGCAATCATTTCCACTCCAGCAATTTTTTAAATCCTCCTTGGTTGGTGCGCAACGACGACCTTCAGAGCGCGAGCACCCAACGCGCGCCCTTCGTGCAAGCTCACTACTGATCACTGAAACACACTGAAGTATCCGAGCTCTGAGGACCACCAGCGGTTAATGGTGTATATACACGGCTCGCCGTCAAGATGCGTAAGAAGGGTCATTCTGTGGTGCAGTGGTTGCATCGTGTGCTAGAGAGCGCGAGGTCACTGGTTCGACACCGCACTGTGGAACCTTTGCCTTTTCTTTTTTTAAAGACGATAGTTTTTGTTGAGACACTTCGACGCGAAAATTTTGGTCAGTCTGTCTGTGTGTATATTTGTATGTTTGTCCGCCATAACGGTAGCCCAAACGGCTCCACACGATATCGAAATGGCCTACCCCATATACAGCACCCACCAATATTGCTCAAATTTCGGCGCTCATACCTGTGTGATTGTCAATTAAAAAGCAATCATTGTGCATATATAAGGCACCATAACAACACGTCAATATTTTGTAAGTGTGTCTTCATACTAGAGAAGGCATGCATTCGTATTTCTAAGCACCGTAGCGTTTATCACGCTGCGCTGACAATGCAACGCGGTGCTCAAAAAGGCAAGTGTTTCCAATGCTCTGCTAAGATGACACGGTGGTTGTTGCACCTGCCCGTCATTTGCCTTCTAAAACTTATCGCCTCCGAGACAGGCATGCACGCCTTCCTTCGTTTCCGAAGATAACTGCCAGATAGCGCTCGTGTCTAACGTGCCTCGATGTGCTCGTTCGCCTTCGCTCCACGGATCGTGACTCTCGAACGCAGCGCCTTCAGAATACAATTCACTGATTTCTTTCGCTAAGGTCATCAAATAAACGTACTGTTCACTCTCTCCAGACAGAATACTGTCGTATTTTGGCGACATTTGCAGTGAAACATGCAGATACGGGGCCATTTTTTTTCTTTGAAATCTGTTAGTAATATCCTACAGCGCCATATCCATAACGAAAATACGTCTAAGAGCCGCGGTGGACCCCGACTTAAGACACTTTCGTGTTAAAATTTGGAAGAACGAATACGGGAAACAGCGCTGCTTACTGGCACCCTTCCCGTTGAACGTGTCTTTCTCGTGCAACCTTGTATTTTCAAGGTTTCACTCTTCCCTCAGCATCAATAGCTACTCTCGTCTTTTCTCTCCGTACATTCGCCTGTGATGTGATATTTTATTCGGAATTCAGAATAAAGAACTTTCCCGTAACAATCATAGATGGCGCGGAAGAGGAGGTCCATGAACGCATAAATGGTTGAGAGCAGGCAAGGTATTTCAAGAATGTATGCCAGCAGTGACATTCCGTGTTCTGCAGCATCTTCCGTTCATGGAATGCCATGGAATGCTGGTGCTATAATAATGACTGTGCATTGGATTCTGGACGTGGTAGTTATGCACTTCCTAAATGTGTATTTAGCAATCAGCGCAGCAAAGCACTCCGCCTTTTTTTTTGCGACAGTCACAGTAGCCTGTTCATTGTTGTTCTTTTACTTAAAGAACAGGGTGGAATATTATCAGCTGCGTCCCGAGATTGGACTGCGGAGCTGACATCATTGTCATAGGGAGCAGAGAGATAGGGAGAGTAAATACAGCAAAATAAAGGAGATAAATATTCCAACTTGATACACTCGTATAGGAGAGTATCGGTTTAGAAAATGAGAGCAAGCAGGTTTCAAGTTATACAAAAAGGACATTTCGGTTAGATTTCCGGTTTTTCGGTTTGTCGGCCAAAACAATGGGGATGTATCTGAAAAAATTTACGAAAACTTAAAATCAGCCCCATTTCAATCCCCACTGCGAAAAAAGTTTGGAGGATGGTGGGGCTTCTTTTTACATACATTTGAAGGGGCCATTTTTTTATTTTGCAACAATGCACAGCACTAAATTTGTCGATAAAAGCTCCGGTTTGTGTCTGTAATGGTCATAAACGTCTCTTTGTATTGGTTTAAAATTATTATCAGAGGGGTAACCTTGTTGCATTGTTTGTGAATGTTTGCAGATGGCCACCGACGTCTGAACATTTAGTCATTTACCATGGCCCACAAGGCTGGTACGGTGAGTTTACTGTTTTTTTATAAACTATTATTACACGTGGAACGGGTCGCAACAAGCAAAACGAACAGTTCAGAATTTTTAATTTTTTCCCCAAGTGCAAACATGCCGAATACCGAAAAAAATATAATAGTGATTTTGTGGACATGTATGGCGTTCGGTTGGTGTCCAGACTGCACATTTCGCGTTTTTTCTTCCAGTCGCTAAGAACAACCCGACTTCGCATGGCCTTCAATCTCCGAGGCTCCTCTTAAGTGTCGTGGCTACCTTACTGTTAAAAACAAAAACAAAAAAGCAAACTTGAGTGAGCGTAGAGTATAGGCGAAACCAGAATTCCATCAATCAGGTAGCTACCGCAGAATAACATTTGGAGCAAGCGTTTGCCTCCGAAGGCAAGCGCAACGGAGAACACGCTGCATTGCCAAAGCCTCTGGGATTACAAATGAGCTGTGGTCCCATGTTCGGCGAATTCCACCAGACTGAAGGAGCGGAGTGAGCGATACCAACAGTGTGCTAAAAAGGATTGTAAAGATAAAATGAGCAGAAGCCGCCCGCAGAAAAGACCAGACTTATAGTGTGCATGCCTTTTTGTTTAGACGCTTTCAACGTTTTTCTCGGGAACACAGCGGCATGGTTCGCAGACACCGCCTGTTCGAAGAAATAGATTCACTCTCGATCAATCTGTTGTTATCCATTAGGTAAATTCAATTTGCACTGCTTTTTTCTTCTTTAGACACTATACAAGTAAACTACAAAAAGTTGCGATGCTGGTACTGGAATGTTTCATGGTGTCCAGTGGACAGCGTGGGCTGGAAACGTAATATGACTAAGAGTCTTATATTGTTTCTGTCACATTGTGTGTTTATGTTTGGGTAAGTGTGAGTGTAGAGAATTCTTGCATGATAACATACAAACGGGATATTTTACTGAGGAAATGGGGGCACATACCACCATGAAAAGGCCGTGTGTAATAAGTTGAATTGTGCGGTGCTTGCTATGACGATAAAAATATTCAACATAAATATGAGTTACTGTTTCTCTGCAAACATTGTAATGGTACGTGTAGGTGTATAGTTACGTATTGTGGAATGTGTGATCATTTGTCTTAGACATCCTATTAGATATATTTAAATAACACACCATGCAAGCTGAGGCAGCCTAAAGACAGATTCTTGCTTCTTGGGCGTATTATCATGGGAAAGAAAAGAATGCCTTAGTGTGGTTACTAACAATAATTGTAAGACTCAATGCGATGTGAATAAAGTTGTAGCGAATTGTTTTCGAAGCTTACGGTTGTACCCAACGTGCAGCTTGCTTACCTTAAAAACTATCCTTCTTTGTCAATATTATTCGAATTAGATAAATAACCAACATAGAATACTGAAAAAGCGTGTAAATGTGCGCGTGTATTATTACTTTTTATTGTGTAGAAACCAACCAGAAAGCTCTGATAAGGAATTTAGAAGACAAAAGAACAGTTTCACAAAAAAAGGTAAATTTCACCACACTTTAGGAAAACTTAATGAGAGACAAAAATGAGTAAAATAGTTCTGCCAATAAATTGTAGTAGCCAATATATGTTATGGACAGCACTGTTTCTTCGCAGAGTTTGAAAAAAAAACGAGTTTGCTAGCTTAGAGAGTTCGAGCTCAAGCATACTCTTGGAACACGTAGACATTTGAAACTCAGGAACAGATGAGTTTCTATTGAATAGATTAGATGCAAGCTTGTTAGTGCGGATCCGTCTGAAAAACAGTGCTAAATCAAACATATACTATAAAACATCTCAGGAGGACGAGCATGGACCTAATGGGATGTTTCGTAGCACGTGTTTGAATTACCGCTGTTTTTCAGGTGGATGAGTTCCTCTCTTCCTACGGGCACGGAATAGATACTATTGCGATCTACTTCACGTCATGCTTTATCTTTTGTCTGACCATTAAGTACCAGTTGGACTATATATGACCAGTTGCTTTATTAGTTTTATTTCAACATCGGTTCCAAAGCGTGTATCTGAACGGTAGCTGCGAACGTAATGTTGAAAAAAAATCGTGAGTATAACATGCTGTATTAAGACGTTGAAGTATAATAAAGTGAAAAGTATTTAATGCGGCAGGTATACGAGCCAGGAATTAGGAAGCATCTACTTAAGAGCAAGTCAGCAGACAAGCGCAGTTCATGCGGTGTCGATGACATTGTTTGCTTGATACGCCGTATATGTACACTTTGGTAGGTAGCATGGGGGAGGGCTATTCAAAAGCTTTTAAGTACACCATTTAAGAATAATCTTAAACTGTTAGTTCCACGACATGAAGAAACGTTACCGGAATACGACAAATAAGATGTACTGAGATTCGCCGGGACAATATATGGTGGTTTTGGGAAGGTATACCCCACATGCTATACAAACCTTCTTACTATCACCATTACATTTCAAATCCTCTGATCTAATTAGTAGACCTGTATAAATATCTAGGAGACAAGCTTCTAATCTATCATGGTGTCCGCATATTACTAAGATTATTGCCAGCATTTCACCTTAAAAAAAAACACTCGGTTTTTTTAAGGGGCCGGCCATAATTTTACAAGTAGCCATGGAATGTATTCAGTGAACAAGCCTATTGCCTCTTCAAGAATTTTTAAAATCCGTCCTGTACAAGTGTAGTTGAATATTTGTGGCACGCTGCAATTGCTTTCTGTCTTCTCTCGTCCGAACGAAAATGCTGGAAGCTATGCAAAAAAGGATGAGACAGAGAAGAAGGTATGTCACGCTCACCTCTTAACCTTAAACAGTCCAGTTCAGTTTATTTAGCTTAAGGGCCTCTCGAAGGAGACATTACATAAGGGGTGGTTAACATAACTTTCACGTGGTTTATACATTAAATGGTTTCATATTCATTGTTTACACGTTGTTGAATCAAGGATGGGCATGTAATGGCAGCAATGTCAGCGGGAAGGTCGTTCCAGTCTTTGGCAGTGCGTGGGATAAATGAGGCAGAGAAGTAAGCAGTTCGAGCACGTGGGCGTGCGACTTGTTGCGGATGAGAGGTGCAGTGAGAAATGCGTGCTGCGGGAACGATGTATGGAGCTTGATTACCGGTGCTGTAAAAGAGCTTTTCAAAAAAGAGAAAGACCGAAAGTGCGTCGACCACCAGAATGCCGCGGTAAACCGGATTCTGCCCTAAGTGCTGAAATGCTGATATTATATGAGTAGCTTGAGTGAATGAATATAGTAGCGTGATTCTGCACAGGTTCGAGAGAATGGATGAGATATGATTGATGTGGGTTACAAATGATTGATGCATGCTCCAGTTTCAGTCTTACAAGTGACTGATAAGCGAGTAACTTCACATTTCGAGGGGCCTGACGAAGATTACGTCTAAGAACACCTAAGGTTCAGTTCGCCAATGATATGATATTAGAAATATGAGCATGCCGGGTCATATTGCTGCAAGGAGTGATTCCTAGATATTTATAGGAATGTATATTTCTTTTTCCTAACACTTTTTTTTCCTTCGATCGCGTTGATTTTTGGTGCTATCGCACATGCACAGGCGGACACGTCGTGACCTTCCGTGGTGGTCTTAGTAACTCGCGAGCACGCCTTGAGAGTTACTCGAGCATGCTCAAACCAGCCAATCACTTCATATTGAGCCTGTGACCCAATCATTTTAGACAGCTTATGCAAAATTCAGTCTGGTTAGTGGCATAATCACTCTTACTGCACATGCGCAAGAAATGACCCAAACACTGCCAGAACGCCGTTACTCGCTAGCGCGTTCCGACATTGGTGAGGGGCTGGGTAAAACGCTGTGGCCTCTTCCCCATAGAGTTTCATGCAACAATACCTAGACGGTAATCTGGCGCTAGTGTATACGCAGACTCCTTCAGCGGCGCTTGTACCCCCATGGGAATTATGGGAAGTACAGGCTTCGGATCTGGTTCGAATGGATCACGTTCTTGATATTCGTGAGGCTTTTTTTTCGAGCGTAAAACAAAGCAATATGAACTGATATTTAGTTTAAACTTGCCTCATTTTTTGTACGCAAACTTTATTGCAAAAGTTTTTTGTGACTAGGCAGTAGAAAAGAAACCTGGACAAATTTAACCACCAGGGTATGCATTGATCTGCCATTTCGTTCCAGATTTGGCATCAAGATGTAATGAATTATTTTGTACAACATTTCAAAACAAACAATCTTATTTTGCCTTCGAAAGTACGCAATATCTATTTAAAGAAATATCAGAACATCATTAAGTGAGGAACTCTTAACGTTTTGTCTGCTGCGATGCCAGGTGCGTCTGTTGAAGTTGTCTGCCCCAACGCACCTCTCGTTTTGTTGTGTAGTCGAGTCAGAAGAGCGTGGCTGTGCGTCTACTTCGCGTCGCCTTCGTTTTGCAGTTGATTTTAACGAGTTTCAGAAAGACGCACCCACAACAAATGTGAACTTGATGTAATATCCTGCACTGGCATGGGGCGCTACATCTGTGCGTAGCGGTGAGTTGACGAACTTCGCTTAAACTGTCAAACACGACTCATACAGCTCCAGCTTTGTAGCAAAATAAGAGGCCTAGTAGTTTCAAGCTTCTTTGAACAGCAAAAGCGCAGCTTCAGTCTTTTGCACCCACCTCACTACCCATTCTACGCGAAGAGCGAAACTGAAACTGTAGAAAAAGATCTCTAGACAGGTCGCTAGCTAACGCGACCCAATCCGAAGCCTGTACTTCCCATAATTCCCATGAGGGTACACAATCGCAGTGCGGATTCCTCTCTAGATAATATTGTATGAAACTCTATGCTCTTCCCCTTATACTCTCTCAGCAATCATGTGATGGCACCGGAAGAACGTCATTCTGCTGACGCGGGACGAACCAACGCTATGTATCCTAGTCAGGACGCGCTGCACGTGCTACCGCATTCTGACCTACGTAAGTGGCTATGTAAAGACCCCTCCCACTTTCTCAGCACTCACGTGGTGGCGTCGCGGAGCGAGATTGTGCAGACGCGGAATGAACGCACGTGCTCCCGTGTGGCGTGACGATAAATCATGTGATGGCCCCGGAAGAACGACATTCTGCTGACGCGGGACGAACCAACGCTATGTATCCTAGTCAGGACGCGCTGCACGTGCTATCGCATTCAGACCTACGTAAGTGGCTGTGTAACGACCCCTCCCTTTTTCTCAACACTCACATGGTGGCGTCGTGGAGCGAGATTGTGCAGACGCGGTATGAACGCACGTGCTCCCGTGTGACGTGACGATAAACCCGCGTGGCGTGCTCTAACCAAATAGGATTTGTTCCAACGAGTGTTCGGGACGAGTAACAGCGACAGGAACTACAGTATTCATGATGTGCTTCAGTTGCAAGGACACGTTAACAACGGGCAAGGCGCCCGTGGTGAAAGAAAGGTTAAGTTCACCTATGCGCTGCTTCGCACGCTGCTCATGGTTCTCTTTAGTGAGAGATGGAGTTATGTTTTGAGTCTGTATCATCATTTGTCGAGATGCTGATGCTGAAATATACGTTTAAATGTAATTAGGGGAATGCTTGGGGAGTTACGAATATAGTTATACGGAATGTTCTTTCAGGTAACGCTGTTTCAATTTTTAAAATAGCGCTTCATAACAGCTGGGATACACTGTATATATGTGAAAACATACGGGAATGCGGGTATGTAGGCTATGTTAGTGCCACACGTCCTATTAAATGATTAGAGTATTCACTAAACACACAAAAAGAAGAAAAACTAGGACGAATAGACGAATGACCAAGGAACAAAGTAATCAAGAGTCATTTCCCACAACAGAGTTGTACGGATAGATTTTTATGAATATAGATGCATCAAGACTATGCGAAATGTTCATTGACACCTATAGAGTATGAAAGGGAGCAATAATACCACACGAAGGAGCTCACTAAGCTTGTGATCTTTAAGAAATTCCTAAGAGCGCTCACTGTGCAAAGCCTGACTGTCAGGGCGTGGTCACCGTTCGAGCACTTTGCTAATTGTGGTCACAATTAGCAAAGTGCTTCGAAACGCTCGAGGAAAGTGCTCGAGCGTCTCGAGCAACCAAGGCTCCTCGCGGCTGTTCAACCGGTCACTCAGATGAAGGCGCTGTTATTCGTAGTTAGGGCAATATAGAGTGCGCATTGATTTTATACTTGTCCGACTATTATTTATGCTCATTATGCCCATTTTAAATATATTAAGCTCTAGGAAGACTACTTTGGTCTCTGCATACAAAACCTCTAAGATAATTTTAGTATTTTAGACCAGGCGTTACACATCGTTCTGCATTTGGGACTGTATATGCGTTTTATCCATGAAAACGAAACATTAACCTGTAGAAAAATTTAATATCCGCCCACTTTTCACGTTCATAAACATCTTCAAAACCCATCGACCGTCTACAGCTGATTCCTTAGCATTACCTTCGAAATACAACAGTACTATCCAACTTATAGAAAATGCCAGAAGTCTGACAAAGTACAAGTGTTTAGTCGAAGACGCCATGAAACCGGTTTCTGGTGTGACTTTCTACACAAAGGCGCTCAGCGGGAAGCTTACCACTTTTCACTTTTATCGGTTATACCGGCACACCAGCCAATAATATATACGCACTACACGTTTCCCTGACACTCGCTTCTTTCATGAAAACAAAATACCATATGCCTGCGAGAACAAGCGATGTACTCTACTAAGGAAAAAGATGTTCATCCATGAAAGTTGACTCAGCGCTTCTCGCGAAGCACTTTGCCTCGGTCTGTGGAGCCGAGAACTAATATTTCTTACTCCCCGAAGCGATAAATAGCAGCTCAGACAGGGAAGCAGCAATACATAGAGCCGAAGAAAGGCGCTACTGACTCTAGCACAAATAATGCTACAAGCTGGGACGAGTTAGGGACTCGTCTACTTCCGGAACAACGTCATTGATCTAACCCCGAGGGCGAAGAAGAAAGCTAGCTCGCCTTCTCTTCACTATATGCAGGGAGATGCTTTCATTTTTTTTCTTTTGCGTCAACGTAGTTAGGAAGCGTCTACGTGGTACCGGGCGTATCATGCACGAGCGCGCTTGGCATACGTCCGGCATCGAGAACCCGGAGAGCCCAGGAAAATATGAACCAATCGGACATGTATAGATAAGGCAAGGTCACACGGAATGTTGAGTGAAGTGAATGAGCACACTAATAAACAACACTTCGAAGCCATTCTGTGTGACGCAGTTTTATACGAAGAAAATATTGTAAGGTTTTCTTTCTAAATGGAGTATGTGGATATCAGACGGGAGTGCGGCCTCTAAGTGTACTGCTGGAAGATTACATCTGTAACGGGAGACGTACTGTAGCTTTGGTCAGCGAAAAAAATTTTGGAAATAGTTAAGCGTGTGTCGCGATAGCGAAAGTTTCGAAAAGCGGACTTGTCTTCGTGAAAGAAGCCGCTACTTTTCTTAGCAACGTGTAAAGGCTTCGCGCGCTATTTCCACGTTTCGCTTGTTTCACTTTTTTAGCCTATACCTGACAAAGAAGACTAGTGCTGAGTAGATTTGCCGTATATACTAAAACGTCGTTAACCTCTAGGTTTTTGCGTGCGAATGCTGTAGTGTCTGTCCTCTTATTTGGCGCTTCTTTCAACCGCACTGTGTTGTGTTAATGCGTTGCGGAATGCGTTGTGTTAATTTAACACGGTAGAGCTACACCACTAGAGCTACAGGACCATGAAAAGCAAATCATGACAATCATGACATACATGTCACAATTTTCATTTTATGACTAGTCAAATAAGTTGTTCATACAGTCATGTTATGCCATACCAAGTTTGGTATCGATACCATTATCGAAATGACTCGGAGAGCTCAAAGTCGTAGGCGGCTACATAGCTAGATAGATAGATGATAGATCGATGGATGATAGATAGATAGATAGATGATAGATAGATAGATGATGGATAGATAGATAGATGATAGGTAGGTAGATAGATAGATAGATATATAGATAGATAGATAGATAAGCTCAAAGTCGCCGAAGTTCGCCAAGAAAGGCTTCGCATTTAGAACTGGCAGCTGCGCGCGTTGCCTGGCAACCATTTTTCCTTGAACATGGCGCCATCTGCGTCGATGGTGGCAAGCACCGTCATATGTTCGCGTTGCTAAGTGCTCACTCTCACTCGCTCTGCCCGACCCAGACACGCCTCACAGGCCCATCTATTACAGAAACATTGAGGCATTTACTCATAATCAACAATAAAACTACCAAGAAAGTGAACATCTGCGTAGGTTCGCGTGTTGCCTTAGAATGCGCCGCGGACCCCTCGCTGATTCGCGATTGGATGAATTAAAGCAGAGCGAGCACTTAAAAACAGTATTTAAAATAGGCACTCTAGGATAGGTTACTCTAGAAAAACTTCCCAAACAATAATTTAAAACGCCGATTGTTACATGTACAGATGTTATAGACATGCGGTTGAGGCATCCATTGAGAACCTAGGCTATATAGAGTAGCAATTGAGAAGACGATGCGCATGAATTTTGGTGATGCGAGCGCGGTCATGCAATCCCAGCCCAAGCGTGGCTCACGTTTTTAGGAGCGAAGCTCCTTGGGCCCACATTATGTCATGGCCATCTAAGCTCCCTGCTACGGGTAAGCCCGCAGAGCAGAACAACAGGCGCGCTGCCGCTGCGCTGCAACAGCAGCGCAGGCGCGTCGGGCGACGGCTCGTGCTGTGCTCCACACGCCGTCCACTCACTCGCTCAGTCGTTCCCGCCACCAAACGCAGCAGACGCTCTCCCCACCCGCTACCGACCCTACCACCTTCATAAAAGCCAGCAGCAATATCAGGCGCACAGACTATTGCGTTGTATTGGTACACGAGACAAATGATAGTTTTTTTTAAATATTAGGATTAATCAACACCCGTTAAACAATCAGACACATGCAATAGCAGGTATTCCTTACAGTAGACGACGAGCCTCCAGTCGTCGAGCAATGAGCTGTTATCGAGGAGAGGGTTGGAAGCCTCGCACGTCAGCAGCTTCCCGTCGTGCTCCCGCCGGGGCGTGTAGCTCACCGCCGACGTGGTCGAGTTCTCGTCCGGCGACACGAACAGGTACGCGTCCGAGAGGAGCTCACCGTCCAACCGCCAACGAATTTCGGCCGGTGGACGCGAGCCCGAAGTGATGCACTCCAGTTCCACGGACTCGCCTTCGAACAGCTGGCCCCTGTTAGTGATGCGCGTTACCTGCGGTACCACTTCGAGAGAAAAGTACAGGAATCATAAAGAACAGAGAAACTACTACTGTTTTGACTGAGTAGCGTCCTCACTTTCTCACGCATACAAAGAAATACATGGTTGACACTTTCGTCTTAAGAATAGGTATGACATGAAAATTAAACTTGTCCTAACAGAAAATGTTGAATCTTTATTGCACATTGATAGAAGTGATTTTGCACATTGTCTATTAGTGTTTGACAGTCATAGCATCATTTAACCTTGATGCACTCACGTTGGTGCTCGGTGGTCAGTAATGTCCACTGTTGGAGGGAACGCGCAAGCTGGTGGTGACAGGCATGCCGCACGATGCTGATGACGAGATTTGAAAATGCAGCGCATGCGCTTAAAATCGTAATGACGGTGCGCACCCAGTTTAATCTGCTACTGATCCACCTCTGCGCATGAAACCGTTGGAAAGCAGTGCTGCATTTTTCAAGTGCGATTTGTCTAGCTGTCACTATGCGTGCTGTTCATCGTATTTTAAATAAGCCCGAAGAATGTGTGGTTTTGTTTGTAGGCGCAGTTCTTCGCAAGCTCTTATCCTTAATCCTGTTGATATCTTTCATCAAAGATATCTTTCATATCTTTTATCTCCGATACGAGTGGCTGCTTTTGATAATGAATAAGGCTATAAAAGTGTGTTGCATCGAACATTCTAAGCACAATTTTTGACTACGAAATATTGGCTTGATAAAAAAACTGAAGGCCGAGTTGGTGTCAGTTGATTTACAAGGGGAAAGGAAAATCGCAAGGGCTCGTGACTCGGTAGAACACGCCGAGTGCATGGGCGGTGAAGTAGCAGACGACGCTGGTGACGCACCATGTTGACGAACCAATGCGCATGCACCGCATTTCGAAATCTCGCCAGCAGTTAGCACTCCCTGAACTGCCAACCACGTACTCAGTGTTCCCTCTAACAATAGACCATACTGTACGCCTGCATCCCGATCACTATCGCCCATGATCAATCATTAAGCAAACCCTCGTGGTCATCAATGGTTGTGGTAGCTGCACGGTGAGAGCGGAATGAAAGTGGTGCGACAGCCAGAAAAGCGTTATTGATTTGATGCCGAACTTGGACTTAGGTCACCTACTCACAACGTGTTGAAAACATTGAACACCACTTTCCGACAAGAGAGAAACGCAATGCATGCCCTGTATTATCCGTTGGCCAACTGCGATTTTTCTCGGGGCGAACGTCAGTTGCGAACGCGGAGCTGTGGTCACGTGAAGTCTTCGTGCGTCGTAGACAAGGAGTATTTAAAAAATGGCAATTTGTCTTTAATACTCCTTGGTCGTCGATGTATTTTTTGTATGAATGGATGATATGAGCGAGGACGATGCTTAAGGTAGGTCGCCAATTGGCAGTGTGTTAATGTGTCAACAAAATTGCACTTTTCTTATTCTGAATGCACCTAGTGAGACGGAGGTGTCCAGATGATGCTTTGAAAGAAATAATCGAGGATGTGACAGTCATAATGCATTATTTTACTTTCACCAGAGCACTGTGAGAGTCAGTGGTGCGTATCAAAAGTGCGCTTCTAAAGCTTATGGAGTATGTCAAAAGAAAAAAAAATGGGCCTGTATCTGCTTGTTCCACTGCAAATGTCGTCGAAAGGCGATAGCCTTGCGTGTGGAGAGAGTGAACAAATGTCTATTTGATGTTCTGCGTGAGAAAATCGGTGAATTGTATCCTGGAAGCGCTGCACCAGAGAGTCTCGATAAGTGCAGCGAAGGTGAACGAGTGCATTGAGGATGGATGGATGGATGGATGGATATGGCTGTACCCTTTAGATTGGGCGGTGGCTAGCGCCCCCAAGCCGTAATACCTAATGAACCAAAAACAATATTTATTTTTTTTCCTTAAAAAGTGAGTTTGAGGATTCGTACTTTGCAGTGAATAGTTTAATTTTCACTCGTGCCTTGACTTTAGTCACCAATCAGATAACCTCCTTCTAGTTAAGTCTACCCGCTTAAAGTTTATTTTGCCCTCCCGGTCCCTAAACCCCAGTGCTTTGAAAAACTCTGCGCCGTCATCCTGAACTATAGGGTGAAGCCCTTTACAGAGCATTATCAAGTGTTCGGCAGTTTCCTCTTCATCTCCACACGAACTGCATACCGTGTCTACCCCTTCGTATTTGGCCCGATATGTCTTGGTTCGCAGTACTCCGTCCTGGCCTCAAACAGTAGAGAACTACCCCGAGTATTATCATAGATCCTTTCCTTGGCAATTTCCTGCTTAAAAGTTCGATAGTTCGAGGCACATCAGAAACGAGCGCCATCTGGCAGTTATCTTCGAAAACGAAGGAAGGCGTGCACGCCCGCGGAGAAAGATGCATGCCTGTCTCGGAGGCGATATGGAGTAGAAGACAAAGCGACGGGCAGGTTCCATACGTTGGAAACACTTTCCTTTTTGAGAATCGCGTTGCACTATCAGCGCAGCCTGATAAACGCTACGATCTTTAGAATTACTTGTGTGTGCCTTCTCTAGTATGAAGGCACACATACAAAACATCGGCGTGTGGTTATGCTGCCTCAGATATGCGCAATAATTGCTTTTCAATTGACCAACGTACAAGTATGAACGCTGAAACAAGAGCAATATTGGTGGGCGCTGTAGATAGGGTTGGCCATTTGACGTATCGTTTGGTGCCGTTAGAAGGACCGTTACCGTGGACGAACAGACAAGTGTACAGACAGACAGACAGACAGACAGACAGACAGACAGACAGACAGACAGACAGACAAACCAAAATTTTGGCGTCGAAGGTCTTCAAGGAAGACCTTAGTATTTAAAAAATGTCGTGGCGCAGTGAGCAGCATGCCGGGCAACTATCATCGAGGACGAAGTGGTCGTAGTTCTACTCTGGTTGACGAAAATTGTTTTGTGTCTTCTGATCCTTTCATATTTTAGACGTAATTTTTGGGACAGAAATAGGACACTGACACCTGCATAAAACACTTTCGTGAAAAAAAAAACTGTGCAAGTTTTTTTAAAACACGGTCAATCATCCATTCTTCAATAAATGTCTGTCTATAAAGCTCATTTTAAATTCATTTTAGCAGCTCGCTACTTGAGTCTTTTTGCCGCAGTTCATTTTTAAACCAGCTTCGTCTTGTGAACCTTATTGCATGCGTTTGACGATTCGTACACGGTTTTGATGGCTGTTTGTCACCCGAATGTTCTCTTATTCACTGTGAAGAACCCGGGTTTCAGAGGTGGGGTTTGCTCAATTTTGGTGGCTCATACGTTTTTACTCGGCAAGCCACTGAATATTGTAGCCAGATACAGATTTGCTGTAAGAGATTGGCTGCTGCATTTTGATTTATTTATTCAAACTGCTTTACAGGCCCATCAAACGACATTGAGAAAGAGGGGCTGCAGTAAATACATTGCAAAAATACAGACAAAAATTAAAAAAGAACAAAGAAATAAACAAGCAAAAAATCAAACAAACGATAGACAGCAAGGTGCAACCAAGTTATATACTAGAAAAACGCATAAAATCAGGTTATCACGAAAAAAGTCGTGGTTAGAGATGGATACGATGTGATCTGGAAGGCTGTTCTAATGTGCTATTGCTCGAGGTAATGGTGATGAGTTATGTGCCAGTGTGTTACCATGAATGCGCATTAAACTACGTGCGTTGTGAACTCGTCGAGATGTGCACTAAGGGACATGAAGTGGCAAAGAGTGGCATTTCGTACTGTAGATGTACCTATGAAGTAAACATTCACATCGGAAACACATTCTTGGCACTTGAATGCGCAGCAGGACATGTGCAATATGTAAGCTCACTTCGCCATAGTTTGTAATTACAGATATGAGCTACGGAACCACAGTCTCAAACAGATTCGATTTAAAAGGTTCGTGGGCAAGCCTGCATGGATAATTGTCTCAACATGGAAAAAGCCAATGCCCGCTGTCCCTCAGGTGGAGCTCACCAAAAAAAAAATGTGAGGGTATTGCGTAATATGCTGTTGAAACACTCCGTATATTTCTTTATTCTTCCAGATCCGCATGCGAAGTCAAAAGCCGTGTTTTATTGATAGACTGGCAAGCAGTTTGGCCCAATGCAAAATTTAACTTACGATGCAGTCTTAGACGCATCAGTCTCACCTGTCAAATTCTGTAAGGAGACTCTGTGGAACAAAAAGAGGAGAAATCACAGCATATCCACGCAGTGAATGATGATGAGTGGGGCGAAGAGGTCGTCAGCCCGTCTGTTCTTTCGTCCATCTGTCCATGCGTCCGTCCATGAGTCCGTCCGTTGGTCTGTCTGCTCATTCGTCCGTCCATCTATCCACGCGTCAGTTCATCTGTCCGTCCACCTTCTAGTCTGTCTGTCCATCCGTCCGCGCGTCCATTTAGCGAACACTCCAAGTACCACCGTCTTCCATATCGCATCCCCTGTGGCACATACCCGCTCTAGAACGGGTATGTGCCGCTGGTGGCTACATACACCAACAGAGGATGGACAGACTCACACCCTAAGGAGCTTCGCCCCTAAAAAAGAACAAAAACAAAAGAAACAACACAGCATATCTTCACAACTACATGCATTTCCTTCGCAGTAGCTCATAATACTTCATTAAGTGATGCTAGTGGTAGCGGCTGCAAGGTGTCGGCACTAAATGTTTTACGTTGCGGTTTTGTTACGTTTCACCGCGAAAAGTTTCGTTTCTGTACCACAATAAAAAAAACGTTCCGTAATAGTTCGTAACGTCATTTATTGTATGAGAAAACTTGAAGTAAAGTAACGACAAATCTAGGTGAATACGTGCTCTTGCTATTTCATTCTTACTGCATCGGATCTTGCCAACTACTTCTACAACCTGAACAATGCATAGCTGTGCACAGACAATGAAAATATAATATATAGTAGCGGAGACGAAGGACACGGACAAGAGAAGGTCCATTCAAGACAACACAGCACTACCCTACCAGCAATATTATCATGCTACCATACCAACAATCCCAGATCACCATTCTGAGAGAATGAAGCCTGTTTCATTTTTAGTTTCACCGTTAGGACTTCGCCACATTAACTTAAAGTGAGCTTATTTTTTGAAGAAGCTATTCAAGATCCGTAAATTATCATGTTCTGTGAACTCCACTAATAACTTCCCTATGAAATTTCTAGAGCCAATGCCGAATTCCTCACTGCATGATCTACGGCCTGCTTCTTGCCTACCTTGACGTTAAAGTGAGGCTAGCCTAGCTTTGCTATTCAAAAAAAATTAGAGGGTGTTAAGGGAATCGTAACATGACTTAGCGAAGAGTACGGCACTGCGAGGTAGGATACTGAGCCTGCCTGACGGATTTGCCGTGGTAGAAGGCTGCTAGCGAGTAGTGCCATCATTGCTGCACTAGACTGAATGCTTAACGTGGCGATTTATTGCAAATACATTATGCCGTTGTTATTACTTGCGTATTCAGGAACATGATTGGTTCTTCAAGGCAACACAAGCATTCACCATCCCATTAGGTAGCGCGTTTGTCACAGCCATGATCAGACTTGACCTGCGTGCAATTCACTGCACTCAGATGTTGCGGGTTCGTCAGAGCGATCGAAACATGAATATAGAAAAGAGTACACATGTATGCTTTTCGCAATGTCGGAATTGCAAAAATTTGTCGAAGAACAACGCTTTTCAGAAGGTATCGGTGATGTACAGAAGCACTTAGCACGTAGGCGGGGTTAGTAGTCGTAACTACACGTTTCCTCTCTCTAACCACTTCGCTTCGCTGGTGGAGCTCGAGCATGTTGACTGTATGCGGCGATGCATAATATGAAGAGTAATTGGGCTGCATACAATCCACAAGAAAAAGTATATTTTCGTTGTGAACTCGCTGAATGATAATATTGAATGATAATGCTAAATACAATCAAAGTGACTGACGAGAGTTGAAAACATTAACGTATGAGGGGACGGGAAGTGCAAATCGCTGCTCGTGAATTAGCAGGTGATCGTTCGTCGTCGCTGTCACTGTTGGTGCGCTGAAACTTTCTACATCCAGTGAAAAATTGTTGTCGTAGAGATGGTTTATTTCAACATGATTCATGAAAGCAACTTGAAAAATTCGCTCCACCGAATGACTTCGACCACACCAAGAGCACCTCACTCACAACGTTTTTATGAGTGCTGAAAACATAACGCTCTGAAAACCGTCAACAAGCAAATCCCTTGCTGTGTGCTGCCTCCTATAAGTAAACGTACAAAAAAGAAGCGGCGCAACATTGGCCACGTTTTGGCCATCTGTGCGGCTTTACTGAGTTGAGGCTGCAGTGAGGGATATCTTCGCCGCGCAAGCCTTTGGTTTTGTAATACTTCGGTGTATGTGATCACATGGGCCTTCTTATCTGGAAGAATTGAAGTCCTTGCACTGAAGTTGGAGTCTCGGGGTATAAAAGCTTTGGGGGAGACATGAACAATATCGTTGTCTCTGACTCCACAGTAGCCAGGTATTCATATAGTAGGTCACCAGGCGCCGTTTACAAACGTTATCGTATCCCAACCCACACGTACTTTCCAAAATCGACCCGGACAAGCACCCCGCCCACATTCAGGCTATTCAACACTAATCTAGCTGAACTCTATCATATGGCGAGTGAGTGCCAGAGCAGCACATTCAAAACAGCTGTCTTTAAAGATTTCCGAAGAGAAGGGTGGGAGGTGGTCCTGCCCAGCCCGGGCCAGGGTTCGAAGATGCCCTGTTGGCCCACACAAGAACCGGGGTGCAAACCAATGGGATCCTAAAATAGGAATTCCACTCATTCATCAATAGATTTATTTAAGGTGTTTCATCCATCCATCCATGTTTTGAAATGGTAAATCGTGAGCCCGCGCGACTTTCCGCGTACAATGTTGTGAGATTAATACACCTCAAAAGCATTGACAAATTCTATACGCATGTAAAGCCTGCAAAGGTTAACTGCAAAGGTCAACTGCAAAGGTCGGATTACTTTGAACTTTCAATTGCAAAGGTCAGACGATAACCCTTTTTAACTAACATAGCTGGCTACCGGAAACCTCGCGAAGCTGATATATGTACTCTGCGGCCTATCATCAAAAGTGCGATTTGCTCTGTATTTGCACAAGAACTCCACGTTTCGCAATAATGAATCGAATTTATCGTTTCACGTACGGTTTGTTTTGTTTACTGATTCAGTATACGTGCAAGGTGGTGAGTGTTTGTTGCTAACACGTTGACACTCAGGTGATTGAGGCTAGCACAAATGAACAAGGAAGTATCTGCCTACTGACCTTCCTTGAAATGACGCCCCTGAATTCCGCTTGGTGGCGCCACAGCCTATTATTATTGCAAATATGCACACCATGATTTCATAAGTTGATTGCATGAGGCCACTAGGCGAGAATGCATGCTCAGCAACAAAGTCTGCACACTCTGTTGATCATGCCATATGAACCTATCATACGTAATATGACACAGCTAGTAATGACAAGCTTTAATAGTGTTTAGACGCGTATATCCGCAGCTGAAAGGAAAAACTTAAGAATGCCCAACCGAAATGCGGGTAAACTTCCCCACAAAGTTTCACTTTGCGTGTAGACACAAATTAAAAATGACTAAAATTAAGGTATAATTATTTTCTAATGGAAAACAATTAGCAGTTTTCCCCATTCACGCAGCAGAAATAAGTGCATTTCGCCCAGTTATTCGGTACCAAGGCAGACTTTTCTTAGACAAGAAAACAGGCCGAAGCAAGAGTGAATTCACTCTATTTTAATAAAAAAAACGCCAACTGGAACCTGGCACAATTGGTTCTCATGTGACTAAGTTTGTTTCTCCCGAAGACATTACTCTTTTTGATTCGCAGGCATCAATTACGAGGCGCATGAGCGTACGCGAGGTGGATTGCTATTATTTGGAACAACATTACTCCGACTAGACTGCCAATAGCTTTGTCCAAGCGTAAAAATTCAATTAAAACAATTTTCTTAATGTCTCACGTCCGGGCGAATTCTTGGAATCATCTTTCAACAGGTCAACTTAAACTCTGAGATGCGGTCTAGATTTAACGTCATAAGATTTTTGGTTACACACGTTGCACACGTAAGGTTCTAGGCTCTGGATTTTTATATTCCAGTTTACCACCAAGCGACTGAGATAAAGCTCCGAAAACATCGTGTCATTAAAAAAGGATTGTACGTTGCTTACACTAGCACACATTACAAGAAAGCCCATGTTCTTTATTTTTTTTTAATTTTTGTGACAGCCTCGCATTTCCGAGCTTTTCGTTGAATTAGATATATTCAGATTTCTGTATGTTGAGAACATAGATAATACCAACTGCAGTATGCTGCCATGTACTTGCTTAAACAAGATGAAATATGTTAGTCTGAGTTTGGCTTTCTGAGGGCACTCAAAATATTATGCGCAGGGTGTTTGCTTCACGTAAGAGATGCATTTGCATAAACAAATTCAACCACAGATGCCACCTTTATTGAGTTTCTCCCCCTTCATGTTCGCGTTCTCGCAATAAATTTATTATAAGTCAACCATACGCTTACGCTTGCCATTAAAGCTTTGTAATAATACAAAAATATGCACAATTGACCAACCTCAACTGCTCAGATTTCAAACATTTCATCTGAATTTATTTGAAGTATACTTATGATAGCATAAAGCTTATTTAAAAACCACCCTTTTATTTTAAAAAATCCTACGCGGTAGTATTTTGTCATCTTTTTTAAGTAATGTTTTTCTGCTACATTTAGAGTGTCATGATGGTTTGATACTTCTTTGAAACTGTGTAGAATAAGCCAGAAAAACTAAACTAAACGCTTGAACGACCATTGTGTAGCATTGAAATACTAAGCAAGAACGGCCATGGTTGATAAGATGCGCCTTTACATGGCACCAGCTACAAGCTACAAAACACACACACACGCGCGCGCATATATATATATATATTGTCAGAGCTGAACGTGTCCCGTGTACTTATTGCTGTGAACTTGTGTGGTGCCGAGAGTTGTCGATGGGGGTCTGTCGATGTAAGCTCATGATATGTGGTGAGTGATGCATACGCGTCTTCACTTTCGTATGAACTTTCTTGCCTTTCGCCGCTCTCTAGAATGAACAATATCTCGCTCTTTATCTTTTAATCCACTTTTTCACGTTATTAGGCTAGCCGTAGATGTAATTGCTAATAGGCCTATGTGACTGAGGACAAAAGACCACTGTCAACTAGTATATGTACTTATCAAAGTTTTATTTACTACTCCAAAATGCCAACAAAATAGGATACAGCCTTAAAGGCAGCACCAGTGTATTCTTTAGCACTTTTCGCGTTTACTTTTCACGTCCTCCAACAACTGGGGACGTATACGCTCAACGTAGCAATGACACGGAAGTAGCCGATTAGTTCGCAAAACAGGAGCACGCAGCTCGTCACTTGATAGAAAGCGTCAAAGTATAGGTGTGCGACCACTCAAAATCAGCGAGAATCCGACATTGCTTCAAAGTAGGAGTGCGACCACTCAAAATTCAAAATCAGTAAAACTCTGAGATTCCGGACATTTTGATGCCAACATTGTCAAATTTGAGCGAAACAGGAAGAAGTTAGGAGAGAATAAACGCGCTAGAAAGAGGGTCAAAGAGGGTCAATAGGGGCCTAAGCTAGCAAGGTAAGAAGTTGGAAACCGCGCTGGGTGGTTTTTTTTAAAGCAAAAATGTACTTCCAAACAACTACGAAAAGCCCAGGCGAGCTACGAGTCACGTGAAGTTGAGAGCTGATAGGCGCTCAGGTGCTATTCTACAGTGCTAATAAGCACTTCTATTCTACAGCACCTAATAGCTATTCTACAGCACCTAATAAGCATGCCTATTTTATCCTAGCTTTCATTGAACTTGTAGTGGTGAAGGAGTAAACACTTCGACCAGAAGACTTCTATTTTTCATGATGAAGTCACATGAAAAATGGCACAAAAGTAATTTCATCTTGAATATTTTCTCATCGGTTGCCACCCTTGTACATAATGACCTCAACTTCCGTGTTATTAGGATAATCTGTAGTGTGAAAAGTGCGCCCCGCCGCAGTGGTCTAGTGGCTAAGGTACTCGGCTGCTGACCCACAGTTCGCGGAATCAAATCCCGGCTGTGGCGGCTGCATTTCCAATGGAGGCGGAAATGTTGTAGGCCCATGTACTCAGATTTGGATGCACGTTAAAGAACCCCAGGTGGTCGAAATTTCCGGAGCCTTCCACTACGGCGTCTCTTATAATCATATGGTGGTTTTGGGATGTTAAACCCCACAAAACAATCATCAGTGTGAAAAGTGCCTTGCCTCGTCAATGCGTCGTACAAGACTTCTGTTGCAATGTCATTTCGTCACTAATCAGGTGTCCACTCTCCAGAGTTCTTCTGGGTCTTTGTTGCACATGTACACCGTATCCTTGGTATATGCGTCTCGTCTTAAGATTAAGAGCGCCAACAGGCTCCAGGTGACGAATAACAGCACTCGGTTGTTTATGTTCGTTGACATCAGCCAGGCCTTGCTTCTTGAATTCTGTTGCATGCATATTTTTATACTCAGATCAAGCTTATAATACTGGCACCGACTCATACAATAAAAGCATGGGAGATTTCAAAGGTGCCTTGAGTGCATCATGGTATATGCATAAGAGCCTTTTGGAGAGTATACGCTGCAAACTTGCGAAATTCAATATACAGGTTAGGTAAAGGTTCGCACCAATATCTAGATATTACGTTGAACGAAGTGATAGACCGATCAATGCATGGGGTTCTACGTCCCAAACCATCATATGATTATGAGAGGCGCCGTAGTAGATGGCTACGGAAATTTTGACCACATGGGATTCTTTAACGTGCACCCAAATCTGAGCACGCGGGCCTACAGCATTTTCACCCCCATTGGAAATGCAGTTGCCACATCCGGTATTCGATCCCGCGACCTGCGGATTAGCACCTGAGTACCTTAGCCACAAGACCACCGTGGCGGAGTGAACAAAGTCATATAATCCCCAGACATCACTGGTCGCAAGTATTTGCACTAGAACCTAATACTTCATTGATTATTTCCCAGTTTTAGAAAATAAAGCAGCCCTCACTAAATGCGTCAGCTTCAAAAAATGCAAACCTGGACCGTACATAAGGATACAAGCGCCAATACTGGCCATTGTGTGGAATTCTTTCCGTTAACGCCAGCTAGCGCGTCAAGAAGAAAATTCCGACAGGCTCAGTTAGCGTCAGCCTACGTGTTTTGTCCTTCTGCATCTTAAGAACATTAACCACCGCAGCGTTTATCATCCCTCGTCTCCTGGTCAACGCAATGTTTCTCGATGTACACACATGCGTGTGGCGCATTGTTAATGAGCTAAAATGCCTCTTGCTAAGCATGACGTCCTCTAAAGAAAAAGAGGAAGCGAGATCGATACAGTTGTGTACCGAGCCAACGGCGTTAAGTCCGCTCGTCAGCACTGGACGCCGGGCAGACTGATGGGGCGCCGGTGGAGGCAAAATCTATTCGCGAAGCCAGAGGGCATTAAGCTCGCGTTAGCAGGCGCTTCTCCGGCAGCCGCATTCATCCCGCATCGGACGACAAAAACGACAAAAAAGGCACCAAACTACGAGGTGGGACAGAAGGGGGAGATAGTGAATGTAGGACATGGAGTGTTTGCTCACCCATTTGGATGTCGTCACGCGGGACGCTGTGCCTGTGGCCCGAAGAGGAGGCCGTGACGGCGCCGTGAAAGCCGAGACGCCAGAAAAGCAAGCAGAAGGTCCGGTAGCGTAGCAGCATGGGCCCTACTGGACGGAGATGTCCGGCCGCCAACGGGACACGACGGGGTGCGCGACTGCGTGCCGCTCCGCACTCGACCGGCGTCGGCACTCAAGTGGACCGCCACCAGCCGAACCACAGAGGCACCACCTCGTCGACGTTGGCACGTAAATGAGAGCCGCACAACGACGAAGAGGGGGAAAGGAATGAGAGAATAAGGGAGAGCGCAGTGGTGAAAACGAAGTAACTGGCGGCGGAAGAGTTTTTTGGTCGCGCCAGCCAAACGAGAAGGGGCGAGAGAATGGGACGACAGTCTCGCTCAGAGAACACCAGGCGGGCTGCTACAGGGGAAAAAAAGGGGGGGGGGGCGGTTGGAAAGAAGGAAACAAAAAAGACAGACACTTTCAAACACACTTTTCTCGCGGCGAACTGATGCTCGCTTCTGTTCCTTGTTCGTTCGCAGAGGCGGAGAAACAAGAGGAACGAGCGAGTGACGTCGAGAGAGAGTCGGATGCTTATGTCCTCATGCGATAATCTAGACGTGGTCCCGAACGCCGACTCGCTGCTGCACTGAGAGTTGCAAGCGGCAGAGCGACCTGCGCGATGAAGGAGTCCGGCGATCTGCGTAAGTATCCGGCGATCAGTTGCCAGTTTTTTTGTTTGGCAAGAAGCGCGCACGCAATCTGCCACCGCCTTCTACTGCTCCTTCTGGTGCGTCCACTGTGGGTTTGCGTAAACGCCAAAGAGCGCTCGCTACCACCGCTGGCTCATTGGAGCGATTGTGCACGGCCGTGTACGTGTGTTTGTGCGTGCGTCAGCGCGGAGAGAAGGAATTTGAGAATTCCGACACAAAATAGGGTGGCCGCCAGCGGTACACCCCACCAGCTCCGATGTGTTTGTGCGCGCGGCGTAAGCGGCGGTGGAGGTTACGGTCATTAGTCGTCCCGGAGACGCAGGGAAACGACAGATGGCAGAGAAGTTCTTAATAAGGGTCGCATGAATTGATTATCAAGTGAAAATGATCGCGACCGGCGGTTCTGGCAGGGCGGAATGGGGTGGTCTCGAATTAAGAATACTGCATCGCCGACGGAAGCGGCAGAAGAAGCAGAATGGGCGTTTTGGCGAGGGTACAGAAAGTAGGACGACAGAAGGGTGTGGGGAAACGGCGCCCTTTGCGGCAAAGGGAAGTAAAGGAGATGGAGGGGAAAAATAAAAGGAGAAAATAGAGAGCTTGAGGGAGAGGGCATGCATTAGCGCCGTTTTCGCCCTTGCACCCACCAATAGAGTTAAGATGGCGACGCGTCGACGGGCAGGCCATCTGCTTGTTTTCAGCTTATCCGGAGGCTGGCAGAGATTTCGCTTCGCAGGAAGTATTTACATAATCGTGACTGCACCTCCCACTCATTTTGAGGCCCGAGCTTTTAGGCAGCCTTCTTCAATTTCAGGCGAATATTCATTTGACGCGTGGAGGCAACGAACGGGATCTCTCCTGTGTATCGCTTTGCTTTCATTTAAGCAAGAAGGAAGCGCACCTTCGCTGTGGAGGCGCCCCGAAGGCTGTCTGTGTATGCCTACATGCCGGACTACTGGGTGATGGTTTTTCGGAAGAAAACGCACGTGATATTCTCGGTGCCATGAAACGCTTTGTATCATCTAATGAACTGTGTAATGAGCGCAGCTAAATTTTACAATCAGCATTCGGGCGCTTGCTTTAATTACTCCCCGCTGCTCGTGGCGATAAAGATCTAGGTTTTGATGACTGGTCCAACAATAATGACCAATGCGAAGTTAAATGAAAGATACTTGGTCTTTCGCAGAGGCTTTACCTCATTCACTGTATTGAAATGAAGGCAGTATATTCTTCTTTTGGGTCTGTAATGCACGTTCACGTATTCAAACGACGAACATTAACTTGAGGTTTGTCTTCTTTGTGATACTAGTAATCATGTTACACTAGGCACCTTCTGATTTTTTCGCAACTGCATCAATAAAAAGCTCTCAGCACCAGTGTATGTGTTGTAATATGAAAATCATGATATTGTACCCTCCGTATACGGCACTGATCCCAACGTTGTGCTTTACGTGCAGCGTAGTATACTCAATACATTTGCGGTCTAATCGTAAAAATGTCAGTTTTTTTTATTATAAAGCCATATCAAAACAGGCAGTCCAAGCTCATCCGACAAAAGCTTACAATGAGTGCGATCCTACAGGCATCACAAAATTATATCAGTTGCAGAAAGCTTTCGTAGCGGCTTCCGGGAGGTTGAGTACACGCTTTTATAAGGTCAGAACAGACACTTTTGTTGGCGCACTATTTATCCGGCGCCGCTACGGTGTCTGTAACAGCTATCACCCAAAATGAGACAGAATTATGGCATGTTAGCATTCGTGGTGCCAAGCCCGAAGAAAGTGTGCAGTTGAGCAACGTTCTTTGTATATCTTCGGTTTCGTTTATATCTATCTATCTATCTATCTATCCATCTATCTATCTATCTATCTATCTATCTATCTATCTATCTATCTATCTATCTATCTATCTATCTATCTATCTATCTATCTATCTATCTATCTATCTATCTATCTATCTATCTATCTATCTATCTATCTATCTATCTGTCTGTCTGTCTGTCTGTCTGTCTGTCTGTCTGTCTGTCTGTCTGTCTGTCTGTCTGTCTGTCTATCTATCTATCTATCTATCTATCTATCTATCTATCTATCTATCTATCTATCTATCTATCTATCTATCTATCTATCTATCTATCTATCTATCTATCTGTCTGTCTGTCTGTCTGTCTGTCTGTCTGTCTGTCTGTCTGTCTGTCTGTCTGTCTGTCTGTCTGTCTGTCTGTCTGTCTGTCTGTCTGTCTGTCTGTCTGTCTGTCTGTCTATCTATCTATCTATCTATCTATCTATCTATCTATCTATCTATCTATCTATCTATCTATCTATCTATCTATCTATCTATCTATCTATCTATCTATCAACTTGCGTCTGGGTGCTCTCCTGACAACCCCTTTAACTTGGCGTGAACCAGAATAAGTGTGGAAAGGAAAGATGGTTTGACGAATATGACGCGCTGGTGAAGAGATAAATAATGTCACAGTCTCGTCGCGCACGTATGCGTGTATGTGCCCCAGGTGATCGACACTTAGTATCTACCGCAGAAACGTCGAGAACACATGAGGGCAATCTTAGGCCGCGTTCACACTGAGCAGTCCGGCCGCCGAAAGTGCTCCGAATCCGGTTCGGCGGCGACAAAATTCGCTGAAAGGGCCCTCTCCGCGCCGATCGCTCTCGGACCGATTTTTGCGGCGTCTGCCGCCGAATCGGTCACCGCGGACCAATATGAGCGCTAGTAAAGGAATTTTGAAAAATGGCGGCCAAGCCCTACTCACTTGTTATGCCGCAATGCACCTAACTTAATGTTGAAACTAACGGGAGTTTAACCTACTCTGTGCCTACGTCGCCTCCGTATTTCGTGAAAGAGGTGAACGAGCTTGCTGTTGGCGTGACCGAGCTTGTTGCGGTCTTGCAGAGCAAAACGAACCCACCAACGCCGCTGGCGTCGGTGGTTTTTCTGCTCTTCGTGCAATAAAAGACAGCCACTTACCAGCAAAGTAAGCAGTACTGTCTTTTCTTGCTTCTTGCGTACGAGAATCGCTGAAGTATACACCACCGGATAGTGTAGTAGCGTTTGCGAGCCGCGACAACAACCGGATGACAGCGCATCCATCCCGCGTTCACCCCGTAGTAGATGGTATATTCGGCGGCGCGGGGCGCGTCCAGTGCGAACAACGCTGCGTTTCGGCGGCAGGGGAATTTCGGTCGCTGTAGAAAGCGGATGTTTCAGTGTGAACTAGGCATTAGTGAGTTCAGAATAACCTGACATAGGCAGCGTTGATCTGACAAACGCAAATAACATTAGGGTCCCAGCGGGAATCAAACCCAAGCATTCTGTGTGGCAGTTAAGCATTCTACCCCAGCCTCGCTGCGGTGGTCTAGTGGCTAAGGTACTCGGCTGCTGACTCGCAGGTCGCGGGATCGAATCCCGGCTGCGGCGGCTGCATTTCCGATGGAGGCGGAAATGGTGTAGGTCCGTGTGCTCAGATTTGGATCCACGTTAAAGAACCATGGTGGTCGAAATTTCCAGAGCCCTGCACTACGAGGTCTCACATAATCATGTGGTGGTTTCAGGATGTTGAACCCCACATATCATCATCAAGCATTCTAACACACAGCCACAAAAGGCCGTTGGACTACTTTTCAAATAGACTCTAACGTTCACGAAACGCCAAATGCAGTTGATTTGTTGGCTATCCAATTTTATAAAGAATATATATGTAAAATCATGATACAGTTAGGTGCCATGTGCTGAAATTGATTTATGTAGCAGTGTCGAGTGCTACCATCCTCTCGAGTGCGAGCCGTTCATATCAGCTTATCGCTTCTGGTGTTGCAAATATTCATCTTCTTGTTGGCATCGTTGAGGGAGTGCAAAGAACTGCTCATATAACGTCGGCAGCTCTTCAACATATGTCTGTGGGTGAACATTTATATACTTATCCAGCGTCATTTCATGACGTCTCGCTCTATAAAAATATTACAACACGGCCACCTTCATTCCTCATTTCTCGCATAACGTTGATTCCCAAGATACGTGGGATCTGCAATTTTTTTTCCTAAAAAAACACTCAATTCTAATCCCTCGAAGCTTTCTTTCATTTTAAGTATAAATAAGGTACATTATATATTGTGAGAAGGTTGACGAATTTCCGTAATACAAAGCGATATTCATCCGCTTTCTTTTGATTACATTGTGATGCAACTTTAAATCACATCAAGGTTTTTGTACACGCTTCCTCTACTTTCGAATAGCAGAGCAGTTACCTTTCAAGCTACGCATTGGGCTTATTAGAAACACCTATTAAACTCTGCAAGCAAGCACATTCACTGATCGTATTCAGGTCACTATTAACCGACAAGCTAAGAGCAGCCAGTCCTCGTGGGTACAATACTCCTCCCGGAACACATCGCCTAGAAAACAGTCAAGCTGGTTGAAGCTCAAAACTGTTTACTATTCCATTGATTTCGCTTGTAGTGCTTTGTTCTCTTCTGAAGTGTAATCACTCATGCACAGAAAAAAACATCGTTGGCTTTATTCAGCCTTTCTTCAAGGAGAAGTTCCAATCTCTTCGTGCTGCTAGGAGAGCAAACATCCTATGATCGAACGAAATCATTCTCAGCAATGTGAAATGATGTTTCTTCTTTAATCAGCAGCGTTTAGAATAGGTAGAATTAGATCAAAACGTGAAAGTGGAAGTGATTGGCCTTTGGTTTGACTAGCAATATGCTTTCGCCTTTCTGCGACACGTCATTTCGGCGTTCAATCACACATAATTCGTAGTGGTTTGCCGTATATATGGATAATATGGGCAAAGGGAAATCGTAGTGGTTTGCCGCCTATTGTAACTGTTTGCAACATTTAACAGGCAATCTCCTGACAGGAAGCAGGTGACGTTATAAATATGGCACAAGTTTCAGCATCAAATTAGTGGCCTGAGATTTCTTTCTAGGATGAGGGGGAAGGGTACTTGTGGAAGGCTTTGAAGAAGTCGTAGTTTCTATATTTATTTTCGGTAAAACACCACTCTTCATCCGAGTTCGTGGGAGGAGGTTCTAAGATTCTAACCCTCTCTTCCCTAAGGCTATGGGGCTGTTCAGAACGTTTCATGCACTTCACCAGTGCATGTTTCAGTATGTTTCAGCTCTGAAAATGGCAATAGTCCGCTCGATTCACGCACGTTTTGACAAAACACGGCAAGCTTTACGTTCCTGAGCTTGCACAGGCTGCATGCGTGGTTTGTACCGTGTTTTCAAGTATTGGTCAGTAGAGAAAACAAATCAAGAATATTGCTGGCACGTTCACATTTAGTCTACAGACGCCCCCAAAATTTTCTGTCCATTAACTTGAACAGTTGTGACATTGCCGTACGGCACTGCTTTAAATAGCTGTTTCAAGTAGGTCACGTGCAGGACAAAACTGATGTCTTCATCCCTAAACACATAAAAAATTTCTGGCCTCTGGCGTCAAAAATGTGTGTCACTGGCGTTGGTGCGCTAACCACGTGGAATGACCGGGAGTATATGCGAAAGGACAAAACACCCGTCTTCATTGCACCACTCTTTATAATCGCAGGCGAATATCTTACACAACGTTACGCTCTTGCGCTTGCTTTAAAACTGCACTTTCCGGCGTTCCCCTCCCCCAAGATTTCTAATAGAGGTACGAAGAAAGCATTACATTGTAGTTGGTTTTTTATAGGTGACGCAAGCTATGCTTTTCCAGAAGGCCATATTTCATTTGAGATATCATCTTTAGAAGCACAAGAGCCTCATAGGCATGTCGGTGCTATGGAGGGGTTGGCTTTGCATAGCCTTTTTAATGCCTCGTTTGCTGAAATACGCTACAGCACTTTATTCACACAAACTATTCTCGGTATAGTTTAAAAGAGTAGGCAGCCTGTTTTTTCCGACAGGCTGATGGAAACTGTACGTGGCTGCAGCGATGATTTAATGCACGCTGCTGCAAGGTCTGACAAGCAACTTGCTTGCTCTGTGTAATTGAAGCTTACTCATGAAACAAGCCTGCTCTGTTGAATTTCATATTAAATTTTGTATTCTTGTAACACCTAACATCTTCTGCAATATACTGCGGTAATTTAAGGGCTGTTCATTGAAGTAACGCCTCTGAAGAGCATGAATAATTATGTGTCATCGGTTAATTAAGAGCAACAGATGAACGGGGTGTGATGAATCTTTCCGCATTTCTTAAGAGTTGTTGACGTTGTATGATCCTTCAAGCTTACGATTTCCTTCCATAGTAACAGACAGACAGAAAACACTAAAATTTTAATTAGGTTCGAGTGGGCAGCTCATAATTTCACATTATGAGCTTTTTTATTTTTTGTTGATTGTAGTCTTATAGCTACCAACACTTGATGCGTTGTTGAAATACGGTTTCTTATCATAGTAATACTGCAACTTTTTGGTTTTATTGGTCCGGGTTTAGTGTTTACAATAAAGAAGAATATTTTATTTGTCGTTATCATAGCAATTATTGTTATTTATTTAGAACACCGCCTTGCTTCAGAGGTGAAAACTTGCGTCTTGCCATGTATGAGCACGTAGTACTGCTAAACGAAGCAATAACTACAGCTGCAAAGAAGTGATTACCCTCGTTTTTGAACGCCCTCGTATCACTGTGCACACAAAAAGGAACATTCTAAAAAAGCTCCTGCAACATTGACCGAATTATTGCGGAGCATAGAGAGTTTTGAAAACTACCTTGTGATTTTCAAGAATAACCGGATTTATAGAAAAACTTTAAAGGGTGTTGTAATGAACTATCGAAATTTTTTGTAGCATAAACTGCATGTGTTCTTTATTTTGACCTTCCTTTATCGCAGGGTAGCTAACCTGTCTAAGAGCGGACTAACCTGTCTTTCAGCCTGTTTCTTTTTTTTCTTGATTGTAAAAAAAATGTGCAGTTACGTGCCTGTGACTCTAAGACAAAGAAAACAGTCGAGGTGCTGGCATTACCCTTTCCCCCCTCTCACATCCCCTTTCTGCCCTTAACTATACTGTACTATACGTGGCTATGTCATGCTTTTCTATTACCTTCTTTTCTTCCCTTTAGCCCCCCCCCCCTCTAATTTTTTATAACCAGCCGTTTACAGTTGCGTAACAATACCAACAGTACCAGGGGTATTGTCAACAGTGCTATAGGCTGCTTTGTGGCACTTGTGCTCGCGAGTATGGTAGCTGTGGACACTGCTGCATAAATCAACGTTGCTAGATGACACCTAACTACATTTGACGCTAACCCGACGTGACGGCTGTATCATAGCAGTACATATGTAATGTTTAAAAATTTTATAGAGACCACTGCAATCTCATTTAATGCTTTGACAACAATATACCTCTGCGTAGGTCTGTTTTCAAAGGAGTTCCGGAACCTGGCGTGGCTCAGAGGTAGAATACCTAATTGCCACGCAGAAGGCTTGGATTCGATTCCTGTTGTCCAGTCAATGCAGCTGATGTCGAGTTTCCTTAACATTCTCGCATTTAGATTACCGATGTCTGTTCTCGCCGTTCCTCAGTAGATATAAACCCTTGAGGCGCATAACCGCATACCTAAGGCACATACTCTCCCATGGTACACGGATATGTAACACAGGTGTCTGGAAGAAAGGGTTTGGCGACGTACGCAATGGGCTTCCCGCATAATTTGTGTTATGATCAGGGAGTCATATTCGTCAAACAATCTTACCTTCCCATACTAATGTTGGTTTAACTCAGATAAATTGAATGATCACTAGAGCACTCGAACGTAGGTGGCTGTAGAGACAGATATGTAGATAGACACACTAAAAGTGCCTGCAGTGCTAAAGAAATGCTTTGCATTTAAAATGACGGGGAGGAGGGGACGTTAGGTTGGGTGAATGTGCCATAGCAGATAAAAGATAGCGCCACAAATCAGCTGTTTTCTGATAGGCTTGAAGCCGTCAGAAGAACAAAAAGAACAAAAGTAAAACACGACTTTAAAAAAAACAGCACATAGCGAACTCGGAAACTGCTGTTTACCCCAACTCGCTTGGAGATCGGCGTCTTGCGGGTAACCTCAACTCACCAATGCAGTGAAAAGTCAAACTAAGCATCCGTTTAGTGCAATCCTATTTCCTGATTTGGAAAATAATCGATAAGCTTTTCAGGGGCCAATCTGCACGATAACAACTTGTGACGCCTTCTGCGCCGATAATATATTGCCACCATTGACGTGGCAGTTTGTACTCGTCAAGGTATTTTTTTGTGGCTAGCGGACTATGGTGAAGCGCCAGCTGCGTGGAGGAAGCGAATCTCGGTTCTTTCGATCAGAAAGCACCATGCTGCATTTTTCACTGCGTATGCGTGTACTGTTTGTTAGTTTGCGGTTTAGACAGCACGCTTCTCACGCTTTGCTGCCTGCTTTTCACCAGTGTGAGCGAAAGAAACACATGAAAAAAAAAACGCCATACCAGCGTGGAACGTGCAGCACAGTCACACTGAATGCTGGAAGAGTGGCCTTATAGAGCATTTTTGGGTAACACTGCTTGGGTGACTGCCACGACCACATTTCTAGGGTAAACAATACACCATAAATAATAATATTTTTTGTGTATAGGCCGGCATTCACTACGCTATCTTTTGTCATTTTTTCGAAGAAGCAAGGTACCCGCTACACACTAGCAACTTAGGCGATCTCCCCGAAGGGAACACTAATGAAAAATTCAAGCAGCTGCGTTGCGCATGGGTCGCGTTACGGGTTGAACGGCACTAACGCGGTTGCGGTGGTGAGCTCTAGAAGATACGTTTCAAGCGATAGCTGGCGTATGACTTGTAGGTGAAAAGTAGAGACATGCTTCAACGCGTACGTTACGCACTCGTCAAGTTTATTGCGCGTGACTCGACGAGTAGGCGGTGTAGCGAGCGGTGTCGCAGCAGGTGTTGCGGGCGAATGGATGGGGCGCCAGCTTCGGGTGCCATGGGGAGCGCGCAGCAGGTGAGGGAAAAAGTGACGTCAATGAGCAGCATCGGCGTGACCTACTTGGCATTGCGCCAGCACCTGCGGCGCACGGTGCGTGCGTACGGAGTGACAGCACAACACAGACTAGCCAAAGAGCTGTTCTGAATCTAAAAAAAAACAGAAAAAATTGTAGGTAAACAAATTGCCACGAGATGTCGGTACTGATTCTACGGCTGTGGCAGCGCCAGCAGTCTTTAACGTTATTCGCTAACGCTAGGAACTCTACAGTCGAACAAAAGCTCCCTGTTGCCGGCATTGTGCCACATAGCGGACAGATAATGGCGTGGGTGCTCCCACATGCATATGTGGGAATGGAATACCATAAAAAACTTGGTGGTGCCCAATCTAAATACGAGTTACTCAAGCGTACATCATGCCACTTACATTTCAGAGATACACACCACTAAAAAGCGCCAATGGGTTGATGTCACTAATTTCTTGGCTAATTCTCAACCTGTTATCTTAGAAATCACTGGAGCAAAAATATTTCCGCATACCTAATGCTGCAGATGTTTCACAGAAAACGTCACCTCAGTTGGACCACGGGAAGAACAAAATCAGAGTCACTGGTGAGATTCGCGAAGTGACTCGATAGTTTTTCACTGACTTTTACACTTCTCGCAGCTCCATCGTGCATCGCTGCAATAGATAAGAAACGCAGTTAGATGTTTGAGGAAATAAGCACACGCAGCGCTCAATACAGCCGACAAAACTGCAATGCTGATAACATAGCCAGTCATGTCATTGGCTTTCCCGGTAGTGGTATAGCCAAATATTTTCTTTTTTTCAAGGGGGGCGAGGGACCAGCGCTAAAGAAAACACAGAGAGAGACACATAGACACCACGGATGCTGGCCTACAACTCAACTTTATTGCGTTTACCACTGCAAATATGTGCAACATAAGCGCTCGAACGTTCGTTGGAACGGACCATTTTTACCAGAAATGACAATCACTGATGACCCTATGAATAAACATTAAAATCCGGCAGTTTTATTCGGGGGAAGTGGGAGGATGAGGGGGTGAGCCCCTGTCTCATTCTATCCTCAGTTCATGATGATGGCTGTGTCTAAGGTGACGGCTTAAAGTCCTTGGACTCCGGCGGCATCTTCGGCTTGCCGAACAGCCCAAAGATGGTCAGCCAGGTCTGCTCTGGTGGCAGCGACGCTGACGCAGCCTATCCGCAGCATTGACCGCTGTGGCGGTGGCGGCCTGCCCTTGCCGTCACGTGATATAGCGGCAACAAATCGCCTCGCTGTTCTTCCCTGCCAAGCTTGCATCGCGAAGTCAACGGTGGCAACTACGTTAACTTTCCCGGCACACTCGCAAAGCATGTAGCCGCATAGTGCCCCTTTTCCCGCACGTTTCATGCCTCCGTCGGGTGTGAGCTTGGATAACAGAGGCGTAGGATTGCGGGGCTGGTGTGTTTGTTTGTAGTAACCTCCAAGTTCTGGCCTGTCAATTGTTTATATATTGTGTGGTGGTGGGTATTTGCGTCTGCTTAATTTGTAATGCTGTGGGATGCCTTTCAATGTGGTCCGGCGATCACCCCACGACCATTTAGGTTGCTGTTCTCTTAATAATGCTGTCATGGCCCTGCTTTCGGAGGTAGAGGTGGCCACAAAATTGGCCTAAGCTTGGTGAGTGTGGGCCACCTGGTTGTCTGTGAGCCGAACGCTGGTGTGAGCAGAGGTCCACAGGAGGAAGACCTTCACAATTTCAGTTTTGGATTGCGAGGACAACGACATCGAGGCCATCACTGTTCGAAGCTCGCGCCGTTCTTCTTGCCATAACTACATTGAAGTATCCGAGCAGCATGCCACAAAATACGGCCGCGTGCGAAGCCGTGGGCGGCAGCTTGTGAGTCACTGATGACGACCATAGATTCCAGTGCAAGAGAAATCGCCTCCTCTCCGGTCGTCTTTGTGCATTCCGTACGCACCGTGGCGCTTGCGATGCATTTGCCCAGGAGATTCACAACTGTGGTCCCGTGAACACGCCTTCCCTTTGGGTATCGTGCGCCATCCACGTACACCACCTGGTTGCTGTTGCCATACATTCTTTGAAGGTGACTCGCTATCCTGTTGGAGGAACAGAAGGTAAAGGAAAGCCAGGGATGTTGACCAGTCTGGGGCGACTGGTATGCTACCCTACACCGGGGATAGGGATGAGGGAGCTTGAAAGATGAAAAAAAATGAGAAAAAGGAGAGCTCGCACACGCTTTGGTTTCACAAATGTTGATGACTTCGAGCATAATGACGCACACTAATTGTCGAACGTCGGAAAAGACGCGGATTGATGGATGCTTCCTTGAATTCTTAGAAATGATGGCGCCCGTTAGCCATATTTCTACTCGAGCGATTCAAGTATTGGGCTTAAGGCGTCCACTACTTTGAGAGCGCTTTGAGCAGACGTTGTCCTCATGTCCAACAAGATCTCCCGGATGACATCCATGAGAGAACGAAGCATAGTTGTGAATTAGCCATCTTTCTTATGTGCGTCAAAAGCGGTTGGTGAACACGCCTGAGTGGGCGTGGTCTGCTGACGTTCTGTGGTTAGCAGATGACTTAGAAGAATAGGCCATCGCTCTGTAGAGATAGTCCTCTCCGAAGTCTTCTTTCAATTTGTCGGTCCTGTTGCGGCTTGACTTAATGGTGCAGCAGTAGAGGTGACGCTGTCATTCCGAGATTGCGCAGTCTTTGAGGTCGAACGATGGCACCAAGGCCGCTGCCGACGCCGGACTGTTTCGGCAGCATCCCTGTGGGTTGAATTGTCTGTGACTATTTGCTTAAGCACCGCGCGCTCCTCCTTAATTCGAGGGCAGTCTTTCGATGAGGCAGTGTGTGAGCCATTACAGTTACCGCATTTAAGAAATGTGGACTGACACGCATCTTCCGAATGGGGCTCTGCAGCGGGGGCACCGTAGCGAATTCGGGCATACGCCCTTGACGTGACATTGAAGTGGCTTTCGCACAAAAGGCCGACAGGATGTCAAAAATATCTGATTTTGACATGGGATGGTGTGCCATCGCCTTCGACGACCAGTTTCACACAGCATGACTTCCCAAGGCGGTGTACCTGAGTGATGACAGTACCATCATTTGCGGGTGTGATGAGGGTAGGCAAGTCAGCATGGGGAATTGCAATGTCTACGTCGTATATCACACCAGCTATGGATGAGTTGTCAATCGGTGTAAAGGGCCGCACTTTGATGCCGCCTAGCTCAGTCACTTGTTTGAGTGGTGCAAGCGCATTCACGTGCAATACGTCTATGGCGAGTATATTTTTTTCGCGTATTTACCTGATTTCCTTGATTTCATTAGGTACCACACGTTTCAAAAAAGCGGAGAGTGCTTGCCTGTTCAGCAGTGGCAGGTCTCCTGAGGACTAATCTGGCACAAAGATGATGACGTGTGGCCAGCGTTCATGCCTTGACTTCATAGTCGCTGACCTCGCAGAGGTATAGGCGAGGCTGCCTTGACGATCTTCCTCTTTGTCCTCTTGCTCCGGCCAGGAATGAAATCATCGTCGGATGAGTCGTCTTCCGAGGTGGCTGAGTACAGCTCTGTGTCCTCGCTGTCACTGAGTGACGTTCCTCTCTTCCTCGCGGTGGTCAGCCGAGATGACTGCTAGCCAGGTGGTCCTCCGGAAGGCCCCGCGTCCATGGCCGCAAGACACGGAGCTGAGGCACCATACAAAACTGAAGGTTTCACCAAAAATATTTGAGAGCACAGAGAGAAGCGCTCAGATACCCGAACACTTCGTCGTCGTCCCTTACAAGCAAAATCACTCGCTATCCTGTTGGGGCACCCGACGTGTTGCATAGGGTGCATGCTCATCGAGAGCGGTGGGATGATGAGATGGTTGAATTTAGTGATCGGAATGATCGTGTTCTCCTAGCATTGTGTGTGGTATGTTATGCCGAGAAAATCGAGGAACTTAAGAAATAACCTTAATAATTCATCAGCTAGCAGCTAGCAACAATATTTGTTGATGACTATAAGTCCACCACGTGACGAGGCAACCGAGTACTCTTTGAAATCAAGACTGTCTGTGTTTGTAACATAGGAACATGTCGAAGAATTGTGTGGCGCTGGGTAAACGAATTTTGTGGGTGCTTCTAGCAGGTCAGTATACACCCACTGATTAAGAGGAAAAAAATTGAGGTGAACAAATTTGCTGCCACCACCCCTTCAGAAAACACCAAATTTTCGGAAATTCCTCAGAGATTCTGGTAACTGTACTGATCCGGATGAATTGTTTAAGTCGGAAACAGCGGCTTCTTTTCATGACGTTATCAACCTACTATTACGTTACCAGAATAAATGAATTTTGAAAACAGACATGAAAGGCGATTGCAATGTTTTCGAGTTGAAGGGCAAGGGCTGGCGAATTCTACCTCCATGTTTGCGGTTCAGATGCGAGAGCTTCCTCGCTGTAGATTTAAAGGTATTCTTGACTGTAGCAAACGGAAAGCAGTTGACCACCAAATTTACCGAGTTTTGAAGCTCTTCCTAAATGTATAGCTGCAGAACCGATAATCTTCAATAAGTCAAATGCGCGCTGCTTTGAGATTCAATCAAGGAGTGAGATTGAATTCGCAATCGCCGAACAGAGCGACACCGCGAAAATTGGGCCCCATTCATTTTGGCAAATATTTACCCAGCCTGTGGAGACAGGAGCTCAAGCTGCAGATTAAGTCTGGGTGTATACACATTTCGTAAGATTTCATGCCACCTTTACCAGGTCTAGGAGCTGAATTTACGTAACCCCAATTTCGCAAAGGTTTTTATTGCGATTAGCCAAGCGATGTCCTAAGTGACACGTCCAGCTTCAGGTCCGACTAAAATGTTTCTCTGTGAACATTTTAGCCTATGTTCTTGTGTACGGGCCGTAGAAGCAAGATACATATGCAACTACAATAATGATTATTTGCGTTTTTTTCCAACACCAGTCATTACATGTGAATAGTATTGCTTGCGAAAATTGCAGGTGTTATCAAATGGTCCTCATAGCAACCCGTCTTATTGTTAACCTTGAACAAGCAAAAAAAGTGAAATTACTGAATTTTCGGATACTAACATTTATGGGGCACCGATTCGAAGCCCAGAAAAAATTGCAAGAGAGATGGACTTTGCAACCACCAATAAAACGAGAAATCTGTGATTGAGCATCACGGAACTGAGAGAGCGATAACAGCTCATTTGCCGGTGAATCTTTCAATTTACCAAATAATAGCTAGAAAAATGTAAGTAGTGTGAAGAGCGCCAAAGAGTAAGAAGGTGGGATGAAATGAGAAACCCCTTCGAGCATTGCATGTAATCCTCAAGCACAGGGCAGTGGTAATTCGAGATCACCCTAAGAGGCATTTCGGCTGCAGGGAGCACAAAAATAGGCTGATGATCGTGTAATAAATCTTATGACGATAATGACCATTTTGAGTTTAACGCATTCTTTGCATATGTAATTGAAACATTTCAATCTCTTCCCGTTCATGCTTATAATTTGTTGCGAGATTTAAAATAGCCAACCACTTATTATGTACATGCCCTGAATTTTCTGACACTTCAGATATTTTATTAAAATGTATTCAGGCGTGTCACAATACACCACTTTCTTGAAGATCATATCCTCAGTGCAGAGTTAAAAAACCGACACGCCTACTCATAAAAAGAAACGAATTATGTCTTTCGAAGTGACGTTTGAGCACGCCTTGAATTCTTGATGCGCGTAGCGAATTAGTTAGAGACACATATATCCCCGCTGGAGATATCTCGACGACAGACCTTACTCTGTTCCCGACAGAGTTCATGAATGCATGTAGAAAATGCGACAAGTGGAATTTTAATTGAATCTGCAAGTTAGCGTTCTTTTCCTTTCTATTTGCACTAGAGAACCTATCGGAAAATGACACTTCAATAAATTCTGTAAGTTCTAAACACCTCCTGCAAAGGTTTTACGCTTTCAATTATGCAGCATTTATGAGTTTTAGTGCTAAACATATATATACTTCAAGAAAGAAGTTGCCAGTAGTAATATATATTAATATAAAAGAAAGGGTAGCCAATACTAGTAAAGAAATCAGGAATGCACGGTGCCATTTTGTCGTTTTCCTTATTTTGGCAGGCTTCAAATATTTTTACTATTTTTCGCCAATTTTTTTTTCTACTCGGACAATATCGTCTTTCAGGAAGTGTCGCTTGAAAGAACAAAGTGAATCAGTGTCCTTGAGGCATAGCTTTCGTTCTTTGATTAGTTCTGCCCTGCTGGTTCTACACAAAAAGCTCATTTAGTGATTGGCTTTGGCACTGATGTATTTTTTTGACGTGAGTCTGAATTTTATTTCGAAAGTCTTTCTAAGTAGCTCTAAAAGTTTTTCGTAAGCAGAGAAAAATAAAGTTAATTATTAGAACAGTGATACAAACAAAATAATGACGTTGTATGCCGGAAATTACGAAACGGATAACTTGCAACAAACCGAAAATATGAAATTGGTAACTGAAGGGAAAACATTTATCACGAATCATTCAAGAACCAATAAGCGATTTCTATGGGGAACTGCATTCTAGTGTGAAACTGGTCATACACATCATAAATACACGGTTAATTATGGTTCGCTTGTGAATATGAAAATGGGCATAATTACTACTATAATGATTAGGTTCAAGCGTGCGCTGCTGCGTCAAAATATCCAGGCTTTCCTTTCTTGTGGTGTTTCCTGCGCTGCTATACCTTTCTGTATGTTTATTTTCTAGTACTTCTTCTTGGGCAACAAACGTAATGACGGAAGTAATATTATGTTATAATTATATTATTTTGAAACAAGCTGTTAAACTGCCAATTCACCTCATTCACTGCTTAAGAACACCTTGCTGCTCAGTATTGTAAGAAATCACCACCCACTAGAGTGCATGGTATTACGGAATGTAACTGCACTGTTAATTTTTTGCGTTTTTTACTGATAAATCAGAAATTTTACTTATGATTGGTTATGATAGGCCATCTCACGTAGTCCACTCAACGACTCAGACTGGAGTTAGAAGCCGCCAGAAACAATATATGTCTAATAGCTTCTCAGATAAATGCATGCGTGTACTAATTTCGAAGGGTCATTATTTTTGTTGAGAAAATTATTGATTCTTGTGAGGTATGATCATTTGCAACCTTTTTCTAGAACATGAACACTACATATATATGGAAAACTTCCGCGTATTTATTTTCACGTATTTTACGTCCGATTGATCTCCACATTGCAAGTTTATTGACGTCCGCAGCAAATATAGAAGATGCTGCGCATTCTGAATGGCGCAAAGACTGAACCAAAAATAAGCGTAAAAAATCAACCGTTCATTTTTTTCATTTTAGGAAAACAATGAAAAAATAAATGTGCGAATGGTCTAAAGCGGTTCAGTGGAATCGTTGATTGCTTGCTTGCTTGATTGATTAATTGATATGGGGGTTTAACGTCTCAAAACCACCACATGATTATGAAAGTCGCCGTAGTGGAGGGCTTCGGAAATTTCGACCACCTGGGATTCTCTAACGTGCACCAAAATCTGAGCACATAGGCCTACATTTCCGCCTCCATCTAAAATGCAGACGCCACAGCCGGGATTCGATCCCGTGACCTGGGAATCAGTAGCCGAGTGCCTTAGCCACTAGACCACCGCGGCGGGGCACAGTAGAAAAGTAATTCAGGACGAGGGTTTATCTGTTTCCCCTATTTCGTGGTCGTTAAAATGCATACCAGGTAAGCGCATGTCGTTTTTCGAGCAGCACCGAGAAAACTCACCAGATGAGCGCCGCAGCACAGTTCTGCGGCTCCGAGGTTCTGAAAACATGACTGCAAGCAGAACCTTCCGAGGGATCGGCAAAAAAAAAAGAAGAGAGAAATGTGGACCCACGCCGAGGACGCTGGCGAGATACAGCGTAACCTGAGTGAACAGTCGTCTATACGCTCGTCGTAAATGGCGCCAACTTTAGGTGATGTGCATAGAATGTAGAGGTTCATTACGCGCACACCTATGAAGCGTTGTTCTTGTTCCGCATAGTGAGTTACGAACGATGTTCCATTTGAAAGTTTAACGTCTTCAACGTCTTCAACGTGTACTTTCTGTGTCACACACACACACACACACACACACACACACACACACACACACACACACACACACACACACACACACACACACACACACACACACACGCACGCACGCACGCACGCACGCACGCACGCGCACACCCAAGGACACTTTGCGAAGGCACCAAAAGGCTGACATTTCTAATGTAGGTGCTAACATACTCATTGCATATACTCAGGTAGAATCAAGCTAAAAGAAATGATAATAAAGTTCCGAGAAACCCCGAAGAAGCATTGCGCAAATTGTAACACGAGATAAGTATACGCCTGCCATTCACTCTGGTGGCCTATAGTGGTTATGGTGTTCGACAGCAATGCCGAAGGCCACGGGATGGAATCCCGGCCACGCTGGGCGTGTTTCAACCGAGGAGAAATGCTACAGGGGCATGTTTCTGATTTAGTGGCACGTTCAAAAACACGAGATGGTCGAAATTGGCATAGTCCACCTCTATATGGTTGCTCCTGATCACATAGTAGTTTGTGGGCGTTGATCCGAACAATAATTTTTACTTCGCGTGCTCGTAACAGCTTTTACTTTGCAGTGAAAGTGCTGGCGTTACACTACTTCTACAATCGCGCGGTATGTGGCCGCCTATGTGGGTAGTATTGAACTGGGTCGCGTAAGTTTTTTTCTGAAGAGTCCACATAAATGGTACGATCTCGAATATGGAACAATACTTGACTGTACTTCATAGTAGTGAAACGCCGACAAAGCAGATGCACCAAAGTATAAAGCTCCGAAAAAGCAAGAATACAGAGACTCGTTTTGCTAGGGACATGATTGCCTAGTGAAACGCTTATCGCTCATCCAAGTACTTCATTTTGAATACTCTGGTATGCAGAATATTCAGAAAAAGTCATGTAAAAATAAATCGGTACGAAGTAGATGCTTCTTGTTCAAGTTAATTGAATGCATATGACAGAAGTATATGTTTATTTCAGACAAGGGCCAAGTCACTCTCAGGGTAACACATAAGAAATAATTTAATGGGTTCATAATGATGATGATAATGATAATTGGGCCTCAACCATGGCTCATACTCACGCAAGAAATAGGCCAAAAATATAATATAAGAATCATAGGTTTTTCAAGTTTTTAGTAATTCTAAAAAAAAAGAAGGAGAGAACTGAAAGAGCAGGCAGCTTTCTTGTGGGTAGACTTGTGTTCCTGTATGTATGCTACCTTTAGGTAGCAGAGTTGCGAATTTGTCTTTTCACGCCACTAGCAACCATGTCCTGCGGAAAAGCTGGTGTACAGGCCACACCGCCCAAAGTGGTTGCCGTTCACCTGGAATCTTTTAAGTGACCATCGGGTGCTCTGTAGCTCGTTAGCTACGGACCAGATGCTTTTACTTGATTTAGATTCATCTCCTTAAGCTTCAACCGCAAAGTATTTGCGTGGATTCAGCACCATCTCCGAGAAACATACTGGAATAATCAGTGCTGTAGACTTAATGGGGTGCTTCTTAAATCTTGGAAGACCTATGCTTTGTGTTTGTTGTTTGTTGTTTGTTGCTTATCTTACATAGTGGGGCCACTTGACCATGGCATTCGCATGGTATTGGGTACCACTCTACGTATTTGTGCTTGCGGTACCGGAGAGACTAACACCCAAGGTACAGTGCCTAAAGCAGGTGTTTTTTTTTCTTCGCCGGTCATTGACACGCCATGCACGTCGATCACGGATGAGCGACACGCTTCGTCAATCAGCGACAGGCTTACGCAAGTCGCCTGCAAAAACAGAGCACGACCTCGTTGAGTAACAATGGTTGCTAACCAGGTAAGAAGGCGGACCGACGCCCTACTCTGCACATTCAGTGACTCTAGGGCAGACAGCCCCAGGTTTCAGGACACCGGCTGTGAGAACTGCGTCCCCGCAAATTATTCGCTGTAGATCACTAACGACCACGCTGCGCAAACACACGAAGCGAGGACCAGTGTTTAGTGTCTACAGCATACTCTGTAAAGAGTCAACATTTAGATGGAAGTGTGCTCTGATTAAAACCGTGTTGGAGAAACAATGAATTTTGAAGAGGCGTGGCCAAAGAGACGGTTGGATGCTTAAGTTAGGCAACCGTGTGCCTGTCATTTGCGAAGGTGAGTATAGTGTAATGAGTTGTAGGTGCAGAGATGAAGAAATGGAAGGACTGAAGGAACTCTGTGTACTCAGTTCCTTGTGTACACACCGCTCTGCCCTGCAAACAGTGCTCGCCGCGATATTGCTGGAATTGTGTAGGCTGTTTAACGATAGAGCCATGACGTATCCATACCTGTCTGGCTGTTGAACCGGAATTTTTTAAATATAAAGGAAAAAAATCTCTACATACAAATGAGAATTACCAACTTTCATGATTTTGGTGTATTATTCTAAATAAGTTTTCTTTGCTTTAGTGATTTCGTGTCGCCAACGTGCAGTATTCAATTTGTGAGAAGAACATTTCATTATGTTAGAGCGTTCAGTTTTGCTTTTACAAACGGATAAAAGGTTGTACAAATGGATTTGATGATGCTAGCATGAAACTTACTGAGGAAATGATTTGCATGTTGAGATGGCTATGTTTATGTTCATATTTACGTAACACTTACAACTGTACAATAATATAGTCAGTATTAGGTGCGAAGCATTTGAGCCGTTCGGCTTGTCTGTGCCTCGTACCGTCATGATGTTTCACGTTTTCTCGGTCCGTCATGAAAAGGAGACATACCACAAACACAGCGTAAATCCCACTACTCAAAAAAAAAAAACATGCAGAATGCAACAAGGAAACAGTTGGCCCAACAAGTTGCGGGAAATGTTACTGAAGCTAGAGAACCCTTTTATCATGCTGTAGGGCACTGAAACCAGGCATGTAGCAAGATAGAATAAGGGGAAGAAGCATCTCTTTATTCTATTACCCGAAATTTCTTTTTTATTTGATTTCTTTAACACTCAACGTGGTTCCAATTATCTACTAAATTTAAAACAACGAAATCTTTGTCAATTACTCAGAGTTGGTATGTAAGAAGGATAAAAGAAGATGATGAAGAAAGAGAAGAAGGAGAATAGACCACAAAGAATAGAACAAAAAAAAGAATAAAGGAAGCATAAAGGAAGAAGTTAAGAAGAAATATAAAATAATATCATTAACGACAATATTTTTATAGAAGGAAAATAGAAGAAGAAAAGATTAGGAATAATAAAAGATAAAAATGAATAGATTATTAACAATATAATTATATCTTAGTAATAATAAAATAATAGTATTATAACAGAAGAAAAAGAAGAATAGAAGAAGAATAGAGCAAGAATACCAGAAGCATAAAGGAAGAATGGAAGGAAAAGGAGAATAATGATTCATATGTGGGGTTTTAACGTCTCAAAAGCACATATATGCTTATGAGAGACGCTGTAGGGAAGAACTACGAAAATTTCGACTACCGAGGGTTTTTAACATCCACCGAAATCTGAGGCCATGGGCCTACAGCATTTTCGCCTCCATTGAAAATGCAGCCACCGAAGCTTGGATTCAATCACGCGACCTGCGGGTGAGCAGCCGAGTACTTTAGCCACTACACTACCGCTGCAGCGGGGCAAGAAGAAGAAGAAGAAGAAGAAGAAGAAGAAGAAGAAGAAGAAGAAGAAGAAGAAGAAGAAGAAGAAGAAGAAGAAGAAGAAGAAGAAGAAGAAGAAGAAGAAGAAGAAGAAGAAGAAGAAGAAGAAGAAGAAGAAGAAGAAGAAGAAGAAGAAGAAGAAGAAGAAGAAGAAGAAGAAGAAGAAGAAGAAGAAGAGAAGAAGAACTCAAGGGCAAGTAGAGCCCCAGCTCAATTCTCCGGTGGGGTTAGTGGATTGAGAACACTGTTTTCTGCATGTCCGGTTTCGGGCATGGCACCACAAAATCACCATCAAATAAATCCCGCTGAAAACACTGCATGCTTCGCCCCTGCCGTGATTTAATGTTTGTAGAGGTGAAACACCTTCACGTACACATGCTTTGCCTCTCGCCGATATTTTTTTTTGTAAGACATTGGTAATTGTGTTTCAGATAAGGCCCGCGGAGCCCGGAACTTGTGCAAAATGAAACTCGCGCATGCGCTATTAAGGCAAGCTTATAGCGCTGTGTGCTTTTTCGACAAAGAGAAGCGTAAAACTTTACGATGCTCACTTGAACGAAGTTGATTGATTGATTGATATGTGGGGTTTAACGTCCCAAAACCACTATATGATTATGAGAGACGCCGTAGTGGAGGGCTCCGGAAATTTAGACCACCTGGGGTTCTTTAACGTGCACCCAAATCTGAGCACACGGGCCTACAACATTTCCGCCTCCATCGGAAATGCAGCCGCCGCAGCCGGGATTCAAACCCGCGCCCTGCGGGTCAGCAGCCGAGTACCTTAGCCACTAGACCACCGCGGCGGGGCGCTTGAACGAAGTTGGAGCGTATTGAAGTTGTTTACAAGTGTTCATCTTTATTTTTCTTCGGTGTAACTGACACAACTGGGAATTTATTTATCGTATTCTACATAAAAAATGCTTTGTCTTTTTGAATGGCTGCATTTGACCTGTATAAACCAAACAGGTTTTTTATAACAGTTATCGAAAGCAGAAAGTGAGTATGCTTTTTTTATTTATGGTCAATATACTTTTCGGTCAGACAGGAACATAATTAGATAGAAAGAAAGGTGCAAGGTGTAATGGTGACCAAGTTTCATGCCATGGACTCAACCTAAGAGTGAACGAGCGCATACAATACGTATTTACGTCATGATACGGACAAACTAGTATGGTAGTTTCCTTTTTTCTCAAGAGCGTTGAACAAGCTGTTGCTATGAGCCATCCCTACCTTTTTACGACCATCCCATAAAAATAATTTCTTGTATAATTCCAGTAAGAACCTATATAGGGCAAGTTATGGCACACACCGTGCTTGCAGATGCAAAGAGTATGGGCACAAGCCTGCACCCATACACGCACAGTGAATTTTTAAGTTTCGCTCAAAGGAAGCCTGTTTGTCATATTTATTTTACTGATATCATTTGACTGTCTATGTAAGTAAGTGACCTTGACTTAAAGCTAGCTCTTTATTGTTGCTTTTCACTTCCGATTTACTCTCGTTATGTTCACACTATGAGTGTTTATGAATAAAGGTAACGGATCGTCTTGTCAGTGTGGGTCAGCGAACTCCAAGCACATCAGCGCAATTAATCGTCCTTCATTTATAACGCATTAGCATACAGACGCATTGAGAGGAGCCTTATTGATGGATACGTGAGATCGGGCCTAATTCTCGGAGCGTAGGTGACAACAAAAATACTGGATGAACAATGCCTCGGTGTAAGTGCCTGCTTCAGGGGCACTAGATTCTCGTGCAAGCGAATATGCAGAACATGTGTATTGCAGAGATCTACATCTCCATCTCTTTCTCTGATCAGATATTTGTGTTTATTGTGCGCGTGTAAGATGCTAGTTGAATGGGGCTTTCTCACATGTTCGAAAGTATGCCCAAACCGGCCTACTAGCCAGATATTGCGAAGGAATAATTAGCACGCGCCATTTCTATATTGGTTTAAAGGTTTGAAGAAGTTTGAGCTTCGCCTCGAGAATAGAATGGCGTAATCAGGCTTTGGTCTCGGGGGGAAAAGTCAACCGTGACACAAAGAAACGAACGTCTGTCTGCGTAACAATGCTCATTTCGAACTATTATATAGCATGCCTTCTGTAGGTAATGTTGGGAAGTGCCCTCTACACGTCTGTAAGGAGCCATAATCCCTGCCGCAGCCGTTCACTTCGTCCGAAGCGTTTCGCAATAGGTTGGCCTTTAAAACAACCACTCTTTGAGGAATACGCATGATTTTCCTCACGGTGCAATTCATAGATTCCTCCACGCAATGTATATGCTTTAAAGGAGACCCATTTCACTACATGACATTCATATAGCGTTTTTCCTCTCCAAAGTTTCAGGCAGTGGTGTAGCCGAGGGGAACACTTGCTTGCCACACTGATGGCCTGCGTTTAATCACTTTGAGCAAAGTTTTTCATGTATTATTTTATCTGCATCTGTCTCAATTTTTTTATCGCTGACAAGGTGATCATTTTTCGGGCATAGACAACCACGCCAACGTGAACGTCGACGGTGAAATTTCTGCAAAAGGAGCTCTTTAACGCTGTTATGTTCATAAGCGCCTTCGGCGAAGATGCATTAGTGTGAGCTTGTAACCTCTCAATGTGTGGCTACCGTAAAAAAATTAGGACGTGGGACACTGTTTTGGGGCATTTCTTGACTGATATCGTGCCTTGAGACTATTTTACAATTTGCAGAACCGATCAATACCACGCGATCTACTCACACGGTCCATTTATTGCAAAGCCCCACTTTTGTAAAGGCTCCATGAAAGAGTAAATTATTAACACATTCAAGTCATATATTCATCTGACAAGACTATGCAGCCACAGCAGCCGTAACATTGCTTTTTTTGCGGGTCTTGTGTTCTTATTTTTTCTTTTTGGTTTATACTACCTGTATACGTTGAAAGGCTACCTCTTAGAACAAAGAACCCTAGAAAAGGAGTACCATATAGAAAACCACAAAACTTGTCGAAAGAGTCGAATAAAATTTCACCCTGCACTATCCCAGCTTCTGTGTCAATGAATGTGGTTTTCCACAGTTCAAAACTAGATCTCGAAGCGAAAGAATGTGGAGCTCATATCTCCCATGCCCCATATAAAGAGAGTCTCTAAGCAACAGTGAAAAATGTCGAATCCGCTTGTTCACGGCAGCAAACCGATGAATTAAGAATTTTGAATTTTTTTATTTTCTTTAGACCAAGAGAAAGACAGGCAAAGGTTTCTGGTTTGCATAAAAAAGCATCAAATTTCTGGTTTGCAAGCCTGCAGACATTATACCAAACTTCATTATTGTGATAAAGTGCTCGGTATCTACTTGCTGGTGTTAGTAAGATATAGCGTTCAAAACCATCAGAAGGCGTCATCTTTAACATTAGGCTAAGAAAACGTAAGCTATAAAAGAAAGTGAACGAATGTTAAACGTCATTTGATGAAAAAATGGAGCGTTTTGTAAAAAAAGAAAGAGAAACGCATTGTTACGTCGTCAACGTCGCTCAGCTGCTGCGGAAGACACCGACAGTAGATGCAGAGTTTAAGAATAAATTTCAGTACAAGAGCAGCTAGTGTTCTTTTACACAAGGGAAATAGTATAATGATTGAGGAGCCATAAAAGTGTGACAGAAACTCTCTGTTCCTACAACTAAGTATTTAGGTATTTGGAAAACAACAAACAACTAAGCGGATCTACTTACTTCACAGTTGAACTGGTATAGCGTCTTATGGGAAAGAAGAAAAGGCTGAACACACCTGCGCAAAAGGACAGACGGAGCGCAAGCTTTGAACGGAGCTTTATTGGCAAATATCATCAAATATGTAGACCTTGCGCAAGCATACAAAGAACACCCGCACGTATCAACAATGCTGTACTGCAGAAGGCGTTATTTATTCAAAAAGAAAATGACGAAAACTGTTTGGATCGATTGACCGAAAAGCGGAGTAACAGTGGAATAATATGCTCTTACACTGTCGTGCCAAACACAGCAAAAGGTTCGTAGACACGCTATGGGCGTCGTTTACACCACTTATTTTAGCTGTGGTTAAGTGCACATAGGACAATCGTTACGGTACATATATGTTCGTCCTAAAGAGCACGGTTCTTCTTTGAAATCCTAAGCGGTTTATTGCAAACAGTGCGGGTGCTATTATGTTTTCCAGGATACTGAGGTGGTTTTTTGATCTAACGATCAATTAACTCGTGAGTGGACGGAAGCTTTCCACATAACAAAAAGAGGAGAACAATGTGTCAGCCAACCACCAGTGGTGCTACACGATAAGGAGTTTGTTTTTCTAGATGAACTTTCTGGTTAGCCTTTCTCTTTTTCACTCAGTGTTTTCGAGTCGCCATGGTTGTACTTTTTTCCTTCACACGCATGCATTGTTTTTCATTGCCTGCTTATATATGCTTCTCTTTCCAATAAATCTGTTAGTAGCGAGAAAGCGCTTCTCTCCTGTTCTTTTGTGTTTATTCGTGCGCTTAAACGACAGTTATACCATGCATAATAAACTAGCGCAACTTTCCCTTCTGGAAACAAGGCACCAAAGAAATTTTCTGTTACTTTCGTGAAATCGCCCATGATTAAAGCCTATATGGCGCGAACATTCATTGGTTTCGTAATGAACCTTCTTATCAACTTTCACTGCCCTTCTATCAAGTTTTTTTGCTATTCTTAAGCATACCAGACTAAATTCAGAACAAACAATTTGTTAGATCATGAGCTCCTTTTTCAGTCCCGACCAATCCTTCTATGAGCCTTAAGAACTGTTAACTATGCTTTTCGAGGGGATGCGCAGGGCAAGGAAAGAGTTTGCATAAAATATTGGGGGACCCTCAAGCTTCGCCTTCAGGAGTTTAGCGCCATAGCGAAATCCGGCCCCTAGTGCACCCTTCAACCGCTAAGTGCATACTTATTAATCTGTTTTGTTATATACACACGTACACGCACGCACACACACACACGCACACAGTAGATTGTACCAGTGCGTGCGCGGGAGTGGTACATACAGGTTTTTGATCTAAAGCAAGAGTCGCATGGCCTCCAAGATACGCGCCGTGTGCTCGCCATTTCGGAGGCCATAAAGAGTCGCACAATGCCTCACAGATGGCAGAACATTATCTAGCGCTTGATGTTTGTTTGATCAACGACTCTGGAAAGGCACAATATTTTTTCCACTTGATGGACATAGTTGTCTTTTTCAGGGGCCCTGAAACACTTTTTTAGTAACCATGAAATTAATTTACTAGAAGAGCTTATTGCCTCACGAATTCAACGCCGCAAAAGTTTTAAGAATCCGTCCATGCGAGTGGAGTTACAAAGGCTTGTCGCATGCTGCGATTGCATTCTCTCTTTTCTCGTCCCGAGCAAAGCGCTGGAAGCTAAGCAGGGAAGGGTGGCAGGGGCCGAGAAACTACGTCACCCACACCTCGTGGCCTTGAGCACTTTTTTCATTCTTCTTTCTTCGAATGCGCTGCTTCTTTTTATTATCTGGAAGATTACCCGCAGCGCCATTTTAGGCATTATTGTGGGGTGCACAGTGCCTCATAGAATAAATCCGCAGTCTTGCGGCCAATTAAATCAGCTTGTAACGTGTTCCATTCGACAGTGGCTTGCGAAAAAAAAAGAATTCTTAAAAAGATCTGTGCTGGGGTTGTGTGGCCGAACAATAAATTTGTTCTCATGGCGAGAGGAATGATCGTGCGCTGGCTTTAATTATTCTGCAGGGTTAATTCCTGTTTTCTTGTTAAAGATTGAATAAAATAGTTTAATTCTTAGATTACGTCTTTGATCTTGTAAGTATTGCCAATTAAATTCTCTTTTCATGCATTAAGAACTTTTTGTTCGGTCATATTCTCCCAGAACAAATCTTGCTGCTACCGACTGAATTCGCTCTAGTGCATGAATGTGTACTTTGTGAAACGGATCCCACGCAGGACAGGCGTATTCCAGTATATGTCTGACACAGGCGTAATATGCGGCCCGTTTATTCTCCTCGGTTACATGTTTAGGATTTCTTTGTAAAAAGCCTAGGGCTTTCGCAGCTCTGCTGAGAACACTGGCAATGTGTTCAGACCATCCCCCGTCCTCAAAAAATGTGACGCCCAAGTACTTGTATTTGTGTTCTTTCCTAATAACTTCATTTCTTAAAATGTACTGATTTGTAAACCTATTGACGCTTTTGGTGAAACTGACGTGAACGCATCTATTACTGTTTAGTACCATATCATTATCTTTACAACATACCTCCACGTGATTAACGTCATCCTGAAGCTGGGTGGAATCTGTTTTTCAGTGTGATTGCGCGCGCACGCGTGGAGAAGTAGCGCCATCGCGCGGCGATGTCTGTAACGAGCTTTTTCGCTCACGGACGATTTTTTCCTACACAAGCAACGGTGCCGATGCCGACGGCGGAATTCCTGCGACACCAGCTCTTTAACGCTGTCGCGTTAAATGATTCATCAGAATTCGCACAAATATCAGTGTCGCGATGTCGGGAGGTTTATGCATCTCAATGTTCTCCTCAACAGCCCACTGATCACACCTGAGGCTGATAGCAAAGAATTCTCGTTAGAAACAGTGGGACAAATTCAAAAACGTTTTAATTTATAGGTGTTGTTTTCCATTGAAGTGGGTCTTTCACTAACAACATGTCAAATGCTAGGACTGGCTTGTTTTTGACCACAGAGCTGTTGTGGTTTATGTTTTCTGTGTGTTGATTGGTTTGTTGTGCCTCAGAGTCTTGGCACTACCCACCACAGGGAATCGACCATGAAACGGACGGTACGTCATTTGTGAGATCAAATTGTTTTACCAGCCGGGACATTAAGATAGGGATGTTTAAACAAATAACAGATTGCTAAACGATGTATTAGAAGTAAATTAAGTACAGGTAATAAACAACGAAAAGGTCGAAATAACGGCACCAGGAGAATCAGTTATTTTAACCAAAAAACAGCCCATTATGATCACGCAAATGTGCGGCATATTGCATTTTGTTTTCTGTGTGTCTTAGAAAACTATCATCAACTGACACACACTATCTTCACCTTCTTCTTCATTGCCTTCCAAACTTGCTCTTGCACTTTTGCACTCAGAAAATGCGCACCAATTTTATCACCGGGGAATGCAATAACTCATACAGAACGAGAAAGATAAATAGAAATAAATAGAGAAGACATAAATTCATTGCAAACTATATTCTTCACGAGGCGAAATTCTAAACCTCGTCCCCGCTGTCTCAAGCCGAGTGGTGTAACCACTCGGCTTTACATGTACCTTGCAATGCATAGCACAGCTTTGAGTTGTACCGTACAGCAAGGGGGGGGGGGTGAATTTGAAGTAAGGGTTATCAGACAATTGTGACAGTGAATTTAAGAGAAAGGGGGTCGTAAAATGAGTATAGAGAGAGTAATAGAAAGAAAGAGAGAAACAAATACATAGAAAGAAAGAGAAGAAAGAGAGAAAAAACGGATACAAGTAGACATAGAAAGAGGGAGATTGACAGACGCAGACACACGTATATGTACATAAAAAAGGTTGAAAAATGTGAACAAGCATTGTGTTGTATATACTTTAGTATAGCAAGAAGTGAGAAACATAGACGTAAGACGTAAGAGGGTAAATAAAGGTACAGACAAGATGCCTTTCAGCACTGCTACTGGCCAACCTTTGCGACGTAGTCTAAGCTGCGCAAACTTCTTTTTTAAGAACGATGCTACAGTGAGAAGGTTTTTATGAAGGGTGATCCCGACGCTTGCCTAAGAGCCCTTTTAGTTAAAAGTAAACAAAGCAACTGAGAAGTACCTGCTTCTAAGAATCACTTTGTTGTGCAACACAAGGTCTGGATCCAACTTGAGATCACGTAATTATTAGATAACGTATTGCTCCTTGCATATATTCCTATTGCCACGTTCCTTTCCTCAAGTTTTGTTATCACCACGTTACGCTACGTTCAGCGCAAACCACGCCTACGATGCTCATGAAGCTTCGAGGCTTTAGTAGATCGTTTTGTCAAGATTGAGCCCACTTCGGGAACGGCACAGATTATTCGAGAACCTACGTCGTTGCTAGCAATAACTCTAGAATATTCGATTGCAAGGGTATAAATGCCGACAGGATTCGCCGCTTGTCAGTTGATCGATGGCCGACGCTCCGCTCACTGCTATCAGTGCAAGACTGGTACTAGAATCCGACTTACGATTCGCCGCTTGTCAGTTGATCGACGGCCGACGCTCCGCTCACCGCTATCAGTGGGTGCGTTAACTTTAGCAGTTTGAGCGTGCTCTAGCCAGCGGAGTGCGCTCTTGTAAACTTAAAAGTTAAAAAGCGACTTCCGGTGCGTAATAACGGAGCGCGCTCTATGCGCTCCGACTTTGGGATGGTGTACGAGAGCGCGCACATAGTGTGACTACCCGAAAAACCACAATAACGTGCTTCCGGTTTTTTCCCCCACTCGTTCCTACTGCCGCCAAACGGCCACACTGCCACCACTGCGCTCTCGTGCCCCCAAAGGCAGTCGGCTGAAATCGTGGTTAAGCCCCTAAGCACTCCGCTGCAGGTGTCACACCCGAGCGCACTTGGGTGTGCTTCTTCAGAGTTCGGAGCGCGCTAACTTAACGAGCCCAGTGCAAGACTGTTACTGGAATCCAACTTTTTGTTCTCCGGGCACAGGTTCACCCAAATAGACAGTTTGATCTCAACATACAGTCTCCCGTCTTCAGCCACATGTCGACCCCGTGACACTATTTAGTCGGTTAAGGTAAAGCTCTTTAAGGGGCTTGCGGCTATTCAATTCAGTATCCCAGCGCAGCGTCCACCAACTAACAAAATTAAGCAATTGACCAGTTTATATACATTATAACAAATGTCAAATAATCAAATTTTACAACAGCAAGCAGTGCAAAAAATTGATTTAGTAGAAAATACAATCTCTACTGAATAACAGACTTCAAAAAGTGCCACAATGGCATTGTCGTTGTATTCATTGTGTTCATGCAGCGCAATTTCGCGTCGCAATACATCCATTGTATTTTACCAGTGACAGCCGACTTCTACATCGTTGTTATATGCATCTTATCGTTACTGAGCACTCAAAGTAACAACTGGGTTGTATAAAGGTCGATGAAAGAGCTTAATAAAGATACAAAGATAGCCTGAATGACCAAGGAGAGTTGAACAAGGAGGATATATGACATCAAAACTTGAAACTAAAGCCACTGACATAATCATGCCGACTGTAATATAGTATAAGAAATAGTACACTGCAGCTTCATGCCAACCAAGGACTCTACGCTTCTTAATTTTGTCTGACTGAAGCGCCGGGTGTCTGACTCCTACGTTTAACTTTCTTACCCTGCTCCAATAATACTTTCGTGAATTGGTTCGTCAAGAGTGTTGCAGATGCACACGCCGGTGTGCCAGTTCTCTTGAATGCATAATCCATGTAAGTACTTGGCTCCGATGGTAACGTTGCGATACTACCATAAGTGTTAAATTTACACATAAACACGCAACTCGATTCAACAGGAGACGCTGCACTTGCTTCCAGTAAGCTAAGTATAGGCGCTTCCATGCAGAGCACATTGATGAACCATCTCTGAGGAAGTAGTGTGGGGCGGTACTGCAAACCATAAAAGGAAAAAAAAGAGATAATTGAGATGCCCTTGCGGAGTGCGTTTTAGTGCAGTAAGTGTGACAAAAGAAAGCTTTCACTGATTTTTCACGCCTCACGTCTGTACAGATACTTCTATTAAAACGAGCAAAAATATAGAACGTAATCAAGTGCTCTGACACTCTTTTAAAAAGCTGGGCCCACTGTAGCTTTCAACGGGCAAAGTTATAGCATCCCCGCTTCCTTATTGTTAGCCGTTTTATACTCCCAAACAAAGCGAACGTAACGACAGCCGAGCAGAAATATATAATAAGAACTGGGCAGGAAGGATCTCACCTAGATGCACCAAAACCTAACGACCTTATGACAGTACCATTTATACTTCACGCTAAACGACTCTTGTTAACGATCTTTCTTGGAAACATTAGGGAGACGGTCCCTCGTTTCGAACTCGGTGCAATCGAGAGTCCTTAAAAAGGTGCAGTTCTTTGACTTTGGGATCAATCTTTTGCAGGAACTCGTTGGAGAAACTAGATAAAGCAAGAGCTTTTCTGCCACGTGGCATAAAGAAAAACGCCCATGATCGACTTTAGATCAAAGAACGAGAGCTTGTAAATTGACAAGCGGCGCCATCCTCCGTGAATGTTGCAATGGCGGAGACGGCTCGAAACTGGCGGCTGAATTCGTGGAATCTATAGATACGACGACGGAAATGACTATAATGCTATGTGTGTCAAGTGCTACAGCATTTATCCAAAAAGTTCTCGTAAGGGGTGTACCCGTATCTTACAACAATGCTAATAGAAAGAAACAGATAGTAATGAATGGAAATACTATACAAAAAAAGCTTGATGACTACCTGATTAACGCTAAATACATTCTATCTGCTGCGCTAAAGTACTGATAAGAGGGAAAACTACAAAGCTAAGAAACAAATGAATTAAGAGAGTAAAATGGCGTCAAGAATTCGTTTCAGTAAACGTGCGAAGCTGTTAGAGCAAACGATGAACCGTTTTAATATCACTATAGCTTATGCAGGTTTATCCTTGGTAAGAAATTAAATATTGCATTAGTGTTAATCTTCGACAATTGTTTATACGTTTGTAGTTGCAGTATAACTTCCAATAATGATGCAGAGACTTTCTATGCACAGCTTTTAAAACGAGATGTGATACCCGTTCTTGTTAAGAGCCCGAGTAAGCGCTCCCACGAAAAGCGCCCCATGTTATTGTAGTCTTGGCCATCACTTGAAATGAAGAAAACAAAACTTCCATTTCATTCGATGGAAGCGCCTTTTCGTAATTATGGCATAAGTTCTATAACCATATCTTTATAGCGGCACCACCACACCACGAAGTGAACTGTACACTGCGTCCTAAAAGCAGTTCTATCAGCAGGATTACTCCTGATTCTAGTGGTCTCTCTTTGTTAATCTTGATGATTTTTCATGAGTGAAAGTTTTATTCATTCATAAAAATGATATTTCCGGATCTCTTCTCTGCTCCTTTTTTCCTCTCATCAACTTCCATAATAATGAACCGTTTTCATTATGGTGCCTTTAAAGGGCCCGTCAATATTGGATCCAACTTCTTTCTACACCCTCCAAACAAGCTTGCGTATCTTTCGTACGCCTGATCAACCTCCTTCTACGCGCAGTGACGTCCACTAGGCGATCGGCGATGATGACTTTATTACTCTTAGTTGAGACCTGGTTTAGACCATTTGACGAGCTCTGTGCTGCGTCACGTTTCCGATTGCCAAGTTGGTGGTAATGCGCGTGGAAGGAGGTTGGCCACGCGAATGAAAAGTGAGCGAGCTTTTCCTGTGCGTTTAGGAGCCCGTTGACTGAACCTTTAATTTTTCTTTATTAAATATGCTCTTGATTCGCTTGGTAGCACCACAAAAATGAAAGAAATGTCATCTTGTTAGGAGTATCATCTTGCATATCTTGGTCAGAGCAAACCTAATTTATTTTGTGATCTGTTTCAATTAAGCCTATGATAGTCAACAGTTGTTAAATTCTAGATTACCCTCGTGTGTAAAATGAGGGAGGGAAAGCCAGTGAGTGCCGTTGCCTACAAAAAATTAAAATCAAATGCTTTATTTAAATCACTTACCGTCAGCCACCCGGTAGCTTTAAGATAAAGCCAAAGATGTGTGATAATTGTTTGAAACTTCGTGGTTAGATTGGACCGACAATATTGTCAGAGATATCGTAATTTTTTTCGGGATTGTTGCAGTAGGGAACTTAGAGAATGCGAAAGGAAAGTTCGTCTTGCTCCCCCCTCGTGAGCACGCCGAAAATGTGGGCATGAAAGCCTACGTCATCTTCGAGTCTCTCGGAGGGTCCATGCTGCACTCCAATGAAAGGTTTGTGCCCTTCAGTGATCTGAAGTGCGAGAGTGCTGTTAATGTGACGAAGGCACAGGACGCTGACATTTCTGAAGGTAAATCACAACTGCAAAATAACGACAAACAGCCTAGCGCTACTTGAACAAGCGTCTCTCAAATCATCAGCCGGGGCCTCCGACTAACTTGGGGCGTGCCATTGCTGCAAGCAGTCGAGGAGGGCAACTTTCAGCTGCGCTGCTGGTGCAGATATTGCGGCTTACTGAAGATGACGTCACAATGTTCGTTCAGCATCGCAAAAAGCCCTGCGGCCACGGCTTCGGTTCTTTGCCGGGAAGTACGACTTGCGTTCGCCTTTGAGAATTTGCTCATCGCTTTCCAAATTCAGCAATGATCAAACTGTTCTTAGACACTTCAAAGTGATTTGAGAAAGTGCTTCGAATTCTCCTTCAAAACCTACAGGCGCGCTTTCGTTTTTTTTTCGTAACTTTGACACGCATTCCCATGGTCTCAACTTCTTTTCAATGGTGAGGGCGTTTCAATCCGGATAATATAAAGTTGCACGGAGGTCAATCTTTTCACTTGAAACATACGAGCAGTATAGCACGAAACATGGAAATATTTTGGGGATGCTACCGACGATCAAAGCGATGTGAGCACAGCATCAAAGATCTAGCAGAACGAGGAAAGAGGGATGCGTTCAGAATATTTCTGCTTCAAAGACGTAGTTGTAACTGTTCCGCATAGCTTTAGATAAAATAGTCTCCAGTTTGGCCTTGCACGCATAACTGAACTTGGTTAGTGGTAAGCTCTCCGTTTTTCTCTGGAGGCAAACTTCACGGTTGGGTATCACATCAAATATGTTTCTTTTTTTATTGTACTGCGCATGTATACTTAAGTGTGATATTCACATCGTCGCAATATAAATTGCAGTCATGTCCTCTGAGCACTGACGTATATGCTTAACGTGAGTGCAGGCGTTAGCGAAGCCATAGGTTACCATTGAAAGTCAGGGTTGTATACTGGCTCTTTCTGTTGCTACACTGCAGTTGTTTCTTCTGCGTATGAAATGCGGCTGCAGTGGAAAGTTGCCCTTAGCGCGCCCGCCCTTGCATTTAGACGTTGGAGAGGCTCGCGCTTCACTGAAGCAATGGAATTCAGACCATTAGAGAAACGCCTCTCGTGCCTGTCTTTTCCCTCAAGGGGAACGAACTAGCGCCACGTGAAGCACAACCAACCCTGCAAGCAATGCGGCATCCACAAACAAGCAAGCAGCACCTGCATTCTTCGCATTCCGCTGTTCGTTCACGCAAGTCGAGTAGAGGAAAAGGCACCGTGTTTTCCGTGACTTTGACAAAAGCGTTTTCTCGACCACCGTTCATCCTCGGAGTGACTACCCTCGGTAATTACGTACGCCGACACACTTTGGTATATACAAAAAACTAAAGACTTAAAAAGACGTAGATAACATCATTATTACGGGTAAAATAAAGAGGTGTGGTGCAGCTGCGTGCTAATATATGTTAATTTGGACGTAACATGCTTGCAAAACTATAATTGCTCGACCTGGATACCACGGGGCATCCTCTTCCTCATCGTGTACGCTTTATGTTTTGGGAACATCTTTTCTGCGAACACCACACGCCGCTTAACAAGCCTCGGGACGTGCCCGTTAAAGCGAATGCGGCCCTGAGATATGTCGCATCCCCCCATTACTGCGTGAATGCTTCGTACACGAGAAATGCTCGCACACCACGGCCAATGTTTCGTTTCATCTCACTACGCGGGCCTGTACGGTGCTATTCAAAGCGCACGTGGACTTGCGGAGAATGCCATCTCTGCGACGCAAAATAATGAGCCGCTTATCAAAGAGGGTCTCCGCGCGTTCTTTTGTGTGACGACTCCTTTCTCTTCTATTTCGCCCGTTGAGTGCCGGCGACTAGCCGCCTCCCCTACCAATGAGAAAATTGTGGCGCCAAGCCATTTTCTGGAAAGAAAGCATTTTCGGGTATTGGTACCTTCACCAATTGTTCCCAGTCATTTCGTGGCGTTGACAGAGTGACCGGAAGTGGAAACGGATTTAGCAAATGGGAACAGACAAAGCAACCTGATGGTATTAAAAAAAAACCTGTGTATGATATTACTATCTCATAATTTTGCGCTTTGAGTTTTCGTTTCTTTCACAGAGAAATGCCGGTCCATGAAGTGTGCAACTAAAGATCTAAAAGAAAGCTCGTAATTTCATCCTGCACAGTTTCAGAAAACCAGGTCCAAACAATAGAGAGCTGGTCACTTTCTCAAATCATGTGGCAAGTTTGGAAATTTACTCATTAAAAACAGTAAAAAAACTAAAAAACACGCACACCAAATATGTTGCATACTGATGGAGGTATCTGGTAAAGTTTAATTCATCAATAGAAGTTCTCTAACGTGCGCCTAATCGGAAGTGCACAGAAATAATTAGGGTAATAATGGGGGCGAGGAGTTGAGGAGTCACCTTTTCCCATGTAAGAATTTTTGCGTACTAAGCAGGATAACGCCGGGCACAGGTTTTGCTGTCGGCGTTATACGTCACTTGGAAATACTCCTAGCCTTTTGAAAAGTTGCGAAGCGACGAAACATCTTAATACTAAGATAATATTATTAGACACATGGTACGTGCGGGAACCGTGATGAGGTATCCGCAAAACATGTGCTTGCTTGAAAGGCACTCCGCCATGGTGGATCAGTGGCTACACTCTCCTGGGCTGCTGAACCGAAGGTTGTGGGTTCGATCTCGGCGGTCGCATTTTGGTGGAGGTGAAATATTAGACGCTCGTGTACTGTGGGATGTGAGTGCACATTAAAGAACCCCACGCGGTGGAAATGTCCAGAGTCATCCACTACGGCGTCCCTCAATAAAGTCGTGCTTTTGCGAAATCAAATCCCAATTACGCACGAAAAGCAGGCAGCCTGTGCGGCCAGCCCCTACGGCCGAATGCTTCTACATTTGTCTATGTGAATCAATAAAATGAGGCACACCAGGGTATAGCCTCATTTGACTGATTGCACGGGGGCAGCACTAAACACTCGTACCGCCGTTGCGTCGACGTTATCAAAGCGGGGAGCCTTTTTTTTTTCAACTGCTAGTCGGTGTTGGTAGCGTCTCGACTGCTTTCTTGTGTGAGAAATTTCACTCCGGGTCTCCCTAACATGAATGCCTGCCAACTAGTTAATCTTTTTTATTATTCTAAGTTATCAAAAGCTTTCGAAAACACTTCTTTAAAACCTTAAAGGAAAGTGGCGCCTTTGGCGTCTTGTGCGGACTTTCAGCAAGAAAAATTTTTTTCAAGATTTGCAGTGTTTCATTATGATGAAGCTGCATTTGGGTCACACTTTACATTTATTGGTCTCTTAAGCCGAAAATTCATCAGTTCTTTCTCTCTTTATTCTAGTACATTTATCGCTAGGCGCGGAAACAAATATCAATCATATGGCTATGGCGTGTGGTGTGCAATTCTTTTCTTTTGACAGAATTCCCGTCACTGTCTTCCCGTTCCAAAAATTCACTTCTCTGAATCTATAGAATGAAAGCGTGCAAGGATTAAAGATTAAGATTTTACGCTTCGCGGCTGCTATAATGACTGATATGAAACGTGGCACCACAAAACTAGAACATGAATGAATGTCACACTAGAACGTTCGCTCGACTAGTTCTGCAAACAGCGGTGGTACACGAGAAGATTTTGCCACATGGCACAACATTATAGAGCTTAGCAGAACATTGCAAACAGTGTGCTTGTGCACCTTCACTTTACCACACCAGCCTCCTTAAAAAAAGAAAGGCAAATGACAAACAAAACGCGAAATTGCCCAGCTTTATTTGATAAAGATTTGATAAAGAAAGCAGGTGATAAGTATGTTAGCATTCATTCGTTTGCATTAAATGAGAGGAATTGGTTTTTCTTTCGACAGAGAGTGACACACAGTAAATTGTTCATAAAAATTTCATGTTTAAAGATTTATAACCACAATCTCTTGTAAAACTATGTGTATATAAGCATATGAGCATATGTATATGTGAACAAGTGATCGTCTTGGCGCTTTTTGCTGCTCAGCAAGCATCGCAACACCACGCCAAAGCAGAAATATTTCGCGTGGTTTGACTGCGCGCGCTCTTTGTAGCCCATGGTTGTTAACTCTTCCTTAGTGTACACATCTGATTTTAGTGCATCTACTTGCATATAGACTACAATACTGGAGGAGTTGGTTCCCATTAATCATAGCTAGTTAAGCGCACCACTGGAGCGGGAGTGCAAATGGCATTCTAAAACTTCGTTGATACAGCGCTCCAGTTTTAATTGCAGTGAAAGGCTATTCGCAGTACAATAAGAGTCGGCTCAGGCACAACAGCTCGCGAACACATCAACCTGTGCATCTTCACGTGCATTCCACGAGGACAAACACCCAGCCCGCACAAACAGTGTGTGTATATTTTTCCCGCTCCAGTACATAGTGCGTGCGGCAAGAATAACTAATTTATTCAGTGATACATGTTTCTCGAAGTCTTACTATTACTTCCACATGAATATGCTACCGAAAATACAGGATAACATGCAGGACCGATGACTTAGTAGTGCTAGGGAGCCGCCATTGACGCGCGTTCAGCAGCGCCACTTTTGATGGGTGATTGCTCGCCCTCTATTGAGAAAATTCATGAAAAACTGAAACAGACATACTTTCGTAAATACTGACATGAGCGGCCCACAGTTATAAAACCGAAACTAAAGCCCGTAAGGTTCTGTTATCGTCTTTGTTCATCCCACCGTTTGTTCGGATGAGGTCAAGTTGCGAAAACGCTATGCTATCGTCTGTCAAGCAATTCACGTCATCCCGGTCCACGACATGTGTGTTGCCCACACTGATGTGTCGTAGCGCGCCAGTTTATTTAACAAGCCGTACGCGCTCGCATGTTCACTAATTATTTCGGCATTCGCTTGCAGGAGCATTCTCTGAACATAATTGTTCCATCGTCGACATCATCTGTTCGTAGGGTTTCGTGTCATCAAAGTCGTCCACTTGAAAGGCTTCTCTTCTGTGATATCTCTCAGACGAATAACTCTAAGGCTGCTTTATATATTTCGTTCATCACCGCTTCGTACGGGCTCTAATGTCTAATTGGTTTGAAATTAGAGCCACGCAAATAAAGGAGCTAGCGGGTATGCTTATAGAGATGCACCCCTCATAGCTTGGTGCTTTATTAGGGCATGCAGCGGGTTTCGTATAACCTCCGAAGTCATTTAAGAGTGGCTGTCACTGTTCTGCCGCTGAACCCAAAATTACTCCTAAATTAAAAGGTAGGAGGACCTTGGCATGAGTTTCATATCATGTTGTTGAAAGCAGCTAGATGCTATAATACTTTGATTACAGCGGCATCAGTTAAATGTGGCCACTTAAAAAGTACGATCTTGTATGGTACGTTTTACATTTCAGGAGGGACCTTGTGATGAAACGACAAAAAGTAGAACCTGAGTTGTACATGTACATAAAAAATGAGCATGTCCATGTTTTTTTGGTTTCGAATTTCACATATCGTCTTTACGCTAATGGAACTCTAAATAACATCGCATCATGTTCTCAACATTTTAGATGGGAAGCAGCTATTCAAACTAGCCTGTGTATCACTGTCCTTCCTTTTACCCCCACTGCGCAGGCTCCCGTCACGTGCCAGCCCAGGGAGACGCTCGCAATCTGTCACACCCGTCCCCCTCTATCACCTTGCAAGGCCGGCACAGGCAGCGTCTGCTAGTGAAAAAACTGACTGCTCGCGCTGCACAACCATTCACTGGCCACCACCTATATGTCGGCACTGGATCGCACGTTCGGAGTTCAGTCAATGGCGTCTTCACTTGGCTATCGCTTGATGAGCGCCAGCATCATGTCCCCGCTAATGTAAGCGTTAGTGCCCGCTGCTTCGCATCTGCACATGGTTCTATTTAGCGGGAGACGGTCCAAGTTTTAAATGCGAAGCATTTCTTTGCGTACTGCAAGCAATTTTGGCATCTATCTATCTATCTATCTATCTATCTATCTATCTATCTATCTATCTATCTATCTATCTATCTATCTATCTATCTATCTATCTATCTATCTATCTATCTATCTGTCTATCTGTCTATCTGTCTGTCTGTCTGTCTGTCTGTCTGTCTGTCTGTCTATCTATCTATCTATCTATCTATCTATCTATCTATCTATCTATCTATCTATCTATCTATCTATCTATCTATCTATCTATCTATCTATCTATCTATCTATCTATCTATCTATCTACCATATGGAGCTCTTTTGGCCATCTCGATAATGGTATCAATACCAAAATTGGTATGGCAGAACAGAACTGTATGACGATCATAATTGACTAGTCATAACATGGATATCATGGCATGTATGTTATGGATATCATGATTTAAATTTCAAGGGCTTGATTCTCCTGCGGTGGTTTCGTTTACATGATATTTTGCAAAACTGGTATCGTATGACATGACTACATGGAGAACACGAATAAGAAACCCTAACATGAAAATCATGACACTCATGTCATAACTTTGATTTTATGACTTGTCATGACTACACGCCATGCCCATGGTTCGCTCGCGATCATTTCGCTAGCTTCACAAATACGAAACTTGGTATTGCGTTACGTGAATGGACGACGAAGGTAAATGACGAGTTCAATCATGATAATCATGAAATGCGTGTCAAAAACATGACTACATGCTACGCTTTTAGCGTTCTCGCGGCCGTTTCGATAGCTCCACTTATGCGAAATTCGGTGTCACATGACGGGAATAGACGACGGAGGTAAATGAGAAGTCCAAAAATAATAATCCTAATATACGTGTCATGTGAAACACGATGACTTGCTACATACATAGCGGGTTCGCGGCCATTTCTTTAGCTCCACATATACAAAATTTGGCATTACGTGACGTGAATGGATGACGAAAGTAAACGACACGTTATAACATGATCTTGATATACGTGTCATGTGAAACAAGATCGCATGATACGCTTATAGTATGCTCGCGTCTGTTTCGCTAGCTACACATATACCAATTTTGGTATCAGGTAACGTGAATAGATGACAAAAGTAAATGAGACCTGCAAACATGATAAACATAATATGCGTGTCATGTAAAATATGACTACAAGTTACGCTCATGGCGTGCTCGCGGTCATTTCGCTAGCTCCACATATACGAAATTTGGTATTACGTGGCGTGATTGAACGACGAAGGTAAACGACACGTTCAAACACGATAATCTTGATATGCGTGTCATGTGAAACATGATTACATGCTACGCTCATAGCGTGCTCACGCCCGTTTTGCTACCTCCACATGTACGAAATTTGGAATTACGTGACGTGAACAGACGACGAAGGTAAATTACACATCCAGACATGATAATCATGGCACGGAAGTCATGTACGGCATAATTTACGTTCACCTTGTAACGTTGTGCTCATTTCAAAGTGACATATCAACCTTCCTCATTCATGGTTCGTACATCATCGATTCCCACACTACGTGGAATGTGCCAAGTTTTTTTTTACATGTGGAGCATATTATACTAGGGGCAAGTCATGCGCCGTCGCCGTCCGCAGCCTCCCCTCCTCATCCGCCAGCCATCTGTGCAATAGCTGCTAATGGGAAATGAGAGACAGGGGAATTCGGTTTTTACTTTCTTACGGCTTGCGCTTCGTGTCTACTTCCCAACTTTACCCACTTCGAGTTCATGGTATGTACTAGTTCACTGTATTCATGGCACTGTGGCCCAACGCTGGCTAAACCTTTCTAAAACCAAAGAGGTTACGCCCAGCGAGTATAACGTAGCAACCCTTTCTTGTCAGATAGGGCTCAATGTACATGTCAATGGCTGCTAATGGGGAATGAGAGACTGAAGTATTTGGCTTTTAGTTAACGCGCACGCTGCGAATTTTTTATTGTTCAACAACGTGCAGGAGAAATCTCCCACCAGCACCACCTTGCAGGTCAAAGCGTAAAACATGTTACGCACTACTACGAGGGACGAACAGGTGCCGCTTTCAGGAGCTTTCGCACCTAAAAGCCGGTGGTGGGTGTGACCGTCCCTTCACTCGCGACAGTTGGCTGGCAATGCAAGCACCTCTAGAGCTGCGCTGAGATGACGAGGAGTATTTTAGAGAGTCGTACGTATTCAGAAATGCTCTTGAATTTAGCTTGACTTGCCACAGTCTCCAATGCAGCACAACAAACGCGTCTCGAACGCGGTGTCTTAAGTCGTTGCCAAGGCATATGAAGCACAAACGCGTTCCACACGCGCTTCATTGAAGGTGGTGGCAAGTTCAACACAAAACAATTGGCAGCATATCCACGGAGTGAATGATGGAGAGTGGGGCGAAGCATTCGTCCACCCATTCGTTCTTGCTTCCGTTCGTCCATGCGTCCATCTGTGTGACCGTCCATGCGTCCATCCATTCATCTGTGCGTGCGTCTGTTCGTGCGTCCGTCCCTGCGTTCGTCCATGCATGCGCCCCTGCGTCCGTTCATGCGCCCATACATGCATCTGTCTGTGTGTCCGTTCGTCCATCTATTCAACACTCCAAGTACCACCATTTCGCATCTTTTCATCGTATATTCCACCTATAAAAGCACCGCCATCCAGCGGACATTCCAAGGACTAAACGAGAGGTGGCACACGCACACTTTCTTACGGCTTGCGCTTCGTATCTACTTCCCACCTTTAACCACCTCGAGTTCATGGTATATACTAGTTCATTGTATTCATGGCACTGCGACTCAACGCTTGCTTAACCTTTCTAAAACTAAGGAGGCTCCACCCAGCGAGTATAACGTAGCAACCCTTTCTTGTCAAATAGTGCTCAATGAACATGTCAATAGCTGCTAATGGTAAATGAGAGACTGGAGCATTCGGCTTTTAGTTAACGCGCACGCCACGAACGTTTTATTGTTCAACAAAGCACACGAGAAATCTCCCACCCACACCACATTTCAGGTCAAAACGTAACACTTGTTACACACTACGACTACGACTACGAGGGACGAACGGTTGCCGCTGTAAGGAGCTTCGCCCCTAAAAGGGATTCTGAATACGGGGAAGATAGTGCACAATTTATTTTCTCCTCATATTGATGGTGTTTAGCTTCTTGCGAATGCCACCACGTAAATTCGACGCTTTGCTTGAGCTGCTGCGCCCCACCATCTCCAAGGCAAGTATTCCGTGGTGGCCATAGGGCCACAGATCCTGCGGAGCGCACTCGTTTGTATCTGACAAGGGGAGGCCAGCGCAATGAAAAAACAAATAAAACAATTGGAGGACTTTAAGCTTTGCTTTTAAGAGTTGAACACGATAGCGAAATCCGGCCCCTAGTGCACCCTTCAACCGCTAAGTGCATACTTATTGATATGTTTTGTTACATACACACGCACGCACACCAACACGCACACAGTAGATTGGACCAGCATGCGCTATTATCGGCAAAGGGGCTCGTTTTCGTCGTGACACCTCTCGAACAAAATGCGTTAAAGGAGTCCTTGAACACTTTTTCAAGTAACCATGGAATGAATTCATTAGAAGAGTTTATTGCCTCACGATTTCAATGCCGCAAAAAATTTAAGAATCCGTCCAGTGCGAGTGGAGTAACAAAGGTTTGTCGCATGCTGCAATCGCATTATCTCTTCTCTCTCTTCTCTCGTTCCTACGAAAGGGCTGGAAGCTACGCAGGGAGAGGTAGCAGGGCAAAGAAACTACCTAGCCTCGTGATCTTGAGTACCTTTTTTTTCTTCGGACGCGTGGCTTTTTCACTATAATCACGCGTGCACGCGTTGACAAGTAGGGGCTTCCCGCGGTTGTCTCGGTAAATCGATTTTTCGGTCACAGACGCTCAGACGATTTTTCACTCACAACCAACGGGGATAACGCCACTGGCGGGTTTTCTGCGACACGAGCTCTCTAACACTGTCGCGTTAAAACAAAAAAATGAGCCTGCATAAAAAGAAATGCTGGTGTCACTTTTGGGCATCGTTGAATGGTTCCAGCAGTTTTGCGACTGCAGTCGCGCGACCGAAAATTGAGCAAGAAGCGACTAGCCAAAGCAGTCGCGTTGCGACCGCTCGCAACTGTTTGCTACCACTCACAAACGGTCGCGCGACAGCTGCAAGTCGCCGGTGTGCACCAATCTCAAGACGCCGTAGATAGCGGACACGTATTTTTAATGTGTGTCTAAAATGGCGACGAAAATTGCACGAGATGCATTTTGTGATCGCCAGCTGTCTTTCATTACGTAGCCACGTTGCTCGAAAAGTCCTAATGAGACCATCGGCAAGAAGCCTGAGCAGGCATGGCACGGCTCTTCTGCCTCGTTCCTGAGTACGTGCTGCTACTGTGTTTGTGTACCATCGCTCAGGAAAAATGATTGAGCCACTGTGGTTTGTGTATGCATACGTATATTTTCTGGACTTGTGCATGAGCAGCGCTAATGCAGAGGGGACCAAGAGTCCGGAGTACCCGCAAGTTATTGTTTAATCAAAAATGTGATACCGGGCGGGCTTTCACTAAAAGGTCAGGGTTACACACAGTAACTTGCAACCTACTTTACTTTTAAACGTGTTTTAAAAGTTTATTGTTCATCATTGCAAAAATATATACATATGTACCTTTGCTACTGGCACTACATGGCAGGTCAAAATGCTGTGCCTATATATACCGGACTGTCGAAGTACGGTTGGGTAACGCGAGCAGTCCGTTCAGATGTTGCTTTATTTGGCATTGGTTGTGTATGTTTGTGTATATCTTGAATTTTGTATGTGTCATGAATTTTGCGTCATTTGATGTTTCATAAGTTCAGGGACTCATTGCGTAATTCCACCTTTCAGCTTCTATTTTTACCACCTGAATTAACTTTCAGAGATCACGCCTATCGCCTAGTAAAAACGGTAAAAAACTACTTCCTGAATACTCGCTCACAATCCTCATCGGGGTAAATAATTACTACCTTTGCGACGTTCAACAACTTAGTTTGATTGAGGATAAAATTTTACCTTGACTTGTAGGTAGTAAAAAAACATAAAGAGAGAATGCGTTAGAGGACAAGCAATTTACCCCTTTTCCAGGTTATTTCAGGTTATTTTTGTTAAGTGTGTCAGCTGCGACCACAAGACTGCTGATTTCCTCTCTTTGACATCTTTTAGGTAGCTTTACCAGCTGGATTTTGTTCGAAGCACGGCTATTACCTGTTTCGTCATGTATATAGCAGGCACACTGAAAAGGAAAATTTGCCATTTTTATGCTAAAATATTTTGCTTGTTGAAAGACTGACGTCTGTGTCAAAGCTTGCAGAGACGTCCATGCCTTCTGTCCATAACCAGCGACCAAAGGTGCATGCAAGTGTGCGACGTAGGTCAATGTCGACGAAAACTCGAGTGACGTCACAAAAATGAAGAAAGCTCATTGCATGAAACATGCATTCTCTACCCCCCACCTTATTTTTTTCCTGCATGGCAGGCAGATCTGTGTGGGCAAAGCCTACATATACTTTTTCATTAAAAGAAGCTGTCACTTAGAGTCAAGCAATGCCATGTTTTATCCTAATTTGTCATGCAAACATCTTTTTTTTAATAATTGTATATAAGGAGAGGTTGGTGCCAATGCGTGGCGCCGGCTACTCCTCTTCTCTTGCACAAAAATTGACAACGCATATATTGTAGCAAACACAAGGCTATACATATGTACATAGCACAGCGCTTACACAATGAGTCAACGTTTTTCAATACCGAGTGTCCACACCACCCAGAAATGTGTCCACACTACATATAAATGTGTCCACACGACACAGAGTTTGTAAAAACACAAGTAATCACGCCAATTCAAGTGTTCACACAAAACATGAAAGTTCAATAAAATATCGAAGGCGATCTTGTCGCTTAAATACTGAGCTGTTTTCAGAAAAGTTTTCCCAAACATATCATAGTGGAACATGAAAATACTGTTTTGAAATGTACCGGTTAACAGTGACAAAGTACATCTTTTTCTTTAGTACTTTTGAGCTATTTTTTCGATTCCTCCAGAAAGTGAACGACTGCACGCGCTGCAGTGGCTTGTAGCTTTAGTTTTGGCCATGTGTTCAAGATTTTCGCAATTGATGTAGGTCGCTTATCCAAAGAATTGAGTTTTTGAAAAAGGTTCTTTTGAGGTACGTCATGATTTTTACAATGGAGAAAAATGTGCTCCACGTCTTCTTGAGGTTCTACACAGAAGCAGGGTTTAGGACTGTCATCTTTCCTTATTCTGCTGCCTAACTGATATCTCTTTCAGAAGTATTCTTTACATTATGCGTTCTTATGTCTATATCATCGAAATGACACATTTTGTCGGGTGTTTTATGTGCACGCTCGTGCATTTAGTGGAGCCCGCACAATCTCCCTGTTTCTTTTTATTTCAAATCATATAACAGGGTGAGGCTTTTGATCACACAAATATCTGCTACTATATACTAGGCTTTTCTTTTCAAAGGCAACGTATAAGAAAAAATATCAACTGTATTCAAAACTTCTCATTTCAACAGTGTTTTCAAAAGTGCACCCCAGTATGATTCCTGATTGTTCTATTGACAGTGAAGGTAATATTTAAACCACTTTCAGTCTTATACCAGCTTGCAAACGTATAGTGCAAGTGTGTCTCCTTGTTTTGTATCGTACACCCTACACTACAGTGAGCTTTTTATCTCAAGCTGCTCAAGAACGGCGGCCAGCTCAAGACAAAATTAAAACGGCAGTTTTTACTCTTACATAGACGTAAAACGCCAAATCACATGTGCTATACAAATTAGGTGGACTTGGATTAGATCACATTATGCCACACATAACTCAAGGAGGAGGAAGAAAGTTTAAGCGGAAAGACAGGGAGGTTAGCCAGTTCTTAGACCGGCTGGCTACCCTGTGCTGGGGAAAGGGGTGAGGGGAATGATAGATGTTAAAAAGAAATGTTGCGAAGAGAGGGAGAAATTACAAAAAAAATGCGACAGAGGAAAGGCAACATCAAAGAGTATAAGACACTAAAGTCTCTCTCTGAGGCCAGTTGTCCGCAAAAAGCGCAGCAAAGCTTTCAAAGCCTTCTGGGCTGAGGATGGGCTTGGCCAATGACCCAGAATCCTTTGTTCCGACAAAGGCCGATTGTCTAGTCTATCCAGAGCTGCAGTGAGTTCTTGTCTTTGCACGTTGAAATGGGTGCACTCACACAGAAGGTGCGCGATGGTTTCTTCGCAACTGCAGTAAGTGCATGTAGGAGAGCTGGCCATCCCGATGAGATAAGAGTATGCGTTCGTGAAGGCCACTCCAAGCCACAGGCGGCATAGAAGAGTCTCCTCAGCTCGAGATATCCTTGGGGGAAGACGAAGCTGCAGATCGGGATCCAAGTTATGCAGGCGCGCGTTTGTGATGTCTGTCGAGTTCCACTGTGCCAGTGTGAGGTCACGTGCAAGCGAACGAAGTCTTGTAGCTGCGTCGGTTCTTGAGAACGGGATGGCTGTGTATTGGGTACCATCGTGTGCAGATCTAGCGGCCTCATCTGCGCGGTCATTGCCATATATACCGCAATGGCCTGGTATCCACTGATACACTATGCTCAAAGTCAACCATTGCACTTGCACCCTATTGAAATCGCAATTGAGGTATATACCTGGATTTCGTTTTCCTCGCTGTTACAACAAATATATAAAGGTAGTTGTAGGCCAATTCTGTGTTTTACTCTAGTTAAAATGTAGGGACAAGAATACAGACTGTACCGGAAGGTAGACAAAAAAAAACAAGGACGTGCTCATTTTTTGTGTACATGTAAAACAATAGTTCTGCGTTTTTTTTTATCACAACGTACCTCCTCCTCAGGCAAAAAAAATGGTGTCGCATTATTAAAAAAAGAGGCCGAAAGTGACACACTACTTTTTTTTTGGGGGGGGGGGAGGAAGATACTATACATCGGATATATCCAATAAAATTCACATCATTTATGAAAATATATGGTATAATCTAGTAGTGAAGAGAAAGACAGGAGAAATAAGCTTTATTTCGAAATTGTAGCTAAGGACACCAGGTCTGCCATGTAGTGCTGGTAGGAGAGCTTTTTTGCGATGATGAACAATAAGTGTCTTCATAAGTGTCGTGCCTCTATGAATGATTGTGCTAATTGTGTAACGTTGTCGCTCTAACGATCTACTTCAAGATTACACCCTTGTTCACCACCAGCTGCGCCACTGTTGGCGCATCTTTAAAGAAGGAACTGGCCAATGTTTGCTACCCATCACCGTGTTCATGCAGTGATGCGGTGTTTTTATGCGAAACGTTGAATTCTAGAGGCCTCCTATACCATTTATGCATTTTGTATTGTTAAAAATGTGGACGCTGTTTTGACGAGCACGTCAACGAAGAATTACTCGCAAGCAGGCCACCACAACTGGAAGGACTTTCAAGTGCTGCCAACAACGGGACCTTGCTTCAGTACAGTATTGTTCCCCTCAGGGCATTTGATATCCACATATACAGACGCCACTGGTCTCAAAATCTATGCCCTAAAGACAGCAACTCGTAGCAATCGCCCAGGAGGTCCACTGAGCGATAGCGGTGTAGTTGGTTCACTCGACTCAAAAACATATTGCTTAACGTATATGTGATTCAAGTCTCAGGCGGGCCGTTAAGAGTTTTTTTTTTCTTGACGCTATGGCAACCATAAATCGCAATGGACGTGACGAGGTGCCGTGAAGGGTCAAATTTTGTGTTTGTGCGCCGTCAATGACGCCAATGGTCATCGCGAGATAAATGTGAGAACAGAAGATTAAAACAATTGAGACTTCATGACAATTTCATAGCATTAAAACGTATGAGAAAGCTGTACGTGCCGATAAGAATTACAATTGCTCGGAACAGTATATAGCAAGTGCGAAAACTAAAAAAAAAACAAAGACCGTGACATCCGTTGAGAATATAGTCAGTGACCTCTAGGAAGCAGCCTGCGGGGAAAGCAGCTACAACTTTCTCAAAACGGAAACTTTAGAAGTATGATCTGAATAGCGATGTCTCAATCTTTAGAGCTCATTTTCAAAATGAAGAGGCTCAATACTCCAGGGTGTTTACATTTCACAACGGGCTTTTTCACACATCAAAGTTAGGCGTTCTAACGCTTTTCATGCGTACAGCACTCACTCTGTGAAAGACCAGAAAACTTGTGGGGAGCAACTGATAGAAGACTAGCCTTTAGGGCACTGTCCGGATGCTTGGGAATAGAACACGTTTTAGTGAAAAAAAAGTGGCATCTCTAACAAATATCCAAGAGCTACCACGATTAAAGCTAATTGTAGTAATGGGCCAAGTTGCACTCAGGAGCGCTCTTTCAAAAGTGTTCGGATGGCATTTAATTTTTTAAGTTTAAAACGCACAAAAGACACATTTCATTTTAGCAGTCTTCTCAACTTTTCATATACTATAAATTTTAGTACTGCTGACTTTCACGATTGGATGCCGCCTAAAACAACCGCAAGTCGTATTAATAGAACTTCCCGAAGAAATCACAATAGCGATGTCTAATATCTCGAAGGTAGCTTAAGTTTTAAGCAGCCCTTCTATCCAGTTTAATTAGCTGCTATTACCTTCGAAGAGTTGAAGTTTGACGTCAATGTTGTTTATCTTCAGAAATTTTTATTCTACTTTGTAGTGCCTTTAGAAGGAAGAAAAAAAATGCTGTCAAATTGGCTCTTGATTGTACGTCATGGCTACACATGACTTAGCTTATAAAAAAAAAAGTTCATCCCTTTTTCTACTTCTTCCTTTTTTTTCAGACACGCGTGCTTTTTACCTTTTGCCGTCGTTCTAATGAAAGTTAGCAACTACAATGAGGTTACGACTATTCACCAACCAGTCACTACGCACTAGAATAAAAAAACTAAAAAAAACCTTAAAAAGAACATGAATTCAAGTTCAAGCTAGCTTTTTGAAAATGTTTACACTTCACACGACGTGACTGTCATTACTTCCACTTAAACTGCGTAAACCAGTATTTTCTGAAGCATTGAGCCTCGCTGTACATAACAGTGCGAAAAAAAAATCAAAGTTTTAAAGAATACCACTTATTCAGTTTTAGGCAGTTTCTAGAGTACTGTTGGAATACAGATGCATATTTTTTCTATCATGAAGACTAGAAAAAAGTTACTGATGGGAATTACGCTTCATGCTTGATCAAGCATGACCGCAAATCCCAGTCATCTATCAATGGGTCTTATAGTGACAGTTCCTGGCTCCACACATTTTAGTTAGATACGGGGCTTTGGCGATGTGTGTAGTTTGTTCGTAATTGCCTAAGACATTGAGGCACGTATTCGCTCTTATCTCGTTTTGCATTACCTTAACGTACAATTTAAGGAAGCTGCTGTCACGGCATCGTTCATGCAATGTTAACGAAGCCAACGATATAACCCATTGATAGTTAGCTCTAGCCGCGCTTTTTGTTGACACCTTTTTGGCATAGACTATGCAAATTGATGTCACTGTGGCACATGCTCTGTACAGAAAGCGCTTGCGATGCGAGGAAGGAACAGGAAAGAAAGGAAAGGCAGCGATGTTAACCAATCTAGAAGGACCGGTATGCTACCCTATATGCTGGGGAAGGAGAGGACGGGGTAGATTCAAAGATGAAGAAATGATTAAGAGGAGACAGTACGCACAAACAATGTCACACACCTAACCACTAGTCTATATTTGTCGGTGCAAGTCTGATGACTTTAAAAAGTTGAGCCCGCCTTCGCCACCTTTACCCGCTGTGACATCTCACGACGACATTGCACAACGATTTCCGCCGTCATCGGCCTGCTATCTACGTGAGCTATAGCGCGACTGCAATTAATTTTCGCTGCGCATTATAGCAGTAACAGTGGAAGAAAACGTGCTGTGGAGTCTCTTCGCTACCACAGTTGTCACAAAAGGCGTTGTAAGCCTTTTAGATACGAAAGGAGAATCACTTTGAAAGCCACTCTTAGTCATAAATAGCAAAGTAGAGTGGCATCGTTTCAGCACAGTCCGGTAGGCGTCTGTAGTTGCAAAGTGTTCGAACTCTGGTGGTTTGATTGCGCATGCAGTTTGCTTGTTGATTAATTGATTGATTCGTGGGGTTTAACGTCCCAAAACCATCATATGAATATGAGAGATGCCGTAGTGGAAGGCTCCAGAAATTTCGACCAGCTGGGGTTTCTTAACGTGCACTCAAATCTGAGCACGCGGGCCTACAGCATTTCCGCCTCCATAAGGAATGCAGCCACCGCAGCCGGAATTCGATCCCGCGACCTGCGGGTTAGCAGCCGAGTACACTAGCCACTAGAACGCCGCGGTGGGGCGCAGTGTGCTTGTTGTATTCCACATGAAGAAAGTGATTTTTTGTGTGGCCCTGAAACCTGACTAGCAGCGTCGTCCTGGATAGTGGATCTCATTTCAAGCCTGTCGCTGGGCTAGAATTGATGGCGCATATGTTGGACAGGAGCGAAGAAGACGCGGAAGACGTGGAAAAGTGCACGCTCGCAAATAAATTTTATTCTTCCGGAAGATTCACCACAAAAAAAAAGATTTTTCGTATTTGTCCTCAAGTGTCGTCTGCTAAGAGTCCCATGTAGGAAAGAACACACGAAGAAAACGCGTTTTATGAAATTCTCAACTGGTGTTGTTTAAAAGATTCTGTTGAGCTGTGGTCGAATGTAATCGGTAAAACTGGCCGGTGTAATAATGATAGGCTAGCAGAGCACGCACCTGTCTATAGGGAATGGGATCAGATCTTATTTGCCATATCACTGCAAGGTTTGTACGTGTGAACCACTGCTGGGCAACAAGTGCCTTTCGCGCAAAAACAAGGACAAGGTGGCACGGGAATGGGCTGAGGCTGTGTACAGACGTGAACAGTGAACATAAGTGTACCGACCACGGGATCGCGTGGCCGAAGGCTTCGACGCGCTATCCAGTGACGAGATGCCTGCTACGGTGCGCATGCGCGTACTGTCTTATCAGTTGGCCTCCGATGTCACTCTCTCCAACGTGCTCGCAGCCAAAAACTCAACTGGGTGTCGCTGTCTTTGCTCCATGAAATTTGCCAATTTGCGCCGTTTTTTTCTGTTTTTAAAGACGATAGTCTTTCTTGAGGGCCTTCGACGCACACGTTTTGGTCTGTCTGTCTATCTGTCTGTACGTTTGTCTGTTTGTTTACTTTTAACGGCACCAGGTATTTGAAACGGCCAGCCCCATCCGCAGCACCCACCAATGTTGCTCAAGCTTGAGCGCTCATGCTTGTGCAATCGTCAATTAAAGAGCAATTATTGCGCATGTCTGGCGCCCCATAACAACACGTATATATTCTGCATGTGCGTCTTTTACTAGAAAAGGCATACATAAGTAATTTTAAGGACCATAGCGCTTATCACGCTGCGTTGACCATGCAACGCTTGCACAGTACGGGGAGTGTTTTCAGCGCTTTGCTAAGAAGAGACGGTGGGGGCACCTACCTGTCGCCTCGCGTTCTACACCTTATCACCTCTGAGATAGGCACGCACAGCCGTCTCAAAGCCACAGGCTTTGATTTCTAAGAAAACTGCCAGATGGCACTCATGTGTCACGTGTGACGTGACTTGATGCGCTCGTTTGCCTCCGCTGCACGCTCGAGGCACTCTAACGCAGCGCCTCCAGAATACCACTTACCGATTTTCTTGCGCAAAGCATCAAATAAAAGTCTTGCTCACTCTCTCCACACGCACGAGTATCGTCTTTCGACGACATTTGCAGAAACATGCAGATATGGGGCCAATTTTTTTTACGTGGTTGCTGCGACGTTGCCAGCTCTAGCGTCGGGCTTGCGTCGCTATTCATACTGGTCTATTAGCATAACTAAGTGCAGCCAGCCTCGGAAAGCCTGATGAAGCCAAGCACACAAGATTAAGATTTCTCAGCTTAGCTTGCCTTTGTCGCGTTAGGATAAGTTTAACTTAAATGAGCCCAGTTAAGTGAATGCAAGTGGATGAGACGAATCTAATCTAGCCTTGTTGAGCGCGGCATAACCCAAAGATTTCGGATGTAAGTAAGTAAGTTTAATCAAACCCAGTCCAGCTCACTGTTTTTATGTCAGGCGTAGTAAAGCTTTAATGCGACCTGATGGGACACGATAAGTACACGTACAGTCAAATAATATTTGGCATAGTTGATAAGGCTATCATTAGGTTAGCTGAGTGAGATTAGCCCGGCCAATTAATTCAAGAAGACTTCCGCATTGCCCAGAGGCATCAAACTTAGGGAAATCGGAATTACGCCTTACTGAAGGTATACGAATAAAGCTCATTTGTGTCTAACTTGTGTTAAGACTGGTACTATTATGGCTGAATAATTTTCCGATATCTAATCACACACCCGACTGGAGTTTCATTTAAGTTAAGCGTCATCCACCAAATTGTGTGTACGCAGCACGCTCCAAGGCTACCGTCCTCACAAGCAGAAGTACCACATATCAACTTACCGTTTGTGGTGTTGGTTATACTCTTGTTGCTGTTGCCATCGTAACGCAAGTGTAAACAACTGGTTATATAAAAAAATATGCGACTGTTGAACATATGTATGTGCCTACATCATTTGCACATATCCTAAGCGTCAGTGTGCATCATCTCGCTGAAAAAATATCACATCACAGTGATCCTTCCTCAGCATTATTCGCATAACACCAGTTTTCATGTTACGTGAAATCTGCCGAATTTTTTCAGGTGAGAACGTCGGCGAAAAAAAAAACCAGTTTAACGACTTTTTAAGTCATACTATGCTTCGTCGAATTTCAATACGCTTTAGTAGTACACGTGCCACAACCATGCAATTTTCATCTCAGCTTAGTAGGTTTCAATACAGCCCACTTGCAGATAGGAAGCTTAGCTTGGCGACTGCAAATGAGCATGCGGGCATTCTCAATATAGCCAGTCGTCACTGGACTCATCCTTGATAATTTAAGCTTGATGCGCCTTTGACTTAGCGGGCTACTAAAGCCTGAGCCGTTGCCTATGTAAGTGTAACAAATTATTGCGAAAATCGTAATCGGTCATTGCCAGGATTAGCTTGGGAGGCAATGCGCCAAGACTTAGAACTTCAAGCTTTAAACTCAACGAAAATGCATTTCAATGAGTATACACCCTTCAGTATGCAAATTTGTTTATACTACATGAACTTAGTTGAACAACCTATTAAGGAGGCCCGTCTTCAAATCCTCTTGCTTGCTGATTGCGAAGGGTATAAGATAGAAAATGTTTTCGCTTGCTATAAAACACAATTCTTAATCAGAAAACGTGATCTTAGTCAATAAAGCTGAGGACCATAAACAAGCTTTTAAACTTCTTTAGTCCGGTCAAGCCAACTAATTTGGGTTATTTACGAAATTGATCAAGAGCTTCGCGATCATCTAATGCTCACGTAGATCTGATGAGGGGGAAACTAGAGGATATAGCTGGTTCGGAATACGAAAAATTCAGACATAGTTCTTCTCTTCAATAGGTAAGTTTTTATGCAGCACTGAGAAGATGACTCCTAAATAAATAAATTAATAAATACATAAATAAATAAATAAATAAATATTTACTTAATAATAAATAATAATTGATTAGTAAAGTTAGATCACGTATATTATTAAGAAAACAGTCATTTCGGACACAATGGTATTTTGAATGCATGTAACCATGTCGGAGAAATTCAAACGACACTTCGTTCTTTACACATTTCCTTACAAAATTCATGGTGATACGATCTTCATTTTCTCAGTCGATTATTATCTAATGAAAGTTTTATTCAGCCGACCATCAACTGCTTTAGTAGCCCACTGCTGTACTGTGATGTGATGTACTGTTATGTAAAGTGCTGTACTGTGATGCCGTAAGCGGCGAGTTCGATTCAGATTCAATGGCAGTCCTTTTTCTCTTTGAACGAATTGCCGAAACCCTCGTGCGTTTAGCATTGACGGCCACGTTAAATAACGCTCCGAGGCCAAAATCGATACCTAGTGCCGTCTGCAGTGTTCTACGCAGTCCAATGTAGTGACGCTGCCGCACCAACTGCCCTAGTAGAAGAAGCTTTGCTCAAGTGCCGCACACGCATGTCGTGGTTCTTGCACATGAACACCTAAATAGGAGTTATTCGGTTCTTTCACTTTTGATGATTTATTCTTCCCGTATGTGCCCCCGCGCATGCACCTATTTTAGGTCACTCTTAGCCGATCAAATTCTGCCGAGCGATACGTACTGCATTTTTAAATATATGAATACACACGCCGTACTTCCGTACGTTCACTGCAGTCGTAACAAATATTCCTCATTGCTCAAAATTCACGTATCACCCTCGTTCTCGACGCATTGTTACGTTGACTTCTAACGATAATATAAGCGCCTAATAGGATTATTGCTTGTCGGTCTAAAATGTTACCTAGCGAAACTTGTTACCTTTGGGTCGGGGAGCATTCGATGTATATATCATTGGCAAATGACATCAATGTAAGCAAAACACGATAACGTGCTTCGTTCCAGAATAACATCCATCGTCTTTAGTTGAATACAATTTTTTCCCTCCTTCTTTATGAAGTTTCGCTTCGAGAAAATTTTCTGTTGGTCCTGTTTAACTTATTTTATTCCAAGTATTTCTTAACAAGCCAGTAACTTTTGAATTCCTCCAAATTGCATCCGCTCGCCAACTTGTGCTCATTTGGAAAGTGATGCAGCAAGCTGCACGTGAATAGGATATGGTATACGCACAGGAAGGCATGCACAGGAAAGCGTGATTGTTTCTACTTCAACATAACAAAAAATATGGACACGTGGTGGCCGAAGAATTGCCTCAAAGGCCATGCCAGTGGCAAACATTTTTGAACGTTATCCAGGCTGGTCTGCTTGAACTTCAGGGACCTTCATTATACGTGTCGCACTCCTTCTCAATGGGGCCCCTCCTGAAACCTCACGTTTCTGGCGTTAATACACAAAATGTGCATTCTACAGTGATTTCCAGCCGCATCGCTTTTTCTGCAAACCTACCGAAGGTAAGCCTTTCCTTTTTCGGTCACAACCACCGTGGCCGATAAGTTCGCTTACTGAATTTGTCCTATATTTGGCGAATACCCTCCGACGAAGCATATTGGATATTCTTGCAAAAACATCAAGAATGAACTCTGGAGAATCACACGATCAGACTTAGATCGAAGAAGGTTGCGGACAAATAGACTGATGTATATGAAACACGAAACCGTTGCAGATAAAACCACACTTTACACTCAAAAGAGCAGCGACACCATATCTCAAATTCGATATGTTGGTCTTCATTTGATTGCTTGGTACGCCATGTTTTTTTAGTGAAGTAGGAATCACGTCCGTTACGTAAAAGCTCTTCCATTTCGATCGCAAAGGGTGTTGAAAGCTCATCGGCACGTTCCCGGTCAAGAGACATCGACAGTATTTTCACGGTTTCAGCAAGCTTCTAGGCCACACCTCAAGCCTCGAGTGATGCTAAGCGGACAGCTATGACGTCGAAAATTCTACTGTTGTCATCGCCCCGCCGCGGTGGTCTAGTGGCTAAGGTACTCGGCTGCTGACCCGCAGGTCGCGGGTTCGATTCCCGGCTGCGGCGGCTGCATTTCCGATGGAGGCGGAAATGTTGTAGGCCCGTGTACTCAGATTTGGGTGCACGTTAAAGAACCCCAGGTGGTCAAAATTTCCGGAGCCCTCCACTACGGCGTCTCTCATAATCAGAAGTGGTTTTGGGACGTTAAACCCCACAAATCAATCAATCAATCAAATCAATCAATCTACTGTTGTCATCGCAGTGTATCTCGCAGTGAAGCCTGGCTGCCTGACAAGGGCCTCACTTGCTTTGTTTTGCTTGCTTTGTGCAGCACGTTAGTGTGAATCCCGCTAAAGGGGCTTTAATTCCCGCGTTTTCGTTGCACCGCTTCGCGTAATTTTTCGTGAAGTCGTGAACGCTAATGGGACTTGGCGCTTTAGGCTGACAATATTTCGCCTCCCGTTCCGCTCCGCTCAGCCAGTCGGTGATTGCGCCACTTCTCATGCACGAGACGGTCACGCGTGGAGCGTGTGAGCGGACCGCCGCCGTCGGCCTGTAGTCCAGCGAACGAGGCATCACGAGACGCGAGTATGGAAGCAACCAAAATGGCAGTCTCTTGGGCCTCGGAAAACTGACTAGTTGTTCGGCCAACACAAAAGCCCCTGACAAAACTTTAGTTTACAGGAGGATCTGGGCCTTCTCCGAGAAGTCTTCGCAGCCAATCCCTCTTAAAATTTGTGCATGTGGGTGAAGTTATACGAAGTGATACATCGAGAGCTGACGCAATGGACCATAAAGGAGTGTCTCGAGCTGCTGCCTTGGTACTTACGTCAAAAGTACTCGGCAAACCTTCCTTAGTAAGCGATTTCATGTATACAATAGTAACAATTTAGCCATGTTTAGCCACGCTTTTTAGTTTCACTTGCCACAAGGCAACGCGCTGAATGTGCTCCTTCGGCCAGCGCGATCGAAACGCGTCTGTCTTGACTTGAATGGTATCGCTGTGGTGCCGCCCCAAGTGAAGGTGACAAAAAATAAAAATGTGCTGATGCGTCAAGCACTATCATTACGTGAAAGAAATCAATTGACACTCTTCTAAAACAAAGTTTGCTTTCTTGCTGCGAGACAAGTACAATTTTTATTTTCCTTTTAAATATACCTGTGACCTTCTGTCACAAAACGAGCGCTAAAAAAGAGCGCGCCGCCAAATCCTTGCGACAACGGGCGGTGGAAACGCCGCGAGGTAAAAAGAAAAAAAAAAGAAAGCAAACATCCAAGACTCCCGGGCGCGCGCTCTCCCCGCAGAAGCACGGCTTCGCAGACGAACCTCCTCACCCCACAGCGGCGGCCGGGCAAACGCTCGACCTTTCTAGAACAAAGGAGGCGTGGTCATACCGAGTTGACTCACCCGCCGGAGAGGGCATTCCAACCGTCTCGCCCTCTTCCCAGCCTTCGCTGCGTATAGCGCCGACGAAAGGACGAGAAAAATCTGGAAGGCGGCGCGGAACGTATTTAATCGAGCAGCCGAGACGAGAAAGCAGGAGGTGACGGAAGTTAACGCCAGAGCGCGTAGGAATTCCGCCGTGGAGTCGGCGAAGGTTCTGCCCGTAGTGACAGAACAGGAGGTGACGGAAGTTAACGCCAGAGCGCGTAGGAATTACGCCGTGGAGTCGGCGAAGTTTTTGGTCCGTAGGGACGGCTCGAGCTACAGGCAAGAGCGTGGGTTCACCGCTATCGAGCGAAGACGCGGGCAACAGCTGCGTGTGTGAAGCCGACGGATTTCCGGCGAAGAAGTTTGAAGCTTGGAGAGTGGCCTATTGAAGACGGGAGTTTTCCTGGAAGAGAAACTCCGGCGAGGTTTCCTGGAAAAGAAACTTCAGAGAGCTACGGAACGACAACAACGCTGGACTTTGAGTGAGTGATTCTCGGAAGAGTATCATTCAGACTTTTGTTCCAAGGACTTTGGACTGAATAGGTTTTCTATCGCTTTAGTCCTTAAGTGTCTTGGTTGTTCAATGCATGTGACTGCATTGTAGTGCGTATTGTTGTCCGTTGTTTCAAGGGTGGCTGATTGTGTTGTGTAGTACGTTGATTGATTGGTTTGATTGGTGTCATATTGTATGCAACTATTGTGGAGTGTACATTTGTCACACCTGTCCCGTTAATTAGGGAGGCAATCGCCGGGCTAATTCCAAGAGCCGAAGTATCGGCCCCCCGAACCGCACCACGAAAGCGTGGACAATTTTGAAGTGGTCCTTTTTGGTGCGCCAGCGGTCGCCGGTCGTGGTCCAAAGAACAAGTCAGAGCCGAGAGTTGATAAACAAACAAATTATATTCTCAACAATGGCAGATAGAAAACAATACATAAAAAATGCACACTCCACAATAGTTGCATACAATATGTCACCAATCAAACCAATCAATCAACGTACTACACAATACAATCGGCCACACTCAAAACAACGGACACAGACAACGATACGCACTATAATGCAGTCGCATGCATTGAACAACCAAGACACTTAAGGACTAAAGAGATAGAAAACCTATTCAGTCCAAAGTCCTTGGAACGAAAGTCCGAATGATACTCTTCCGAGAATCACTCACTCAAAGTCCAGCGTTGTTGTCGTTCCGCAGCTCTCGAAGTTTCTCTTCCAGGAAACCTCGCCGGAGTTTCTCTTCCAGGAAAACTCCCGTCTTCAATAGGCCACTCTCCAAGCTTCAAACTTCTTCGCCGGAAATCCGTCGGCTTCACACACGCAGCTGTTGCCCGCGTCTTCGCTCGATAGCGGTAAACCCACGCTCTTGCCTGTAGCTCGAGCTGTCCCTACGGACCAAAAACTTCGCCGACTCCACGGCGTAATTCCTACGCGCTCTGGCGTTAACTTCCGTCACCTCCTGTTCTGTCACTACGGGCAGAACCTTCGCCGACTCCACGGCGGAATTTCTACGCGCTCCGGCGTTAACTTCCGTCACCTCCTGCTTTCTCGTCTCGGCTGCTCGATTAAATACGTTCCGCGCCGCCTTCCAGAATTTTCTCGTCCTTTCGTCGGCGCGATACGCAGTGAAGGCTGGGAAGAGGGCGAGACGGTTGGAATGCCCTCTCCGGCGGGTGAGTCAACTCGGTATGACCACGCCTCCTTTGTTCTAGAAAGGTCGAGCGTTTGCCCGGCCGCCGCTGTGGGGTGAGGAGGTTCGTCTGCGAAGCCGTGCTTCTGCGGGGAGAGCGCGCGCCCGGGAGTCTTGGATGTTTGCTTTCTTTTTTTTTTTACCTCGCGGCGTTTCCACCGCCCGTTGTCGCGAGGATTTGGCGGCGCGCTCTTTTTTAGCGCTCGTTTTGTGACACTGCCCCCCACTTTAAGAATATTATCTCATAATATTCAAACCACACAATCGAGCGCGAACAGTCACCACACACTCTCACAGGCTGTAACACCATCAGTCGCTCATAACACTTCACATTCACAACAGATCACGCAATACAATCTTACATTGTAGTTCAATTACACAACACGTGAAATATAGCCACAGGTACAAGCCTACAACACTTCATCACACATTCCAAACAATACAAACGTACAAAGTTCTGTCTATACAACAATTATACAACACTATACATCACATCATCGCACAGAACACTGACTCACTCGACATACACTTGAGGCACAGGATAACACAACATTTACACAACATATGGCACTCAGCACTGCCCAACACATTCTGATTCCACCTCAGCACCTATCTTGAGTACTTCGAACAGCGCTTGCGCCCCTTTTTGCGGTGCTCGCTCGATCTCTTCTTGTGCTTCCACGTTCTTTTTCGGCGAGCCCTTTCCAACGACGATATCTGAGGCGTCGTCTCAGCCATCGTTGTCTCTTCCGACACCGTTAATGCTTCATTACATTCGACGGGTCCTGTCTGTTTAATGCCTCTACATTTTGCCCGGCTGGCCAACTCCGTCTCCTTTACACTGTCAGTCGGTTGAGGTCGTGCCGACGTACGTCCAGTTGCTCGGCCCGTGAACTTATTCGACCCGATCGTCTTCTCCTTCGCTGTCTCTTGCGCCGCAGCTTCACCTTGGGCTCTAGTGAGATCCGTTACGGGATGCTCCTCCACTGTAGCTCGCGGCCGCTGTGTTGGCGAGGGCTCTATCTTCGGGTCTTCCCCCAAACATTCCGGATCACTTGGCCCTCGCGCCCCGTCGATGTTTCCGATGACAAGGTCATACAGGGGGGTCGTCATGCATAAAGCAGTAACCTTCCCGCTGAAGTACGGGGTTTCAACCTCAATTTCTGCTTCGGGAAGCATCCGAACCGTACGGTCAATTAGGCAAACCGGTTTCGTTCTGCCTGTCAACTCACCTTCCCGTACCAAATTTCTCCTCACGATAACAGTGGAGCTGCCGGTATCTCTTAACACCGTAATCTTTTTGTCCGCAACTTTTCCAGGCAGCGCTGGCATTCCTTTCGTAACACCGGTTGGCTGTTTTGACATTACAGCACCAACAATAGGAATTTTCTCCCCATTTTTCAATTCTACGAATCCATCGGTAACGGCATTATTATCAGATTTCGGTGCCGCTTGCACACAGGATACCTGGTGAGTTTGACTCACTCCGTTCCGACACGCATCTGCTTTGTGCCCAGTCTGACCACATTTGAAACATTTTACTGCCGTAGGGCTCGTAAAGATCGTTCGACAGTTTTTCGCGCGATGACCCACTCGGTTGCATAGAAAACATCGCGGAATGCTCTCTGGTGCACGCTTCTTTTCTTCGGGAGCCAATTTCTTCGAATCGTCGGGACACTCCTTCTTTACCTTGGCCAAATTAGTGCCACCTTGCGCCTCCAAGAATTGATCAGCCAATTCAAGCATTCCTTCAAGTGACTCAGCCTTCCTCTCTTTCAAATACAGCGACAGGCTTGGGTGGCAACTAGTAAGAAACTGTTCTCTAATCAGGAGCTCTCTAAGCTCATCGTACTCCTGTGCTGTCCCTGAAAGTTCAATCCATCTGTCAAAATAATGGCAAAGTCGCGCGGCATACTGCGTAGCCGTCTCCCCGTCAGCTGGCTTTCCTGTCCGAAATCTGTCCCGGAATCCTTCCACAGTGAATCTAAATCGCTTCAACAAAGCAGCTTTCACCTTTGCATAGTTGGCTGCATCGGTCGGCGTGCCCCGCCGCGGTGGTCTAGTGGCTAAGGTACTCGGCTGCTGACCCGCAGGTCGCGGGTTCGATTCCCGGCTGCGGCGGCTGCATTTCCGATGGAGGCGGAAATGTTGTAGGCCCGTGTACTCAGATTTGGGTGCACGTTAAAGAACCCCAGGTGGTCAAAATTTCCGGAGCCCTCCACTACGGCGTCTCTCATAATCAGAAGTGGTTTTGGGACGTTAAACCCCACAAATCAATCAATCAATCAATCGGTCGGCGTCAGCCTACCGTACACACTGAGCGCTTCACCACTCAAGCAAGTACTCAAAGCAGTTGCCATTGCTGTTCCGGCCAATTCTGGCTCTTCGCAATCGTCTCAAATCTGTGGAGGTACGCGTCTAGGTCGTCCTTCCTTTCATCAAATGCTACGAGCAACTTGCTTGGGTTCAAGCGGAAGCCATGATCCTCTCGTTCGCTGCTTTCAACTCTAGCTTGGACGGGAGTTTCACTTCGCTGTTGCAAACGGAGCCGCTCGAGTTCCATCTCGTGCTGCCGCTGCCGCTCCCTTTCAGCCATCTCTGCTTCTCTTTCTTCTCTCGCCCTCTCAGCCGCCAGCTTTTCTCTCTCCAGCTCCAACTTCAATTGCTGCTCTCTTTCTTCTTTCGCCCTTTCAGCTGCAAGCTTTTCTCTCTCCAACTTCAACTGCTGCTCTCTTTCTTCCTTCGCCCTTTCAGCTGCAAGCTTTTCTCTCTCCAACTCCAACTGCTGCTCTCTTTTCTTCCTTCGCCCTCTCTGCCGCCAACCTCTCTCTCTCCACCTCAGCTTCTTTTTCCGCTTTGGCTCTTTCGACCGCCAACCTCTCTTTTTCCAGCTCGGCTGCTTTTTCTTCTTTGGCTCTCTCTTTTTCTTCTTTTTCCTTCTGGGTGACCCACTTCCGTAGTTCGGCGCCAGAAAGACCCATCTTTTCACCAAGAGCAACTAACTTTTCGAGATCCATGGTGTCTCGCAAATACAACCTTGCCGCGTGCAAAAAGTATCTGCCTAAATCGGTCTATCGGAACACTCCCCTGCACTCGTTAACGAGAACACTGAACAACACACAAAATCGTTCCGATAGCACTATCAACAACTCGAGGCTCTTTCTCACTACTTTGGACACACTGTGCACCAAAAGGTCCTGTCTCGCGGACGCCAGATTAATTGTCACACCTGTCCCGTTAATTAGGGAGGCAATCGCCGGGCTAATTCCAAGAGCCGAAGTATCGGCCCCCCGAACCGCACCACGAAAGCGTGGACAATTTTGAAGTGGTCCTTTTTGGTGCGCCAGCGGTCGCCGGTCGTGGTCCAAAGAACAAGTCAGAGCCGAGAGTTGATAAACAAACAAATTATATTCTCAACAATGGCAGATAGAAAACAATACATAAAAAATGCACACTCCACAATAGTTGCATACAATATGTCACCAATCAAACCAATCAATCAACGTACTACACAATACAATCGGCCACACTCAAAACAACGGACACAGACAACGATACGCACTATAATGCAGTCGCATGCATTGAACAACCAAGACACTTAAGGACTAAAGAGATAGAAAACCTATTCAGTCCAAAGTCCTTGGAACGAAAGTCCGAATGATACTCTTCCGAGAATCACTCACTCAAAGTCCAGCGTTGTTGTCGTTCCGCAGCTCTCGAAGTTTCTCTTCCAGGAAACCTCGCCGGAGTTTCTCTTCCAGGAAAACTCCCGTCTTCAATAGGCCACTCTCCAAGCTTCAAACTTCTTCGCCGGAAATCCGTCGGCTTCACACACGCAGCTGTTGCCCGCGTCTTCGCTCGATAGCGGTAAACCCACGCTCTTGCCTGTAGCTCGAGCTGTCCCTACGGACCAAAAACTTCGCCGACTCCACGGCGTAATTCCTACGCGCTCTGGCGTTAACTTCCGTCACCTCCTGTTCTGTCACTACGGGCAGAACCTTCGCCGACTCCACGGCGGAATTTCTACGCGCTCCGGCGTTAACTTCCGTCACCTCCTGCTTTCTCGTCTCGGCTGCTCGATTAAATACGTTCCGCGCCGCCTTCCAGAATTTTCTCGTCCTTTCGTCGGCGCGATACGCAGTGAAGGCTGGGAAGAGGGCGAGACGGTTGGAATGCCCTCTCCGGCGGGTGAGTCAACTCGGTATGACCACGCCTCCTTTGTTCTAGAAAGGTCGAGCGTTTGCCCGGCCGCCGCTGTGGGGTGAGGAGGTTCGTCTGCGAAGCCGTGCTTCTGCGGGGAGAGCGCGCGCCCGGGAGTCTTGGATGGTTGCTTTCTTTTTTTTTTTTTACCTCGCGGCGTTTCCACCGCCCGTTGTCGCGAGGATTTGGCGGCGCGCTCTTTTTTTAGCGCTCGTTTTGTGACAGCTTGAAACACCTCCTTAAAAGAAAATATAGGTGCCATAGTTAGGCGAAAAACAGATAGGCGAAAAAGTAAATTTTCTCTTGGTGACATTTTAAGAGTGAGTGGGTTTTAAAGCTCCCTATACCTATTACAAAGATCTCGGCCATTACTACTCATCATCATCACTCTAAGCAGCAGCAAATTGTGTGTAACGCCTTACAAAATGTGCAGTGGGTTCCTCATTTCTTCACGGAGTGATTAATAATACTTTCCTTCTTCGCGAAATTATGATTTATAGGTTGATGGGTACATCTAGTAGTCCCCACAAGAGAGCTTACGACGGGGCTCAAAAAAGGCCACTCTTGAAACTTTTGCTTTGACTCAGTTGTGCGTCCGCGCAGGGCTTGCTGTTTTTATTTTTTTTTTTTCTACTGGCTGCAACATGTATCACCACCCTTAATGCATGTTATTCGTGGAGATTATCTATAGTAAGTGTCTATAAAATTATATATCTAAGGTACTGTGCTTCCCCGTACAATGTTATACAATGCTATTCGATCATGCAGCTACAGCAAATTTTGTCGCTTCAAGCATTGCGCTCTACACAAAACAAAGATATCAAGTCAAGTCAAGTTTCTACATATTTTATGTATTTCAGATTCAGTTACATGGTTGGAAAAGTACAGAAGGAGGCCCCAAAGTTTTAGAGAAACTGACAGGAGACATCCTATGTCGACATTAATGAGAAAATTACAAAAAAAGTACAGTAAAGGTGCATTTTGAACAATCACTAACGAGCATAATTAACAGTAACAATACAATCATTATATAACATGATCTGAATACTACTGATAAAATTATACATGAAGATATGCAATAGCAGGGGATAAACTAGAGCAATGCAAGTATAAAGAACTGCACGTGACAAATGCAACTGGGTTTACATCAGTTGCGTAAGTTTCACAAATGCAAATGTTTAATGTAAAGCTAACATTAAAATTATTGAAATCTATTATCAGTTATTACACAAATCAGATGAGTCCATAAATTCCAGAAGAAAATGTTGAAAATGTTCCCCAAGAAAATGGTTGAATTTTATCCGTATCGCTTTAGTATTCGCAGTCTTATAAGATACGCACCGGAACCGTGATATGAAAACGGATGCACGCCGTTGTAGTACATCCTAGAAAAATTTCAACTGCCTGTTTTTTCTTGTTTATGGCTATTTTTAACAGTGGACCGAAACTTAAGCGTGCCGCAGTTCACACTTCCCGTCCATCGTATGAGACTTCCATTTTAATGAGGCTGAGCCGTCATTATTTCCAAAAGGCGATACTTTTGATCTTAGTTGGTGCTCGTACAGATCACATCGTACAACTTAAGTTTATCACATTTAGGACCCTACTGATATGAGAATCTACGAGATTACTTTTCTGGCTTCCGGTGCTTGAAACGCCCGGGAAACTTGGCCTGCTCACTGAATCACACTGCATAACGCCACTTGTGCTGCGGCACCAAGGTTTGTTTTGCCATAAAAATATAGCTGTGTGGCGATATGTCAATGCGGAATATTGCTAAGCAGTAGCTTTCACGATTCCCTCTCTCTCTTTCTCTCTTTTTGTGCGCCCGTGTGCTAAACAAAAATGTGATCCACCAGCAGCAATAATATTACTTCAGGCTTTTCACACCAACTTTGAAGTCAATAACTTCTGAATGTTAAACACGCTGCAGAACTACCGTAAAGCAAATAAACTAATAGAACAAATGCACAACTGAAGACCATCAAACAGCCCGAACAAAGAGATGCGAACACTGAATTAACTCGGGTACGCCTTTTCCGTTTATTCAAAGATCACGCACAGCGAGAGATGTTTATACAGGCATCATGGGCTGTGGTCTCGCACGCTGACTTTTCGACACCAGAAGAAAAACTTCTTCCAAGAAAACTGAAAGCCAGGCGTCCGTAATTTACGATGCGTCGGCACGCCAGCCACGCGGGTGCACCGGAACCCCGGATGTGCGTTCACGCAGACATAATCGAGAGTTATGGGAGGACACCGCGGAAAACGACGATGCAATGGTCTCGTCTGGTCAACGCTGAAAAAAACGTTTTGTTTCACTGCTCTCCGTATTCCCTCATTAGTTATCGTTGTACAGTAACCACAATGCCTTCGGCGCGAAGCATAATTATAGCTTGCTGCTGTTTTGTTAGATAGCAAACGGAGTACTCGTTTACTCTAGTTTCATTTCGAATGGCGCGAACTGATTAGGAAGCACCTTGCGAGAGTGGAAGTAGAAGGAGGACACCAAAATGTTCAGTTGCCAGGCAGCGAAATCCAATGAAAAATGGCCCCGAATCAGCATGTTACACTGCATATATCATCGAAAGACGATAATCTTGCGTCTGGAGAGAGTGAACAAAACGTTTATTTGATGTTCTGCGCCAAGAAAATTGGTGAATGGTATTCTGGAGGCGCTGCGTTAGTGCCTCGAGCGTGTAGCGGAGGCGAACAAGCGCATCGAGGCACGTTAGACACAAGCGCCATCTGGCAGTTCGAAAACGAAGGAAGACGTGCGTGCCCGCAGAGAAAGATTCGCGCTTGTCTCGGAGGTGATAGATGTAGAACGCTAAGCGATGGGCAGGTGCCACCACCGTGTCGTCTTAGCAAAGCGTTGGAAGCACTTATCTTTTTAAGCATCGCGTTGTACTGTCAGCGCAGCGTGTTAAACACTACGGTCCTTAAAATACCCTGTTTGTACCTTCCTAGTATAAAGGCACACATACAAAACATCGAACGTGTTGTTATGATGCTCCAAATATGCACAATAATGGCTTTTTAATTGACAATCGCACAAGTAGAAACGTTGAATATTGAGAAATATTGGTGGGCGCTGCGGATGGGGTTGGCCGTTTAGTGCTGTTTGAAGTATAGGTAAAGGCTGACAAACCGACAGATGTACAGATAGACAGACCAAATTTTTTCCGTTGAAGGTCCCCAAGAAAGACTATCGTCTTTAAAAACCATGTGACCTGAAAGATTGGCTCGTGTATCTCATTGACAAGTTTTCACAGCACCTCCACATGGGAGGGTGCCCAGGGATCAGTGGTGCGTCAATTCTTTCTTAGTAGTGTGGCTGTTTGGGCTAGTTGATATGACATGACGATAGTTAAAGCGCGAGAACAGAACGATGGCAAAGAGACAAGAAGGACACGAGCGCTCGTGTCATTCTTTGTCTCTTTGTCGTCCGTTCTGTTCTTACGCTATAACTATCGTCTTTCTTGGTGTTGCTTGAAAGAAGTTGGATAGACAGGTTAGTGTAGAGGCTCCCGGGCAAGAGAAGCCAAGCGCTTACAAGCTGTGAACGCTTTCCTTCTTCCTTGTTGGCCTGTCCCCGCCGATCTTAAGAGCTGAAAATGAACGAATGAAAAATGATTTGAGGTATTCGCAACGCAAATGAGGAATAAGGTGGTTCAATATTTCCGAGAGTTTACACACTCAAGCGAGTGAATTAGAAGGGGAATCAGTGAATAGGAGGAGAAAAAGGAGAGACGACAAGGGACAGAGAAGGGCGACGTGTTACAGAGCTGCGCGAATTCAAATCTTTGTCCTCTGTGTGCAAATGCTCTTAAAGTGTGGTGCAACCTTTCAGGAAATATTTTTAGATTTTACCAAATCAACTGCTTTGTGTCTACCTGAAAGATGACTGTTAACCCTGTAATTCCCATTGTATTATTTTTGGTACATTGATTTTTAATACCTCAATAAAGCTATCATACATGTCCTGATAGCCAGCAATTGCCGATTTGGCATGCTACAAGAAGGTACAGTGACTTACATCTTATATGATGGATATTTAATTACTTGCCACTATGACTAATTAGGTTACAAACCAACAAAATTTTATTGATATTTTTCTTTAAAGTGAGCTTTACCAGAAGAGTAGTAAAAACAAACAGTAATTTATCGCAATTTTTCTGGAGACGTAACTGTTCGTGGGCACTACAGGGGTAAACATGCACTTAATGTTTTATGAACAGAAAAAAAAGCCACTTTTTTATTTATTATTTATTTATTTATTTATTTATTATTTATTTATTTATTCATACTGTCAGCCCAAGGGCCAAGACAGGAGTTGGGGTTACATATCTGGCATGTACAAAGAACATATGTGGAAACAAGTTTCACACTGTACGCTCAAGACGCACACTATAAGGAAATAACAAAACAAAAACACAAAACTATATCAGAATACATCCCGCATAGGTCACGGATAAAAGGAACATGTTCGAATACATCTCGTACACGTCACCAAAAAGAGAAAAAAAATTTGAAGTGATATATTACATATTGAGCATATTGATATAGTACATTGAACATATTCAACCCAACAAGGAACAAGCAATCTGGTTCGAAATATTCTGACAAAGCCCTACCTTTGTAAATTGCAATGTTCGACTATGTATTTGAGGTAATTGATTCTAGTCATCGATGCTACCAACCATAAACGAATACTTGAATAAATCTGTTCTGTAGCTAAGTGGTGTGATATGTTTCGAGTGTTTAGTTCTGGATGTGGTAACTGGCTGTAGTGCAATGTGTTCCCTTAGGTGAACCTTGTAATCTCCATTGAGTATGTGAAAAAACAATAATCAGTCGATTATGTTGCATTTTTCGTTTCACCGTCATTAAACCGGCTCTGTCTCTAAGCTCACTAATAGACTGAGTTCTGGAATAGGAGTTGAAGATGAACCTTAAGGCTTTGTTTTGTATACGCTCACATTTTAGTGCATTTGATTTGGTGTATGGTTCCGATAGATGACTAGCGTAGGTCAGTACTGGAAGAATAGTCATTTTATATGCCATTTTTTTTAGCTTCCGGGGGGGCATCGTGATGTCTTCGTCGTAACGACCAAAGTTTACGCATGGCTTTACTGCAAACACTGTCAACATGCATGGAATGTCTGTCAACATGCATGCAACATGCATGCAGTTCAAGTCATGTGTAAGATGAACACCTAGATACTTACATTCTTTACTTAAGTCAGCACTAGTGCCTTTAATGCTGTAAAAAAAGGATAACGGGTCTTTTTTTACGTGTCATGCGCATGAAGAGAGTTTTTGATGCATTAAATTTCAATAGCCATTCGTCGCACCAAAGACTATTTTTTTGTAAATGGTTATCAAGCTCCAGCTGATTGTCAGTGGTGGAGCTTATCTTCGCATACACAATGGTGTCATCTGCACAATGTTTTATAGCTATTTACTGATAAAAATTGGCACCCATGTACACTGATATAGATAGAGAAAAGTAAAGAGCCTATTATGGACCCTTGCGGCACGCCTGATCTGACTGGTTTGTTGGTGCTGGAGACATTATTTAATTCAACAAATTGTTGTTCATTTGACAAATATGCCTCTATCCCATTTTAATAGCTGACTGTCACCAGTCAAAAAAGACAACTTTTTAAGCAACTTTCTGTGAAATATTTTATCGAATGCTTTTCGGAAATCAATAAATATGATGTCTACTTGACCTTTTCCGTCTAAACACTGACCAATTTCATGCGTAACTTTAATGGAACTACCGAAACTGTCCAAAATGTGTCTATGACACCAGCAGTCATAACTACCATTTCAAGAACACGAAAAGGAAGCGGCTTGTTTAACATTACAGCTGTGACTGTAGGCAGCGCAATAAACAAGGGTATTTGTGCTGTCGTCAGTATACAGCATTGCCTTGCCTAAAGGCCGAAATGGTTATTTCCACAGGTTTTATTTTCGTGTAAATCTTATAACAACCAAATTTTTCATTTTCAGTTATCCTACTGATTATACCGGACAATGCCTCAGCAAAAAACGTCGAGATTTTTATGGTAAGGTAACGATTTCTGCATAAAAAAGTTACTAGCCTACGTGCCGTAAAAAACAATTTATTTGGAAATTGTGAGAAAAAATAAAATCCACATTTCTGAAGTCTCAGAAATTTACTTTGTTAATGTGTGCATTTCCGCACCTTGAATTATATTTTGTGTACCCAATCTCATTTGCATATATCTGGAGATATGTTTTTGTAGTATCTTATTGTGCACCGAGTGTTTCTGCCTTTGAGCTCTTGTTTATTGTGCTACACATCAGCCTGCGCTCTTTCTATTTTCGTGCATACCGTAGTTCCGATATATTAGGAGGGAAGAGAGCAACGTCAAGCCACGACTGTGTTGCTTTTTTCCCTCCTCCTCAGCCATGTATTTTTTGTATGCATGTTAGAAATAAACACTCAGACTTAGACTAAAGATGTCATTTCTGGTTTGATGGCAATCGCGGGAAAGATCGTAGCATTTGAAAAAAAAACACATGCGGGGGGGGATATTTTCCGAAAAACCATTCTGAATGCCCGAGTATTTCTAGAACGCGAAAAAGAAATACTCGCCTAAAAAATTTATTTTAAAGATTGGTGACATACCTTAAAGGCACATCTGATTGACACTTTTCGTCCATAAAGCCGTTCTTGAAAAAGAACTCAGATGTCCTGCCTGCAGCCGAACTATGCATTCCAGTTTTTACAGTGAAAGCTGTCATGAGATCACAACAAGGATTGCATGCAGCGCCGCAGTTGTCCGCCGCGGCCGCCGCCGTCGGTGTCCGCACCGAACACAGTGGTATTCGTACCAGGGTCCCCTGTGCGAGCCTAGTATTCTGCCGCAGAGCCCCACCGGTGCTTGAAACTCCGTTGCAAACTAGCCTTAGGTAGGCTTGATGTCAGGAAAGGACCCGCGTTAGAATGGGTAATAAAACAGTTTAGAACAGCGAATGAGTAACCAAGCGTAACACAATGCATAACGCATAATTCTTACGCATTAACGCATTAACACAATGCATAATTCTTCATACTCATCAGCCACAGCATAAAACCTTTGCACAAAATTCCTTGGAAGTTTGTAGCGGATACTACGCTTGAATCTGAAAGCTGGATTACTAAACTTATGTATATTTGTGGTGTAGTGGGTACCCAGAAAGAGTGCTTGTAGCGGTTACCCAAAGAGTGCTTGGAAATACTCCGAAATACCGCTATTCCAGCTTTTGGTGTGAGTGTACTCCGAATTCCGCGCAGGCCCGCCGCTTTTTTTTTCTTGTCATGCCATTTGGTGTGCCAGATGTTGCAGAAGCAATGTAGTAAAGTAACCTTTCCTTCTTGGAGTGCTGAACTCGGAGCTCAGCCAGTTGCAGTTCTCTGCCTTTTTTTTTTCTTTTCTAGCGCGCTCGCGACTTCGTTAAGTCTTTTCGCGAACTTTATAAGAGTTACAGTATTGCAAGCATGTGATGAAGTATGCGGTTCAGGTTGCGTGAAAACCGGGCATTCTGGAATTAAGAATGAACCAATGAGACACGCTTCTTCTTCTGGCACGCATGCCCTCCAAACTTAGGCAAGATTCGTACGCATGAGTTATTTAAACGGATTAATACGTTGCCGTATCACGTCCGGAATAATTTACGTATAGGGGTGAGGGACGTAACGGTGAGGTGCGAATGTTGGGCTCACCTGAGCGTGAACGTGGTTCTCAATCGGCCGCAGCTGGTTTCTTACTCATCCGATATTCTCGCTGCGCTTCGCAATTAGAAGCAGCTGCCGTGGCTCCGTCGGAATACGTTATGTGCTGTCAATGCGTTAAAGACGCGATAATAGCGTTTGCTAACAGGCTCGGTAAAGTTTTCACCCCTGTGCAGATTGGTACGGTGTCTAGTGGTGAAATCGACAAGGAAAAAAATTCGGAGCTCTTGCCTTAGCGGGAAAGACTGGCATGTGCGTACCTGATCTATCTATCTATCTATCTATCTATCTATCTATCTATCTATCTATCTATCTATCTATCTATCTATCTATCTATCTATCTATCTATCTATCTATCAAGCCGCCTACGACTTTTAGCTCTCACGGCCGTTTCGATAATGTTATCAATACCAATCTTGGCATGCCATAACATGACTGTATGAAGAACATATTTGACTAGTCATAACATGAAAATCATGACATGTATGCCATGAATGTCATGATTTACATTTCATGGTCCTGCAGATCTTGCGGTGGTTTCGTTCACATGGAACGTTGCAAAACTAGAATGGTATGGCATGAATTCATTGCACAAGCGACAGACCCTAAAATGAAAATAATGACATGCGTGTCATGTAACAACATGACTACATGCCACGTTCATAATGCGCTCGCGGCCGTTTAGCTGGCTTCACTTATACCAAATTTTGCAATACGGGACGTGAATGAATGACGTAGGTATGATACTAGTGCGAACATGATAAACATGAGATGCGTGTCATGTAACAACATGACTACATGCTACGCTCATGATGCACTCGGCCGCTTCACTAGCTTCACATGTACCAAACTCGGTATTACGTGACGTGAACGGACGACATAGGTGATTGGCACATCCAAACATAATAATCACAACATACGTGTCATGTAACAACATGACTACATGCCACACTGATGATGCGCTCATGGCCGTTTTTCTAGCTTCACATATGCCAAATTTGGTATTACGCGACGCCAATGGATGACGAAGGTATGTGACTGGTGCAAACAAGATAATCATGAGATGCGTGTCATGTGAGAACATGACTACATGCCACAGTCAAGGCGCCAATACATTTCGACGTGACGCTGTGCGCGTGCTCACCGGCGTTCATTTCGTCGCGTCACGCCGGCGTTGCCACGACAGACGCCGGTCCTGCCACATACTCGCAGGCGCGCGCCCCGCTGCGTTGCTTTGATGCATGCGCATTGCAGCGCATCTGGTGTCCCTCCGTAACGAAATGAGGGAGACGCAGTGTTGTCTGGGTAACGCATCGGCGTGAATTTCGCGCCAGTGGCCGTTGGGCGACGCTGACGGACGCTGGTCGCGCCGGTCGTGCCTGGCGTCAGGCTATAGAACGCTCGCGTTTTGCTGACGTAGCGTCGCTCTGCCCAGCGTGCACCTGTGCCAACGCTACTATGAAGCACATTTGGCCCTACATGATGCACTGGCGGCCGTTTTGCTAGCTCCACATATACCAAATTTGGTGTTATGTGACGTCAATGGTTGGCAAAATATATGACTGGTGCAAACATGATAATCGCGATACGCGTGTCATGTTACACATGACAACATACCGCGTTCATAGCCTGCTCAAGACCGTTTCGCTAGCTAGATATATACTAAATTTGGTATCACGGGACGAGAATAGATGACGAAGATAAACAAAACATCCAAACATGATAATCAAGACACGGAAGTCTTGTACGGATTCATTTACCTCCACCTCGTAACGTTGTGGTGATTTTAAAGTGACATATCAACATTTCTCATTCGTACTTCGCATATCATCAATTCTCACTGTACTTAATATCTGCCATTTTTTCATTCAACGCGTCGTTGTGCTGTATTTACACGTGGCTGCCACGTCGATGCAAGCGATGCTGTAAGAATCAAAAATCTTATGACAGGTGGGTGAAGACCGGAAGAAGCGGACAGCCTCGGTCAATGACTTAGTCCTCACAACGTTCGGTGTGCGCACAGCTGCCAACTTTCCGAATTGCACGAACGGCTACCAAATTCTGAGCAAACTTCGTGACTGATCAAGTACGTCCACAAATTTTCCGAAAAAGGCATTCCAACAACCCCGCGATTAGAAAATATTAAAAACCGAGGATATCAGTTCTAAAATCTTGTGTCGTGGATCTTTCATGTGCAAATTCTTAGGAATTCTAAGTTGTTTTTTTCTCCACAGTGCTTTATTGTAAGGAAAAAAAAGCCTACTAAGATTTGAAAGGGCTATTGGCTGTCATGGCCTTGGTGGCCATGGATCACAACACAACTGCTTTATTAATTATGCGCGCGTGCACACAGTTATATTTATGAGCACGTGCGTAGTCCTTGATATCGAAATACTTTAGTGTCATTCATTCAAAGCTGTCCATGACATTGCTGCTGGCCTGAGCCACAATAAGCGAAACTTTATGCCAGCTTTCTAACGTTGTATGCCAATATTCCATGTTTCTGGTAATACGAATCTCGGTACAAATTTCAGATTATATGAATATGCTTGGTGACTCCTTCAAGTTCTTAGTTGTAGGCCCTTGTGCTCAGATTTGGGTGCACGTTAAAGAACCCCAGGTGGTCTAAATTTCCGGAGCCCTCCACTACGGCGTCTCTCATAGTCATATAGTGGTTTTGGGACGTTAAACCCCACATATCAATCAATCAATCAATCCTTGAAGTTCTTATCACCGAAGTTTTACTGTAGTGAAATCAGATCTTGCATGGTGATGGGATGCTGAGACGGTGTTTGACGGCCACCTTTTCAGCTCCTTTAGATGCGTTGAGCTGGATGTCTAGGCTGGCATTGTTGAAAATCCATGGTCATGGCAGGTGTCCCATAAAAGTGTGGTCAGGAAAAAAACGTCAGGCCTGCGCGGAAGGCGCAGCACAGTCACAGCGAAAGCTAGAAGAGCGGCCTTACAGAGTCTTTCAAAACACTCAATGGGTAACACCTGTAAGCACACTTGCTTGATAGCCACAAGGACATTATAATAAACTTCTGGGTAGTAGGCCGGCATTCGCTATACTAGTTTTCGTCATTCTTTTGAGAAGCATTGTATCCACTAAACACTTGCAAGGAATCTTTTTGCGTCCATTGTTCATGCAGTGGCTGATGACGATCAAGAAATATGGCTGAAGTGGGTATGCGCCACAGTTAATGGGTTGGAGCATTGGACGGCCCACTCTACGCTATTCGCATTGTGCGACGACTGGTTGTTCGCTGTTTCGCTTCGCTGTTTGCTTGTTCGGTAGTTCGCATCACTTTTGTTGTATTAAACGTTTTATAAGTCGTATTAACGCGACTATACTTTCCCGACATCAAGCCTGCCTAAGGCAATCAGAACTTTGCAGAGAAACAAAACTCCAGGCCCAGATGGCATTAGCGCGGAATTTTACATGACGATTGAAGAACTTGTCGTTCCTTTCCATGAGGCACTTTTTTAATGAAGCCTATACACTTGTCAAACTTCGTCCTTCCTTTTATCCGGCCCATGCTACCTTGATACCGAAAAAGCACCGATAGTGAAGATTTAGAAAGAGTAACTAAATATAGGCCTATAATTTTATGTACCGTTGATTATGAGTTATTTGCGAAAGTTCTCACGGACCACTTGAAAACAGTGATTGTTAAATGTGTAGGCGCCCATCAAACAGGTGGAAGAAAAGACCGCTCTATACGGACAAATATCCATTTAGCGTGATCAGTCCTTGAATGCGTTGACGATAGCATGAATCAGGTAGCTCTTCTTGAACTTGACGTTGCTAAGGCTTTTGATAAGGTGTGACATGACTTATTGTTTCGTCTGCTCAGACATTTCCAGTTAGGAGACGTACTGTACAATGGCATATTACTATGTTATAAAAAGTGCACAACAAGATCAATTGTGAATCGCACACTTTCAGATATAATAGAGGTATATTCATCAATGCGTCAGGGGTGTCCGCTTTCGTCTTTACCTTTTGCAGTGTACTTGGAACCACTTTGTTTAAGTGTTGTTTAAGTGTACTGCTTAATTCAGGTATTAGAGGATATAGACATGAAGCCAAGGAAATTAAAGTCCTAGCCTACGCAAATGACATTGCCTTCTTCCGCATGAATAAACCGAGTGTTCAGGAAGCAGTAAACGCTTCTGTGCGTTTCTGTGAAACTTCCGGAGCTAATATAAATTTTGATAATACCAGAGGGTTTTTGCAGGGCACGTGGGCACTAACTCCCTCGGTTTTCGCAAATATTCGTTGGAATGGAGCTCCAGATTCTTATATTGGTCTGCCTCTTGATAATCACCAAAATAGTGGCCCTCATTGGGCGTCCGCAATAACCACTATCCATCGAAAGGTGTTAACTTGGCGAGGGTGGGATCTTTTCGTTTTTCAGAGAGATAAAACATGCAACATATTTCTCGCATCAAAGCTTGTCTACATTCTACAAGTATTGCATTGCTCTCGCGTACATATCCAGGCATTTCACAGGATATTTGCCTGCTTTATTTGAAATTCTTCATTGGAAGCCATGCTAAAAGACAACATTTTTCTTCCGCTTGATAAGGGGGGGGGGGATCGACTTGCTTACCACCTCCCTTTTCTTTTTGTCACGACAAGAGTTGCTGAAAACTCGCAATTGAGGGGTTTCTTGAAAGAAATTGTTGAGGCTATGCAGTTATTGAAAGCCGCAATCACTTTAGAATATCTTTACAGTGTAGACAGAACGACACTCACTGCTGCACTCGTCAGCATTTTTTTTTCCTTGAACCTGTTAACCGACAGCAATATTTATCTCGACCGGGTCATGATGTGTTATACCGTGTGCATAAAATGTGTATACCACCAGCGGCGAAAACGTTTTTTCTTTAAGCTACACATTTAAATATTACCAATAAAGAAGTGGCTTCATGGAAAAGGTATATGCGTGCCCTGGTTTCTAAATTGCAGACTGTGCAACAAGCCAGAAACAATCGACCATTGTTTTATTCATTGCCGTGATGCGTGTCACTTCTGGGACATCCTTAAGAGAACCGTCAAAAAAGAATTTCGTATTAGAGCTCATGGTGTTAGGTTGTTACCGTTCAAAAAGAACATTCCCAATAATGCGCCACACGATTTAATTATGTTATTGGGCCTTTATTCATTATGGACTGGCCGCATGATTGACAGACATGCTGAGCCACCTCGTTCGAAAGGGGCTGTTTTCGGAGAAGCAGCAGCCTATGGGCGTAGTGTTGTGGAGACTTTCGACCCTGTTCCGGAGTGGCTTGAACTTCAGGACATGTATGTTTGTTTACCGGACTTTTGAAGGTTCGTTGGACTGTTTAAATTGTGTCTTCCACATGTGTGGGCACGAGCATAATTTTGAAATGCTTCATTGTGTACATATTTTTGACATATCTTTGACTGCATTATTTCCACGTGTTAAAAAGAAAAAAAAAACAAAGTACCAATGTGGCTCAGTGGTGGAATATTGGGCCGGCACCCAGTTGTCCCGGGTTCAAGCCCCACTGTGTTATTAATGCTAGGTTTTTTTTTCTAATTTCGCGTGTTGTCGTTGCGGACTCTGGCGGCGGCGGACAACTGCGCGTGACCCGAGTTGTAATCTCGTTAGAGCTTTCGCTGTAATATTTGGGGGACATTGTTTGTAAGGTGTCACAGTGGCTCAAATGTGATATTTAATTCATCTTTGGAAACCCCCACCATGCGCATCTCATAAATAGACAATTAAAATAATTTCTTTATTATCGCGTTCAAATTGCAGCTACCCGGTGCTACACCAAGACTTTGGTGTAGCATTGAAAGTACGTCAGTCAGTACGTAAAGTCATTCAAAGTACGTCTGTCTATAGAGTGCGAGCAGCCAGTTTTCACGGTGCAGGGCGACACCTTGAAGTAGTTTCCGGCTCTGACGTAGTGTGTCAGGAGCATGCGTGACCTATAGTAGTCAGGCTGACCCCGTCAGAGTCCGAAACTGCCAAAAGATGTCACCCCGCCGAGCAAAAACGGGCCGCGCGCGCGCTCTGCTGAGATGTGGCCGTGGCTGTACGTGCCATTTATAAATGGGTGCATTATAATTGTGTTATTTGCCCAAAGGTGGCGCGGCGTATGTATGAATTTTCAGAAACTGTCTCGTCGTACTTTTCCTTAGAGTAGAACTATATTGTTGCCGAGCTAACAGCAACAGCAGAAGTACCAACAAGATCAACAAACACTAGCATTTACATATACCTCCCCTTGCTTTTAGTGCAAAACTTTTTTTGTGGGCTGAAACATATTGATAGTTTGTGCTGCTTCATAGACAAAACTTGCAAGTATACCACTTTTTTTCGTTCCATTTGGCAACAACGATAGACGGCAACAACAGAGCTATCACTCAGATAGGTGTTATTTAATGAAACCAATTTTCAATGCCGGACAGGTCAACTGATTCTTACAAAATCAAGGTTGTATGATTAGTCTTACATAACTGCTTTAGAATATGACGAAATTCCAAGAAATGAAAACGAATGAAAAATCAATTTAAGAACCCCTTCCTTCCCCGACGCAAGTGTTTTATACTTTTCGAGCATGACCAACGCACTTTTTTTGGAAGGGATTCGAAAACAAAGGAATATCTTAGCAAAGCTTCAAAATCTATGGGGTAGGAAGAACTCTTCCTAAGCTGAAAACGTGTCTATGGAAAGACGCTAGTGTGTTCGCATTTTGTTTCACCATTGTCGGAAGCATGCACTGCAAATACATTCCTACACTGTATACATGACGTGCACACTCGGGAAACTCTCTTCAGTGCGATTGAAATGCATGACATCAGCTTGCAGTAGGTGCCTCTACATTGTAATGGTTGCTCTTGCGGACTTTAGTCTGTGCACGTGCGGTGTTGCCAAATGTTCCTTTGCTGCGCGATTGTTGTAGCAGGCGTTTGAGTCGCTTGGGCTCACAGCGCCATGCCATGAATGGAAGCACATTGGCGTTCAAGCTTACTTGCTCACGGCACAAAAAGCTTCATGACTACGCAACATTTTCTTGCCACTGAGTGTCCGCACTATTCCAAGAGCTTCGGGCAAAATATATGTGCAGTGTAAAGGGATATTTGTATCCTGCGTGCGCTTCGCAACGTAGAAACAATAGAATTCAAGTTGTAGTTTCATTGCGATGTTAGTTGCCCTTATGCAATGTTCCTATATTGCCGTAATGAAACGCGAATTCTTGATGTTTTTTTTTGGCTTTAACTGTTTTTACTGTTCGTTATATATAAACAAAGCAATGTGCACTAAAAACAGCAAGAGATTCGCGTTCCAGTACAGTTTTAATATATATATATATATATATATATATATATATATATATATATATATATATATATATATATATATATATATAAAATAAGGGAAAGAAGTGTATACCTAAGGGCTCGTTTTCCGTGTTTTTAACACAATAATAATGAGATATAACAGACAGTAATGCCAAGGAATGTACAGGGGAAGTTAATAACATTAATGGAATGTAAATAAGAAGAAAGAAAAGTGGATGAAAAAATTACCAACTGTAAGCAGGTTGGTGCTTACAGTTGGTAATTTTTTCATCCACTTTTCTTTCTTCTTATTTACATTCCATTAATGTTATTAACTTCCCCTGTACATTCCTTGGCATTACTGTCTGTTATATCTCATATATATATATATATATATATATATATATATATATATATATATATATATATATGCTGTTAGGTTGTATACGAAATACTGTTGGTCAGCTGCCAGCTCGAAATAAGTTCACGTGCTGCTACGTGACGCCAAACAGGCTCATAAAGAGTGTGCCACACTCGCCGCCATGGCTACAGGTGGCGCTGACTGACACTCCCACATTGAAACTCACGTATAAACCCAATAAAGTGGCTGGGGGGACAGCCGCCGTGGTAGCTCAGTGGTAGAGCATTAAACGCGTTATTCGAAGGTCGCAGGTTTGGTTCCTGCTCACGGCAAGTTATCCTTTCACCCACTTTTCTTTCATCACATTTACATTACAATTCTGTCTAATAACTTCCCCATACATTACTTGGCATTATTGTCTGTTAGATCTCATTAATATTGTGTGAAAACAAGGGAAAACGAGCCCTTAAGTAGGCACTTCTATCCCTATATATATATATATATATATATATATATATATATATATATATATATATATATAATGAGATATAACAGACAGTAATGCCAAGGAATGTACAGGGGAAGTTATTAAAACCAATGGAATGTAAATAAGAAGAAAGAAAAGTGGATGAATAAATTACGAACTTCCTGCTCACAGTTGGTAATTTCTTCATCCACTTTTCTTTCTTCTTATTTACATTCCATTGGTTTTAATAACTTCCCCTGTACATTCCTTGGCATTACTGTCTGTTATATCTCATTATTATAGTGTTGAAAACACGGAAAAACGAGCCCTTAGGTATCCACTTCTTTCCCTTATTTTATATATATATATATATATATATATATATATATATAAATATATATATATATATATATATATATATATATATATATATATATATATATATATTATGAAGAAGTGGGGGGGGGCACTGGTAGGCTATGTTAGGCTATTTCATGGCAGTGTGTACAATCGTGCCTATGTTTTTTTAACATGATATTCGTTGCATAGTATGTCTAAATTTCAAATTTCATCCGTACGGTCTCCCGGGCATTTCTGGCTGCCACCTACTTTCAATCAGCAATGACTAGAGTCGGTCTACGTTGACACGTGGTTTGTTAAATAGAGCTCATTACCAAGTGCAAGCAGATCCATAAGCGAGAGGACATGCTCTGAATGTAAGTATGGTGCCCATTTGGACAATTTTGCATCGGGTAACAGTTTGCTGACTGCTTTACTATTCCTTGAACACTGTGCCACACTCGCGTCATTATCACGTATTTAGCCTCACTTGGTGCAAAATTGTTGATTGGTGCAGTTACACATTATTTACCTATTTACTTAATACTTATTTATTTATTTTTTATTATACAGATTTTCTAGTTCACCATATACTCATAACAAGGGGGGGGCAAAAACATAACCAATACAAAGAAATGCGTATCAAAGAGATATGAAGACGCCTACGAAATTCCCCGTAACATAATCCGAACATAAGTATGAATCAAGAAATATAATAACAGTACACGTAGTGCATACATAGTGCCAGAATATTTATAAACTGCAGAAAAAATAAATCACTATTTGTAATATATGTCAATATAAATAGTTATAAACAAATTTGCCTACAAAAATATTTGTCAAAATAAATGATTTGTTTTATTATTTGTCATTTGTGTTATCTGCTATCATTCATATTTGCTAAAATGTTTGAACTAAGAGGGAAAGCATTCCCTTGACATTCGTTACAACATTATTATAGCAAGCTGCGACGATTATTCACGCACATGAACATGTGCCAAATATATATTTTTTAAATGGTACAGATGTTACTGATCGTTAAGTTTACTTTTCTATTTTTGTTTGGAATAATATTACAGCAACTCATGTTCTTTTTTTTCCTAATGATTAAGCGTAGAGGTCGCTTACGCACCCTCATCTGGAGCAGTAAACGCATGCTAATGAAGATTCTCCGTCATCATATGTTACAAGCGTCGTTCATTACCCAGCCGCTTGCCTGTATTGGCAGCTCGCACGCAATATTCTCTGGAACCTGTTCATTAATGAGACGCCTAACCACAGAAACCCAGCGAGGTTCAGAATTTATCAGCCCATGAGCAGCCACGCCGGACACACGAGCTGCGTTGTGGCAGTCCCGAGCGAGAAAGGGAAAAACAAGCAAGCTGCGGCACAAGCTGTTAACTACCCGTGGACACGCTCGCAGCTCAGGGAGCATATAAAACGTTCGCAAATAATAAACGGGGTCATTCCGAGAAAAAAAATGCGTGATAAAATGTGATCGCTTGAGAGGGCAGTACGCTCAAGCTTGCATAATATGTGCCGAACGTTAAGGCCTCTGTAATTGCAGAGGAAGTGTTGAATTCAGAAACGTAGTAACATGCCGGCAAGTGCCACAACAAAGTGATATTGCTAGCCTTGAAAAACGTAAGAGTCACTTTCTCCCGTATGACGTCGTATATGACGTCACCATCAAACGTTTCACATTGTCACTATGCAATTGTCTTGTGGTCATCCTGGTGTATCAGGTTTGTACGTACAAGGATTGTTGGTTTGTTTTTACTTGCGGCGGTTGTCTTTAGCTTCAGTGTTTGACGGCTTACCCGAAGGCCACGGCACCGAATCTTGGTCGCGGAGACTGAATTTATTTGGAGGCGAAATGGTAAAGGTTAATGTTCTTAGAATCAGGTAGTGGATAAAAAAGCTTAAGAGGTCAAAAATTTCGGAGCCCTCTACTCATTTGATCACGTCATGTGTTTCGTACGCAAAACCCGGACAATTATTTTTGTTGGTTTGTTTCTTTTTTTAGCTAAGTGAGATCGCAAGCTTGTACTGCAGTATATTGCAAATGTTCTGAAGACCTATTGCTCGGAATTCAAGGTGAGTAGCCCGCCCAAACAGGCTGATCATTCATTGTACTGAATATACTCTAGACGAACACGTTGGCACTGGCGTGGATACCTTGAGAATGCTCTTCCATGGTTATGGCCACCACTCGCGAATTCCTGCCAGAAATTGTGTACAATAACCTGTAAAATTGGGCCTTCAGTAGGCCCGCTATTCTGTTTTCACTCGTAACCGGTGCGCCAGTCTTGGTTAGACACATGTTATGTTGACAGCAGATACCTCAACATAGTCTATATATTAACCTTCATCCACGGGCACCTGATAAATGACCATGTTGGGGAAGTCTAAAGAAGTGCTAAATGCGAAGTACCCTGTTTGCGTGAGATTTTGTGTGTTTTTTTGTTTTATTACCTCACAGAACAGATAACAAATGGTGACAACGTAAGTTGCGGGGCATAGTTCGTCTGGAAGATTCTTGGTTTTTATACAGAAGCAAATTACAGTTGAACAGAACTTGTTATCTGATGTCTGCAATCGGACTATTTCAATACCACATAGATAACCAAATACCGTTATACAGACTAATGCGGTGGAAAGCAAATCTTACAATTATATATGCTACTCTGTTGCAATGACTGTTCAACACTGTTACATCATCAATGCTAACCTCTTTGTAAGACGTTATTTGACATCTGCAAGCTTTTTCTCACAACGATTTTTTTGTTTACTTCTTCAAGAGATCCGCATACACTTTTGAAGGTGAGATTGGTCAGGCCATTTAGAAAAAAAAAACCTATCGCACAATTCGAATGGATGGGGAAATCTGTGAAATGCATCTCACATTACAGTGAAAACACCAGAGGTCTGTGTATACATATATCGAGAGGTTTACCGCTGGTTCGTCACATAGCTGCGACGCAAAAGAAAAATGTTTACACCACTATTTTTACAACAGGTTTTTCAGCTATATTTTTATCCAACGGTTTTATCAATTGTATTATTGAATAATAAAGCAATCACTGTTTTTACCGTTGCCTCACACAATTGAAGTGGTCGGGCAATATCGATTATTTCAGCAAATACCTCGACACATAAAATCTCTTTTGTATTGCGCTGAAATGTCGCGAGGCTAAAATGCACACAGACGGCCGGAAGTGAGAGGAAGAGCCGGAAGTGCAAGGAAGAGCCGGAACTCCAAGGAAGGAAGTTCTACCAAATAAGGCAAAGTTTCTGGTTTGACGCATGTACTTCCTGTTTTGTTTGGTCTAAAGATCAACCAGAATATGTTAGAAGGCATCAAGCCGCAGGCCTATTGTGCCCGTACTAATGACTCAACAGAATTAGAAGTAAACGCATGGGTCTTTTGTGGTGTTTAAATGGCTGTTTTTAAATTATGCTCGGAATTCAAAGATTTCTGCCAGGCGTGAGCCTTAACTGAACAATTTTTTATGCAAAGTGGCTGCGATGCCATTGTGTGAGATAATTAACAGCAAGAGCAAGTGAATGCATGCGCCGGCTTTGACGCAGTGGTAAAGACAGCCGTACTAGATAGAACATAAATTATTAAGGTCATAATATTTTTGTTAGATTACACTCGCGCTTTCTTCACTTATACCTAGAACGGTTGCTGCTTTGTTCATCACTTCATGGCACCTTAGGAATAAAAGGGCATACTCAAAAGCTCCAGTTTTTGTTCGCTGTTCATAGTTGAGCAGGGTTTTGTTTTTTCTTTTAGCTTGGAATTGCAGACTGACATATTTTTTTTCAAGGTTAAAAAAAATGGCACCACCACTGTTTAATCCACTTGAATACCGTACAGCACAGAACTAGGCGATTTTATTCAGACATTCGCGTAAGTTTTCGAAAACACGATAATACCTAGAGAGAAATTTGACACTGTGATTATTGTGATTTTATGGGAATTATCGTTTTACTCCCATGAGAATTACCGGAAGTACAGGCTTTGGATCGGATAGCGTAAGTTAGCAGACTGTCTGCAGAAATTTTTTTTGCAGTTTTAGCTTTGTTCTTCACGCGGCGTGGGTTCTTCGCGCGGCGTGGGTGCAAAGCGCCGAAGCAGTACCTTTGTTGTTCAGAGGGGTTGAAGACCGCTAGATCTTTTGCTATGCTGCGATGACGGAGCTTTTGAAGGAGTGTTTGACAGCACCATGCAGTCGAGTTTTTTATTCTGACTGCAGCGCCAGATCGCAATGCCTAGCGGCCGAAAAAAAGCAACATTGAGACGTGGTCAGTCAAAACAGAACGTGATGGTCGTGCCATGCATCATTGGGCGGGTGGCGGCCGGATACACTGGGGACACGTGCACGCGTGTATTACCTGCATGCAACTAACGGCTAATGTCAGCTAAATTGAGACGGGGCAGTGTGAACAATGCAGCTGCCTCTGGTCAGCGCATGGTGCCTTTCCATGCAAGTGCAGGATGTTCCATTGAGTTAATGTTTTTTTTTCGTAAGCGTCTCTTGCCACACTTGTTTAAGTCGACTCCAAAATGACTGCAAAGCTAAGCAGGCGCACTGTCCCGCTCACGACAGGTGCCTTGGGGGCAGACCACTTGAACAGACGCTACTGGGATGGCAGCAGACGATTAGATATAATACCGGAATGATTCCACTGGTTCTTTTTCGTGGAATGCAGTAGTGAGGTGGTTTCGGCAATAAACTTTAGAGATCAGCCACGGGCTGTGAACATTATGATGGCAAGCCGGATTGAGGCAGTCGTCATTTCGTTCAATTATTATAGCGATAGAAATTATACTGACGTTATCAGCTGGATTTCGTCGTCAGCGTCTGTTTACCTGACTCCGGCTGGTACGGCAGTGGCCATGTTTTTTTAGTGCAGTCGCACGAGAGCCAAGTAGAACAGCCCGTTTGACAAATGATGATGATGATTACAGTGGTTTGGATATACAGATGAAGACGATCAATAGTCAGCGCTCACACTTTTTTCCTTTTTCGTGAAAGCGGGCGGCAAGTTATAACGGGTGGGAACGCCGAAGATGTCGTTTCAGTCGAGACACATGAGCGACCACGGTGCATGCTGTGGCGACGACGATCAAGAGCCGCGCCTGACAGAAGCACCGTGATAGTTAACATCCTATGTTTGTTCTAGCACCGTGTATGAACTGATCAGTTCGACTGAAATCAGTCTCGACTGAAACGACATCTTCGGCGTTCCCACCCGTGGCAGAGGCAGCTGTGAACAATGCAGAGGCAGCTGCATTGTTCACACTGCCCCGTCTCAATTTAGCTGACATTAGCCGTTAGGTGCATGCAGGTAATACACGCGTTCACGTGTCCCCAGTGTATCCGGCCGCCACCCGCCCAATGATGCATGGCACGACCATCACGTTCTGTTTTGACTGACCACGTCTCAATGTTGCTTTTTTCGACCGCTAGGCGTTGCGATCTGGCGCTGCAGTCAGAATAAAAAACTCGACTGCATGGTGCTGTCAAATACTCCTTGAAAAGCTCCGTCATCGCAGCATAGCAAAATATCTAGCGGTCTTCAACCTCTCTGAACAACAAAGGTACTGCTTCGGTGCTTTGCACCCACGCCGCGCGAAGAACCCACGCCGCGCGAAGAACAAAGCTAAAACTGCAAAAAAAAATTCTGCAGACAGTCTGCCAGCTTATGCTATCCGATCCAAAGCCTGTACTTCCTGCGATTCTCATGGGAGTAAAACGATAATTCCCATAAAATCACAATGATCACAGTGTCAAATTTCTCTCTAGGTATTATCGTGTTTTCGAAAACTTACGCGAATGTCTGAATAAAATCGCCTAGTTCTGTGCTGTACGGTATTCAGGTGTATTAAACAGTGGTGGTGCCATTTTTTTTAACCTTGAAAAAAAATATGTCAGTCTGCAATTCCAAGCTAAAAGAAAAAACAAAACCCTGCTCAACTATGAACAGCGAACAAAAACAGGAGCTTTTGAGTATGCCCTTTTATTCCTAAGGTGCCATGAAGTGATGAACAAAGCAGCAACCGTTCTAGGTATAAGTGAAGAAAGCGCGAGTGTAATCTAACAAAAATTTTATGACCTTAATAATTTATGTTCTATCTAGTACGGCTGTCTTTACCACTGCGTCAAAGCCGGCGCATGCATTCACTTGCTCTTGCTGTTAATTATCTCACACAATGGCATCGCAGCCACTTTGCATAAAAAATTGTTCAGTTGAAGGCTCACACCTGGCAGAAATCTTTGAATTCCGTGCATAATTTAATAACAGCCATTTAAACACCACAAAAGACCCATGCGTTTACTTCTAATTCTGTTGAGTCATTAGTACGGGCACAATAGGCCTGCGGCTTGATGCTTTCTAACATATTCTGGTTGATCTCTAGACCAAACAAAACAGGAAGTACATGCGTCAAACCAGAAACTTTGCCTTATTTGGTAGGACTTCCTTCCTTGGAGTTCCGGCTCTTCCTTGCACTTCCGGCTCTTCCTCTCACTTCCGGCCGTCTGTGTGCACTTTAGCCTCGTGACTTTTCAGCGCAATACAAAAGAGATTTTATGTGTCGAGGTATTTGCTCAAATAATCGATATTGCCCGACCACTTCAATTGTGTGAGGCAACGGTAAAAACAGCGATTGCTTTATTATTAAATAATACAATGGATAAAACCGATGGATAAAAAAATAGCTGGAAAACCTGTTGTAGAAAGAGTGGTGTGAACATTTTTCTTTAGCGTCGCAGCTATGTGGCGAACCAGCGGTAAACCTCTCGATATATGTATACATAGACCTCTGGTGTTTTCGCTGCAATGTGAGATGCATTTCACAGATTTCGCCATCCATTCGTGGTGTGCAATAGGTTTTTGTTTTTTTCTAAATGGCCTGACCAATCTCACCTTTAAAAGTGTATGCAGATCTCTTGAAGTAAACAAAGAAAATCGTTTTGAGATAAAGCTTGCAGATGTCGAATAACGCCTTGTAAAGAGGTAAGCATTGATGATATAACAGTGTTGAGCAGTCATTGCAACAGAGTAGCATATATAATTGTAAGATTTGCTTTCTACCGCATTAGTCTGTATGACGGTATTTGGTTACCTATGTGGTAATCAAATGTGGTATTGAAATGGTCCGATTGCTGACATCAGATAAAAGTTTTGTTCAACTGTAGTTTGTTTCTATATGAAAACCAAGAACCTTCCGGACGAAGTATGCCCCGCAACTTACGCTGTCACCATTTGTTAACTGGTCTGTGAGGTAATAAAGCAAAAAAAAGCACAAAATTTCAGACTAGCCAGGTACTTCGCATTTAGCAGTTCTTTAGACTTCCCCAACATGGTCATTTATCAGGTGCCCGTGGATGAAGGTTAATATATAGACAATGTTGAGGTATCTGCTGTCAACATAACATGTGTCTAACCAAGACTGGCACACCGGTTACGAGTGAAAACAGAATAGCGGGACTACTGAAGGCCCAATTTTAATGGTTATTGTACACAATTTCTGGCAAGAATTCGCGAGTGATGGCCATAACCATGGAAGAGCATTCCCAAGGTATCCACGCCAGTGCCAACGCGGTCTTCTAGAGTATATTCAGTACAATAAATGCTCAGCCTGTTAGGGAAGGCTACTCACCTTGATTAACGAGCAATAGGTCTTTAGAACATTTGTCGCATACTGGAGTACAAGCTTGCAATATCACTTAGCTCAAAAGAAACAAACAAACCAACAAAAATATTGCTCGCGTTTTGCGTATATACTGCCACCCACACGTAGTGGGTCGACTGCAAGAGCGGCTCTACCATCTGGAGGAAAGAAAGAAGATTTGCGTGTCTCTTCTCGGTCTCGGTCAGTCGCTGGCCGTGGCCCGCTCTAGCCGTTGAAGCTTGCTCTCGGGGTGTGGCCAAAAATTAAGTAGCTGTTGTTGGTTAATTGATCTACCATCGTTTCTTATACTGCAATAGTTGTTTGATCAGTGTTTTTTGTGCAGTTCAGACAAGACAAGATGCCCTTATCTTCGCCAGGGCCAGGGACGTTTCTTTGGTGTGCTTCTACGGATCCAAAGGAGGTGCCAGTGGATCTTTTTTTGCGCAACGGAATATTATCGGTTCCAGTGGCTCTAGTCCCGAACAATGATGGCATCATTCGGATGAAAAATTCGAAGATCATTCAGGCGGAATTACGGTCAGTGACGGCCCAATACCAGTCTATAACGGAGGTCCGCCAGTTCGGCAGAGGAGGCATACTGTGCTTTTCGCCAGACCAGTCCTGTGTCCTAGATCTGCTAAAGTGCTCAACGTTTGCATCCCAGCCGGTGAGCGCGTTCATACCTTCTCATTTAGCATGTACCCGAGGTCTAGTGCGTGGCGTCGATGCCAACATGCCACCCTCCGAAGTACTAGAGCTGTTTTCGCCCGCAGGTGCTATTTCAGTCTATCGGTGTGGACGGGTGGTTGATAACAACAAAATACCAACTGAGTCTGTAATTGTGACCTTTGCGGGATCAGTCCGACCATCAGAAATTAAGGCTTGGCCTTTAATTTACAGAGTAGAGCCGCTCTCTCCTCGTCCGCTCCAATGCATAAAGTGCTGGCGATATGGTCACACAATGAAAGGGTTAGGTCAGCGGTCAGGTGTAAGGTATGTGGGGAAGGTCACAATACTAGCGACTGTCTGAGTGATAAAGAAAAGTGTTGCCTATGTAGCGAAGCTCATGCGGCCGATAGCTCTAGTTGTTCGGCAAAGGTACGTGAACTGCAAATTCTAGAGATAGTAGAACAAAGACGGTGTTCACGGAAGGAAGCAGCACTTGAAATACAAGCACGAACACAAGGCTACGCCGGTGTTACAGCTCGTAATATGCCAACAATGGAAGCTCTCTCTGTCCCTATTGCGGAAGCGATTGAGAAGGCAGTGGAGAAGGCAATGGAGCGCATCGCTGGGAATATTTGTGAGTCCTTGGCCCAGATTCTATCGAACCAGATGGCTCAAATGTTGGGTACAGCAGGAAACAACCTCAGTGCACCACGTAACATTAGTGACTCCTCGGAGTTGGCAAAGGAGTATGACTCTGCTACGCCACATCAGGCTACGGAAGCCCCTCACATTCGTGACTCCCCTGAAAGTTCAAAGAAGTATGGCTCCGATACGCCACAGCAACCTATGGTAGCTGCAGATTCAGTAGAGGAAGGTAGCGTATCTCAATGCGAGCTTACTAGGAAAGTGGAGGACTCAGACGAAATGGAGATGGATCCCCGATCGCTAAAGCACTCGAGATCCCCTTTATACAAAAAATGCATAGCACCTGTCAATTCAAAAACCAAAAAGTACCAGAAGAACACCCTGTCTAAAGCTGATTTTCTTAAAGAAAATATTTTAAACAAGGCCATCGCTGAGACTATTTTAGAGCAAAAATAGGGTCACTTAAAATTCTTCATTGGAATTGCCGATCAATTCACTCTGCAGCAACTGATCTAATATATTTGGCATCAAAATTTTCTCCAGATATATTGCACTGCAAGAAATTTGGCTTTCAATGCATCAGTCTTTTCAATTAAATAGATTCAGATCTTTCCGTCTAGACCGTCCATCGAAAGGTGGAGGTTTCGCATTTTTTATTAATAATAGAATAAGTCTCAAAGCAAAAATTGCGTATAAGCTCATGTCACCTGACAGTGAAATTCTCGCCTTAGAAATAACCTTACCAGGCTGCATGCCTTTTTTGGTGGTGAATGCATACTTTCCTAAAGGTGTAATAGATACTCGATGTTTAGACGCTGCAGTGACTTCTAGTTATCAAAATAAAATTCTAATCGGCGATTTCAATTCTCATCATACGTGCTGGGGTTTCCGAACTGATCAATGCGGTAAGAGATTGTGGGAGTGGACAGCGGATAATAACTTGTGTTGTCTGAATTCAAGAACACCCACTTACATTAGTGATAGGTCTCGTTCAGCCTTAGATTTAAGCTTTGTCAGTTCATCACTCACTAGTTTGTCGTGAAGTGCGTGTGATTGTGCAACTAACAGCGATCATTTGCCAATATTATTCGAGATTGCTTGCCAAGTTATAATGTCAGGCTCTCAGACTCGAGTGTTTATTAATTACACCAAATTTAGGAAAGATTTAGAATCTGCTTTGACAACTCATTCTGAAGAGCAAGAAGATACAAAAGCCATGAGACTAAGTGCACTGATCAAAAGAACATATAAAAATGCAGAATTCGTTGTGGAATCCGCAAAGAGCACAACCCACAGTCCGTGGTGGAACTCGGACTGTGCCCGAAATTTCCGACGAAGAAAGGCAGCTTGGAAAAAACTTATGTATAACCAGTGCCCTCAAAACTGGTCTGATTACAAGTATCACGCTGCAATTTTCAAACGCACAGTCGCTTTAGCTAAGGAACAATATGATAGAAAACATTATGATCACCTTTCAAAAGCTTGTAACAAAAAGGCGCTGTTCAGGTTCATGAGATCACGTAAGATGATGCCATCTCAAAATAATATAGGGTTTGAGATTATGTCCTTGGAAGAAACAAAGAAATCCTTAGAAACCATGGCTAAAGGCCTGGAGTGTAGATTTGCATCAACTAAGCCTTACGATCCACAATAACCAGCGTCAACGATTGAAGTTACTGAAGTTACAGAGGAAGAGTTAGCACAAGTGATACAAGGTTTGCCCTCGTCAGCTCCTGGTCCGGATGGAATCACAACTGCTATGATAAAAATATTATTCAAATTATCACCATGTGACCTACTAAACACTGTAAGTTATTCGTTAAAATATGCCTGGATTCCGTATGAGTGGAAATTAGCTAAAATAGTGCCGATACAAAAAAGACAAGTATTCGAATATGTCATAGAAAACATTCGACCCATTTCTCTTACATCTAATATGGTGAAGCTCATCGAAAGAGTGCTCAATAAAAGAATTCTAATATGGATGGAGGAAAATTCGATATTAAATCCAAATCAAATTGGCTTCAGAACAGATTGTTCAATCTGGTGTGCACACGCAGATTTAGAAAGCCGCATTCAGCTTGCTCGCAAAAAAGACAACATGCGGCACTAGTGACAATGGATATAGCTAAGGCATACGATAGTGTAGAACATTCAGTATTATTAGACATATTAGAGAGCCACTATCTCCCAAAATATATATTGGCGTGGGTGAGGGAATGTTTGAGAGGAAGAGAGTTCTATTGCTTTAAGGATGGTTGCGCATCGTCAAAGTGCAAACAAACACGTGGTGTCGCCCAAGGCGCTGTATTATCGCCAGTTCTATTTAACATCTTAATGAGCACTATACCGCATTGCCAGGACGTGAAGGTGTTTGTATATGCTGATGATATTGCATTTTTCACGGCACATAGAGACATATATACTTTATATCAAACGCTACAGAGATATGTCAATATGCTAGAGAGATGCCTAGATGCAGTCTACATGACCTTAAATGTAAATAAGAGTGCAGTATTGATATTCCCGTTATCCGATCCCATCTCAATTTCAATATGTTATAAACAAGAGCCCATTCTGCAGGTGGAATCTCTTAAATATTTGGGAGTAGCTTATAATGCCAACCTAAACTGGACTCCTCACATAGAAAGCATGGCATCTAAAGCACAACGCGCCTTAGGAATTCTTCGTAGACTGAGCAGCCGCCGATATGGTCTACGCAGAAGCACAATGTTGATGATCTATAAAATGTATATGCGACCAATCCTAGAATTCGGGTGCGTATTGTTCTCAGGTGGCCCTGCCTATAAAATAAAGCCTCTGGTTATGCTGGAACGAGAAGCCTTGAGATTGTGTCTAGGACTTCCGAGGTTTGTAAGAAACAATGTTTTGTATCAGGAAGCACGATTACCTACATTGCCTTGCCGTTTTCGTATCCTAACGGTTGAGACGTTTCTGAAATTTTATAGCTATGCGCCAAGACGATCTGAGTATGATTTTATAAATGACCCAGACAGCTTTTTTCTTGCCCATTGGCCGCGATTTCGAACACCTCAAATTGCTTTTGTCCAGAAACAACTAGATAGGTTAAATGTAAAAATTCGAGATGTGATTGCTGTGCAGGATACAAATCAAATTCTTAAGATTGAATTCGATGAGATTTTTCCCTCTAAGCCCAAATTACAATCCTATAGGATCCTAAATAGCCGACGGCAGGATTATCTTGCACACGCGGAAACGAATAATATTATAGCCACAGATGCTTCAGTATTGGATGAAAAGACAGGTGTAGGTATATACTCACATTCGCTTGACTGGTCTTTTTCATTAAAATTACCGGATTTCATCCCAGTTTTTGAAGCTGAGCTGTTGGCAATAGTTCTAGCGCTGCGAAAGCTACCTTTGAATGCTGCTAATGCGATCATATTAACGCATTCCCTGTCAGTATGTACGTCGATTACGGCGTCAACAAAATCGATGGTCTTAAAGACGCTCCTTATGCTAGTTCCTCCTCAGCTGCAGCTACTGAAATCAGTATGGGTACCCGGACATTGCTGCTTAGAAGTAAATGAAATCGCTGACTTTCTAGCACGAGCAGCATTGGAAGGGCCAGTACTATCAGTCCTTCCTGAAGTGGCCACTATAACGGCGACAAGATACAGAAAGCTTGCGCTCAGTGCAGACGCTATGGAAGCAATATTGTCAACACCAGAATTTACTCACTTAAGATTTCCATGGAAAAGTCATTGGTGTCCTACAAAACAGTTGGAAACCATAATAACCAGATTTCGATGTCGTGTCCCCCCGTTAAATTTCTATTCACATAGGGCTGGTCTGGCGATATCACCACTATGCAACTTTTGTTCAGAATTGGAAACAATAGAGCACTATTTTTTATCATGTCGCCGATACAAATTGCTCAGGAAAACATTCTTAGCCCTCCCATTCGCTAGCCTGGGGTTGAATTTCACTATAGAAAACATACTTTCCTTCGGTGCTTACGATCTGGGCTTCAGCCACGAGAACGTTTTGTTACGCAGTTTGCAAGTACCTGAATGAAAGTAAAAGAATTAAGCTTTTAAATGCGTGATTATTATTCATGCAAAAATAATAATAATAATTCCAACGACCACAAGAGCATTGTTTAACCATGCTGATTCTTATTCAATGTAATGAATAATTGTCTTATCTGCACGAGTGACAAGCAACTATTGCACTCCTTTCATTCTGACTAGGGTGTGTTTTCTTTTTTCTTTCTTTTTTCTGGTGGGTGGTTTCGATTTAAAAAAACTTAATTAAATCATCGATTCTTGGCCGATCCCCCTGAGTGGGCACGAGCCATGTCTGTGGATTCATCATCATCATCATCTTCTTCTCGGCTCGAGAGCCAGCCACGTCTGACGCATCGTCCTAGAGCTAGCTACCCGGTCGTTAAATATATCCCCCAGTACTTGTGACTCATCGTGACAAACTGGTGGAAGGTGCTGGGTAGTCTCACGGATGCTGCAGACCCCCCCAGGAAGCCGTAATACGAGTTCAGTGCCAGTCAATACTCCCGTGCATCGGACCAGCCGCCGAATCAGGGGATTGCCTCCGGAAGTCAACGATACTGCTCCCACCACGTCAACAAACATGACCAGCACTTCGGTACAAACCTTGCCAACCGGCACGGGAAGCACGTCGTCGAACCGATATACGTTGGAAAGCCCACGGGCACCGACGACGTTCCATGGTACGGAGAGCGAAGACGTTGAGGACTGGTTGGCGGACTTCGAGCGCGTAGCCAACTTGAATCAGTGGGACGACGCGGCGAAACTGGGTCGTGTCTACTTCTATCTTGAAGACGGGGCTCGCACGTGGTATCAAAATCGAGAGGAGCAGCTGACGACGTGGCCCGAATTCTCTCGTAGACTTCTGCAGACATGTGCCAGCGCTGACCGCCAAGAAACAGCTGAACGAGCTATTCTTGCCCGCGTCCAGTCGCCAAACGAAACTGTGACCGCGTACGTCGAAGACATGACGCGTCTCTTCCGACGGGCAGATTCAAGAATGACGGAGGACAAGAAGTTGCATCACTTGATGCGTGGTGTCAAGGACCAGCTTTTCGCCGGCCTCGTGCGAAGCCCTCCGAAGACGGTCGCGGAGTTCTTGTCTGAAGCCGTGACAATGGAAAAAATGCTACAGCAGCGATCAAACCAGTACGACAGGCAAGTCAGTGGCATGTCCACTGCTGACATTTTTGCCGCCGCTGGGACCAGCAATGACTCCTTACGTGAACTCATCCGTAATATCGTACGTGAAGAGTTGCAAAAGGCTGGTGTAACACCTCATCCTACGGTTAGATCTATTGCAACTGTGATCAATGAGCTGCCACCAGGCCCTCCGGGACACCTTGCCTCCTGATACAGCTGCGTCAGCTCCTGCTGAATACCACCGTAAGACAACCTACGCGGAAGCCTTGAAACGCCCTGCTGCATCGCCGCCATTGTTCGTTCATCCTGTCCCTGCAGTTTCACTCGAGTCAGCGCAGCACATACCATACTACGAAGGCACGTACACGCCACCGCCCCCGCCCTTTGTCCGTGGTGCTTCTGTTGCCCATCGTTCGGTGCAACCGGTCCAGTACATCGACGATCGGCACTCGTATCCTCGGAAGTCTGATGTCTGGCGCACACCCGATCACCGGCCTCTATGCTTTCACTGCGGAGAAGCTGATCACTTGTACCACCAGTGTCCTTATCGCCGTCTTGGGCTTCGCGGCTTCTCTGTGTACTCGCCGCCCCCCCCCCCCCCCGTTACGGTCAGAGACCACGCGACATCCAAAACTACCTCTCCCAGCAGCATGCACCACCGTCTGCCGGGCGCCAGTCGCGCTCGCCATCACCGAAGCGATTTTCATCAATGCCCCAGCGGTATTCTACCGCACGATCTCCCAGCCCCCGCCGGGAAAACAAGCCGAAGCGACCTCTGGGGGCGGGGTCGCTGAACGTCGAAGCGCTGAAGACCTCCTATTGACGCAGAACCGTACAGAAACTGGTCCGACATCACCTGCTGCTGCAAAGGATAGCCGGCTTTCACTCGACATAGCAGTAACAATTGATGGTTGTGTAGTTAATGCGTTAGTGGACACCGGCGCAGACTATTCCATACTGAGCAGCAAACTGACAACGCAGCTGAAGAAAGTAATCACGCCGTGGCATAACTCGCAGATTCGGACAGCTGGTGGCCATGTCGTAACTCCACTGGGCGCCTGTACAACCAGAGTACAGATTCAAGGGTACACATTCGTAGCAAGCTGCCTTGTTCTACGTGAATGCTCCCGTGACGTCATTCTGGGAGTTGATTTTCTACAGGAAAATGGAGCTATCATTGATCTGCAAGAGCGCCGCGTCACGTTCTCAGCCCAGCGAGCAATCAACGCGCAGGATGACGGAACGCGTGTCGACGTACTCCGTATTTCTGAACAGAGCGTGACGCTTCCTCCCCGAGCCAGTGTTCCTGTCGACGTAACATGCTGTGGTTTGAGCGATGGCGATGTGGTGGCCGAGACAAATTTAGAACACCTTCTGCAGCAAGGCATATGTGTAGCGAGAAGTGTAATACACGTTCGCGACGGCCGATCTGAATTGCTCGTTACCAACTTTAGCAACGAACATCGACACCTTTTCCGTGGCACTTCGATAGCGTTTGCCCACGAAGTAGCAAACGTAGCCAACTGTCTCACGTCAGAAATAGTGGATAACGCAGACACATCAATCAACAACATTGACATCAGATTCCGTCATTTTAAATAAAAGGCTTGTCATCCCATGAAATGTAGGTCGTCTTGAGGTAAAATGATAAAAGTTCTAAAAACCGACTGACAGGAACACCACACTCGGTTTGAAATCTAACAGAGCCAAACAAATCTATGCACTCTTCAACCGCAGGAAGCAACTGATCATGGGGAATAGAATAATACAAATCAGTCACGTCGACTGAAAAACCATAAACATGCTCATCGACACAAGTTTTCACATAATCTATGACTTGATCAGAACTTTTTACTATGAAAGGATCATTAACGTCAAGCCGGTTCAACTGTTCTTGCAAAAAAGTAGCAATCGATTTTTGCCATGTATCACATTCTGAAACAATTACCCTAAAAGACATATTGCTCTTGTGAGTCTTTGCATTAAAAAACACTTTTAAAAAGTCATGCTTACTATTTGTGATGCCACCGACAACTCGAGAGAGGTTAAGGTCTTTGCATAGCTTTTTTGCTTCCGATTTAACTTTTTCAATGCGGACGTCCTCGCGAGAGGAGAAAACAGAGCTTACGGCAGTGTGAGCCTTAGAACCAAACAGTCCCAGAGTCAGGATGGCGAAGCCTTCTTCCTTATCAGCGGGAAGGACGGTAAGAGAGTGCTCCTTGAGAAAAGCCTCAACTCTCCTGAGAGGAATTTTGGATCCAGCTGGTCTGTAGCGCGAAACGGTGTCGACGCCTTCTGAGACGGAGTGTGGTTGCTCTTGTTCGGGCACATGGCGTGAAACTTGTCGCACCATGGCTAGAAGTTCCGGTGGAGACGTCTTAGGTTCCACCGCAAACTTGGGCCCGAGGCTTAAAGTCCGGAGGATGTCGGGAAGCACGGTGATCTGTGTGTGATCTATCGCTTCACTGGGGTCTAAGTGCGTCAGCACTCCCTCTCTTACGCTCAGTGATAAAGAATTGTATTTTCTAAGAAATTAATTTTTTTGTGCGCATCATTCATGTCATGTGATGTTATTTTTTGGTGATATAGGCGAGCGTGCGGTGGTAATAAACATTATGTTGGAAGTTAGCGCCTGTGCCGTGTGTCCTCTTCTTGTGTCCCCGTTTCTTAGCGCTATTTTCAGTCGTCACAATGCACCAACAAGCCCAAATTTCGACAGTGTTGAACTTTATTTCTCGTACAACGGGCCCTTCTTTATGTTCATCTTCAAAGCCATGTGCCACAGTCGCCTACATCGCTCTTGCATCTTGTCAAGCTCGATCCCTTGCTTTTTGCATTCGCCACAGCACAATGCCTCAGGAAGTCAAGCGCCTTTTCGGCAATGTTGCCCCCTCAGTTGGTCATGGGCTTAGGGTGTGCAAAATCTTGAAGGCAGAATGGTATAGACAAGTACGTCTACATAAACAATAGTTGTCCGCCCTACTTTTTGATCGTCTCGAAGATACTGTGGCCATGCAGCAGCTTCGACAATTTCAGCGCCTCGCCGACCAAAGCACGGAATTCCTCTGGGCTCGACATTTGCCGGTGCTACGCACAGGCGTCGCCAAAAAAGTAACCGATCAAAAGCCGACAGTTCACGTGCCTGAACAGATCACCGTGCCTCCCGACATCCTCCGGACTTTAAGCCTCGGGCCCAAGTTTGCGGTGGAACCTAAGACGTCTCCACCGGAACTTCTAGCCATGGTGCGACAAGTTTCGCGCCATGTGCCCGAACAAGAGCAACCACACTCCGTCTCAGAAGGCGTCGACACCGTTTCGCGCTACAGACCAGCTGGATCCAAAATTCCTCTCAGGAGAGTTGAGGCTTTTCTCAAGGAGCACTCTCTTACCGTCCTTCCCGCTGATAAGGAAGAAGGCTTCGCCATCCTGACTCTGGGACTGTTTGGTTCTAAGGCTCACACTGCCGTAAGCTCTGTTTTCTCCTCTCGCGAGGACGTCCGCATTGAAAAAGTTAAATCGGAAGCAAAAAAGCTATGCAAAGACCTTAACCTCTCTCGAGTTGTCGGTGGCATCACAAATAGTAAGCATGACTTTTTAAAAGTGTTTTTTAATGCAAAGACTCACAAGAGCAATATGTCTTTTAGGGTAATTGTTTCAGAATGTGATACATGGCAAAAATCGATTGCTACTTTTTTGCAAGAACAGTTGAACCGGCTTGACGTTAATGATCCTTTCATAGTAAAAAGTTCTGATCAAGTCATAGATTATGTGAAAACTTGTGTCGATGAGCATGTTTATGGTTTTTCAGTCGACGTGACTGATTTGTATTATTCTATTCCCCATGATTAGTTGCTTCCTGCTGTTGAAGAGTGCACAGATTTGTTTGGCTCTGTTAGATTTCAAGCCGAGTGTGGTGTTCCTGTCAGTCGGTTTTTAGAACTTTTATCATTTTACCTCAAGACGACCTACATTTCATGAGATGACAAGCCTTTTATTCAAAATGACGGAATCTGTATCGGGTCTTGCATTGCGCCCATTTTAAGCGACATATTTTGAAGTAGAATTGACAGATCGATTTACCTACATCTTGATAATTTGAAGACAAAAAAAGTGTTCCGGTATGTCGATGACTATCTTGTTTTATTAACTAACGACACGGTAGCGGACGAGGCAGGTTTGGCAAAAATAATTTCACATTTTTCTGAGTGTTTTAAACCCTTGACTCTCACACACGAACTGCCTGAGAGCAATGCCATAAAATTCCTCGATGTCCTCTTCACCTTTCATCCTAACCGCATATGTTGGGCGTACCAACCACGTATGAACAAACCGGTCCTTCCTTACCAATCAGCTCACTCCAAACTAGTGAAAAGAGGCATCATCAGTCATTGTTTTCGTCATGCTTTAAGCAAATCTTGTGAGCACGAAATCGCCAATAGTTTTCATAATCAGTCAGACCGTTTGTTGAAAGCAGGTTATCCTATGCACGTCCAAACTTCAGTTGCAGAAGGCTTGCTTCGTACGCTTCGCAACCCAAGATGTACAGCGAGTCGTGATGCCGAGAAACCGAAGCACCTAGTCGTCATACCATACTTTCACAAGATATCGCACAACCTAAAGAAATTAGCTAAGCGCTCTGAAGTTAGGGTTGTCTTTTCGGCTCCCAAGAAGTTGGTCAGCCTTTGTGGCCTTCATGACCGTGACGGAAAACCCAAAGGTTGTAGTAAGAAGCATCGAACTGTTTATGTTCCCTGCATCATATGCGTTGTTTATCGTATCCCGCTTTCTTGTGGTAAAGAGTATATTGGACAGACGGGCCGTTGCCTTAATGATCGATTAAGAGAACATTGTAATAATGTGAAAAACGGCCAGGGGAGTTGGTTGGCCATACATTGTAAATCCTGCGGCTGCACGCCGATATTCAATGCATGCACAGTTATCAAGAGAATGTTTGACAAGCTTACTAGAGAGATTCTTGAGGCTGAGGCTATCGCTTCACTGGGGTCTAAGTGCGTCAGCACTCCCTCTCTTACGCTCAGTGATAAAGAATTGTATTTTCTAAGAAAATAATTTTTTGTGCGCATCATTCATGTCATATGATGTTATTTTTTGGTGATATAGGCGAGCGTGCGGTGGTAATAAACATTATGTTGGAAGTTAGCGCCTGTGCCGTGTGTCCTCTTCTTGTGTCCCCGTTTCTTAGCGCTATTTTCAGTCGTCACAATGCACCAACAAGCCCGAATTTCGACAGTGTTGAGCCGTATAAGTGGTAGTGAAACTTTTGCATGGTTGCACGGACCACACGATGGCGAGGCATGCTTGTTCGGGGATGCTGTAATTTCACTAAGCAGCAGAAAAAGTATGGCTCACGCAGGCCACGACTTCTGCTTCGAAAGCGTCGTTCCGCTGAAGGCGCTGAAGTCTACTCACGTCAGTGTGTAGTACAGTAGGTGCTGCAGGGTCGAAATGGTAAAGCGTTGGCCATTCCGACCATGTGGGGTATCGCTTGAGAGTGTTAAAGGCGGCTTCACAGTTATCCGATCAGATAAAGGGTGCGCTCGTGGTCAGAAGGTTGTGGCGCTAGTGGCGAAATTATGCACAAAGCGGTGGAAGTACGACGCTAAGCCAAGGATGCAGCGAAGGGCTTTGGATGTGGTTGGCATATGAAAGTGAAGTACCGCAGCAACATTGTCGGGATTGAGCGCAAGGCCATATTTACTGATGATGTGATCCAGAACCTCGATACTAGGACTGGCAAACCAACACTTCTTAGTATTGAGAAGGTGACCGGCCTTTTCCATACACGTTAGAACTTTGTCTTGCCGTTTCAGATGTGAGAAGCTGGACAAAAATATGACAATGTCGTCCAGGTAGCAATTGATTGAAATATATGTGGGGTTTAACTACGCGAAACCGCCACATGATTATGAGAGACGCCGTAGTGGAGGACTCCGGAAATTTCAGCCACCTGGGCTTCTTTACCGTGTACCATAATCAGAGCACACGGTTCCAAAGCATTATGTCTTTACCGAAAATGCAACCGCCGATGTCGGAATTCGATCCCATGACCTGCGCGTCAGCAGCCGAGTACCTTTGCCACTAGACAACCGTGGTGGGGCTTTTCATCATGCTGGCTTGGCTTCTCTTCAGCGGTCGCCAAGTACGTCGCCTACTCTGTTCATTGCCAACGGTGAAAGTGACCCAGAACTGCTCTGATTGACTTAATGCAACCTCTACGTCGTCCTGCCTTGCCTTTCGAAGTTGTCGGGATCGACTTGCATGGCCCTCTTTCCTATAATATGGAATGAGTATTGTGGAAATATCACGGTCATCGACCACCTTACCTGACATGCGGAAGCAGCTTCTCTGCGACCTGGAACTGCCAATGAAGTCACCAATTTTCTCCTCCGAAAGATTTTTTTTACACAATGGAGCCACACGTGTTCTCCTCAGCAATCAAGGCAGTCTTTCTGTCTTCTATTGCTGACCGGGCTTTGCGTGCCTCTAACACTTCACAAGACGTAATCTAGTTACCATCCGCCAACGAACGGATTGACAGAACGCTTTCATCGGACCCTCTAGGAAAATAACTGCAATGTGCATTGAACCTGGCCACATGAAATGGTATGTAATACTGCCCTTCGTGATAATCCTTACAATACGGCTGTTTAACATCCCACCGGCTTTTCTCTATTTTTTTTCTCGTCTATGGCCGCTCCCCGAGTTTCACTGTGAACGCCTCTTTCCCTTTGGCCCAGGCACCCTCGACAGCTTCTTTCTCAAAACAATTTTTATCTCGTCTCACACGCCACCGTTACCTGGACGCTGCTTTAACACCGTCATCTCCCAGTAAACTCGAAAGTCTCGCTACGACTCCTTTCACCGTGTTGTGAATTTTTCCGCTAGAGACGAAGTTGCAATATGGATGCTGAGCATCCTCGACTTGCACGAAAAATTCATGAGTCGCTTAATTAGGCCGGTAAGTGAACAGAGATCCCCTGTTAACTACCGCTTTTCTCTTCTTAGCACTCCTCCTGACCACCATTGCCATAGGACTTTGATATTGCATGCATCTCTTTAAAGCCTCTCGTGTGACGCATTTCAAGATACTCTCAGGCGAACAGATGGCCGCTTCCACAGTGCGATGGAAATAGTGTTGCTTGATTGGTTCCTCAACCTCCACCCGCTCCGGAAGATAGGCCACAAATCGTACGATGCCATGCTTAGTAAACTTATTCACTTGCTGAGGGAACGTCTTTAAAATGAATTGGTTAAGGGTGACAAGTAAAGGACTATTCATTGTTTTACATATCATCATCACTTGTACATCTCTGTCATCTCTACATATTATCAATGTGAATTAGCCCAAGCCAGGCGTCATAAAGCGGTTCCTCAGAATACGAAAGAATATATACGAGGCAGTCCAAAACATTACCGAATTTGAATGTGAATAATTGTGAGACAAATACAAATCGAAATACTTTAAGAACATATGCATAAATACGGTATATTTTTTGGCAGTTTCAAATGTTGCTTGCCTTCCTGAAAGGGTACGGTGACCACTAGCAAGTATTGCAACCCTTTTGTTTAGAGCTTGAAAAACAGGACTCAGCAATTTACCTTGAAGATATGGTAGATTATTCCTGTATCAGGGTGATTGTTTTATAATTATAGCGTACTGATGGTCATGCTGGCGGGAAAAATAGAGAGAAACTCTTCATTAGAAAAAGATTTTTGCCGGTGTCTGTATACCATTAGCATGCTACATTGTATAGGAATGGGGAAGTGGGCTAAAGCTTTTGACAAGAGATGGAGGATAGCAATAATAAAATAACCGGCTTTACATGCTCGTTTGTTGTATAAACATCCCAGTTCTACGCCATGTACAAATGCGAAAGCGACATGCGAAATTACGCCGTGTGCAAATCCGAAAGTAGGCGAAAATGTGGAACAATGCTGGCGTTTTAGTAAATAGGCTACTGAAATTAGAAAAAAAGTGGCACTCAGGTGAGAATACGCGAAGAATATGCGAAAATGGCAGCTTCAAGAGAGAAGGCAAGTCTATGTGCGGTGCTTTCTCGGCAAGCTCAGGGGAGCCCGTTTATTATGCTAAGAACGTAATGTGCCGATACTTTCTAATCTCGATGTACGATAAGGTCCCAAGAAGAAGATGAAGGTATAAGTAAAGCTGGTTTTAAGTAATAGGCATTTACAGCTTCGTCTAAGAAGCTCGATCGATGCAAGCGTAGCAGTTTCCACCCACAAAGTCACCCGCGCTTGCAGAGTCAGCGATGAGAGTGGTCTTGAATGGGGACGACGGTCCCTGCGGAGACCCGATTATGACCAAAACCGCTACTCCCGAAAGCCTCCACTAGACTCCCTCGTTCGCCGATGAGTGTTCTTGACTTTCTTTTTTTTTCTTCCTCTAAAAAAAATGGCGATGAAACTCTCTTTACTTTCCGTCTTTCTGTGTCGGTGCGCGCGTGTCGTTCGCGCTCTTTTGATGCGCAATGAAGCATCCCTTACTTTTTCAGCGTCAATGGTTAGCGTTTACAGATTATTAGATGATATTGTTTCCATCAGTTCAAGTAAGCTAGAAGATTAGGGATTATGTAGAATGAAAACAATCGTTCAAGCTTTAGGTATTACAATCATCTTAAAACTGAAGTCTGTAGCAGTCAGATTTTTTTTTTGAAACACTAAACACTATGACCTGGTTTCTGTACATCTTGCGCTTCTTCTCAAGAATATATCAAATTGAGCATCAATTGTTTACAAGAGTCTTGAAGTTTGTCTTTCTTTCTAAACTCATAACTATTCCGTGGACGTTCACTTTGCTAAACTAGCTTCGTTGGCAACGATAAGCATAAAAATTATAATTTTAATATCCCAACAACAATGAGCCAATCAGGAAGGAAAAATATTCACAGTTGCTTAGCAAGCGTTATCACTTCTGCATCGCGTAAACGGAGTATTTTATAGTCATCTTACTGTTGCGCAGGGAAGGCTTCTCTCTTGAGGCATTATTTCGAGAAAGCCTGTCAAGATCCGCCTGTGAGCCGAGGCGTTAAATGAAAGGCATTTTATTTAATTTTGTAGCGAAAGTGTTCTTGCAGAAGCACACGTGCGCGAACTTAGTTGTTTTTTCCTCCTCGCGAATTTTCAAGGTGTTATCTTTAATGCACAGCATTTCCTAGAAAACTTTAGCGACTTTGATCGTATCTATTAATCTAGCCGTTTACATTTGGGTGATCTCGTGATTCCTCCCTTAACTAGGCGTGAACCAAAATCAGCATGAGCGGGTAGGATTGTTTAAAGAATATGACCTGCTGGTCAAAACATCAATAATGCCACAATCCCATCGCACATACGACGTCAAACACTTGTCGCGAGGCTGTGGCACATACCCACGAGCCAGTATGTGCCACTGGTATGCGGGTATGTGCCACAGGTCATGCACAGGTTATTGACACTTAGTATCTACCCAGGAAAGACGAGAACACACACGTGCAATTTTAACGTGCGAGCGTTAATACCCGACATCGGTAGCATCGACCCGAGGAATTCCCATCATAAATGTAAAGGTCCGAGCTGGAATCGAAACCGAGAATTCTGCGTGCCAATGAAGCCTTTTATCACATAGCTACACCAGGTCTCACAACTACTTTTCAAATAAACGCTAATCTTCGTAAAACGTCAATAGTATTTGCAGTGCACGCTGCTCACCCAATTTCGAAAGCATTACATATGCACTCCTTTGATACAGCCGTCACGTCGGGATAACGTCAATTGTGGTTAGTCGCCATGCGCTGAAGTTTATTTACCTAGCAGTGTCCGGGGCCAGCATCCTCGCGAGCATCAGGGCTTCATATCAGCTTCTAGCGTTGCTAATACGCATGTTCCAGTTGGCATCGTTGCGCAAGAGCAAAGAACTGGTTATATAAACATCTGCAACTCTTCGACATATATCTGTATACGTGCAACATTTGAATATATAATTAGCGTCATTTCATGACGTGTCACGCAATACAAAAGTTGCAACATGGTCACCTTCCCTCCGCATGCTTCGCATAACGTCGATTCTTAGGTACGTGGATCTGCCAAATTTTTCCTTTTTTTTTCTACTCATGACGTGACGCGGTTATTCAAGTCGCCTCACAGAGCCACCTCTTCAGTACAAAACGTCCCCTTCTAATAAAGGAAGAATAGCGATAACTGTTTTCTCAACTAACATGTACCTGTCATTCTGCGTGCCTGATGCTACTACATATTTACATTACAACTCACAATTAAATCTATAGCCTAGCATCACAGAACATAGTAATTGTTACGATTGTAACAATGCATTGTTTGATTGTAAGGCCACAAATACGCAGATGAAAACGCATATTGACGAATATTTCAAGGACAGTCGGGAAAAGCACGTTTACATATTCCTTGGAGATTTGTTCCGAGGGAAAAACAGCCTTTTTGTGCTACGTGCGATAAACATGTATAATTCTGGGCCGTTTATAAAGCATGTTCCCAATATTTCAAAAGCACCGTAGATTTCCCGTCAGTGATTTACAAAGACAGCAGTTACCTCTATGCTTTAATAATAACTGTTGGAGTTTAACGCCAAAAAACGACCCTTTGATTATGAGAGACACCGTAGTAGAGAACTCCAGAAATTTCGTGCTCCTGGGGTTCTTTAACGTACACCCAAATCTGAGCACACAGGCCTACGGCAACTTCGTCTACATTCAAAATGCAGCCGCCGCCACCACCTCCAAAATTCGATCCCGCTATCTGCAAGTCAGCAGCAGAGTACCTTAGCCACTAGACCACCGTGGCAGGTTATTGCTACATTTTATTCTAATTTTAGGAGAAAACGTTCCTCTCAGCACTACGCATTTAAAATACCGCCCAAATAATTTGTAGCAATAGGTATGCTTTCACTTTGTGTTACCATCATGCCGACAATTGTCACATCTTTTAATGACATTTCTTCGTTTCTATGCTGCTCACCCGGGTTTCGTCGTAGATTATTCTTCCCAATCTGAAACATAAATTGCTCATACAATTCAAGGTAGTTCATATCGCAATACACACTCACAAATATGAATTTCTCTTCAATTTTCCGTTTGAGTTTGCGACTCACTTAGAATAACGTATTGGAAAGATTGATATCCTCTTACTTCAATAATTCGAATAACAACCGATGATATTTTTAAATTTTCTATTCAGGGGGCCAAGAACAAGTGTCACTAAATGTGATCGAATGAATGTAGATGACTAGTGCCTCGAGTATGCGCAGCTATACTTGTTTTTCATATACGTTTGATTAGTAGAGGTCATATTTTTAGGCTTTAGGAAGAGGTGTTCTTTGCACCAGAATTTGGCAGAGAAAGCAATCTTTTAGGCTGTCAATACGTTAAATATATGCACAAAAAAGTTTTACGTAAGTGCGAACAGTTTAACGTGTCAACTCCAACTGCGAAGAGGGAAAAAACTTTATCGCTAACGTGCAATTGACCTTTGTCCCACACGGTTAGCAGAAAACCGTCTCTCCACTTTTTTTTGTAACTTTGTAGCGCAATGAGTTTAGTCTCTACTGTCGAATCAACGCACTCCTGCAGGTCCTTGTTTTTGGTATGACTGAGATAATTAGAGCGAGAGCAGATATCCAGGCCACCGAAAGACACAGATGGGAACAATTCCTTGTATTGTCTGGGTCAAAGCGAGTAGAGCTGATTTCTTCTCTGCTGGTGAAAACCTCAAAATGTAAATGACAAGCAAAACAAATTTTGGATGCACACTTCATTCTTTTTTTTCTGTCTTACTCCCCACTCTTCTTTAGCGCCATTACATAGGCGCGATTAAAAAAAAAGAGGTGAGGGGGGCACTCATAGGCATGTATTTGTGGGCATTTGGGCAGAAAACTCCAAAATAGGCACTTACAGGCACTATACACACATCACAAAAGCAATTATTAGCCTCAAATACGGGCTCATATATCAAGTGGCACAATATGGGCGCAAGGAACAAGCTAAAGTTTTCATGAAATGTGGTCCCTAATAAATAGGCATGTTTACTGAAATATATTTTATAGCAATGAAGTATAGTAAAAATTCTGTAGAGAAAGTTGTATATCAGTTCACAAAACGTCCAATTAGATGGTTACTACCTTTCTATCAATTAATTATTAGTGTTTATTTTTGTTTAGCCGGCGAAGTACAAGAACATACCACGTCACATGCCCTCTTGCGTACTTATGCCGCATTTCTTGATCTGTGCGCTATGGCGAAAAAAAAAAGGGGGGGGGGGGAATACAGGCCAGGTGTGCCACCCCAGGACAACACACTGCTTTTCGTAAAGCCAAAACTTCGAATCTCATTAACACAGTTGGCCTTAATTGCAACAAAAACCTGCGCTAATTTATTAGCCATAGGCGGTATCGTAAACATCGATGAATTATTTTTGTTCAGCATCAAATGGTAAAACAACGCTTGCGACAAAGACCATATGTACTATGAGCTCTAAATGAAACCCGAATAGTGGCAAGCCTTCGCAACGGTATAGTGCACACATCCCAGTTATGACCATTGGCAGGCGCGCGCGTCCTCTTGTGGAGCTCTGCGCATACATGCCTGTCCACGTGTGATAAGTGCACGGCGCGCACTATACCATCACGAATGCTTGCTGTTCTTGTTTCATGCGACGCTGATAGTACTCTACGATGAAAATAGAAAGAAAAAACGTAAACAAACGAGGACTATTTCTCGAAAAAAAAAGAAACATGACCGCTCAAAGCACTGCAACAAGAAGAGGACGTTTTATTTGAAATATATTTATTTCCAGAAATATACCAGATCTTTTCTCGGCACGTGCGCAACGTTTTGTCGTTTTTATGCAGGAGACAAAAAAATGTAATTGAGCGTTTGTACGCAAAAAAATACATACAATGAAAACAAGCCCGAGGGTTTCCACACAAATAGCTTGTAAGAAAAACGTATCGTTAGTGGGATGTATAAAAAGAGACGCAGAAAGTCGATGCTCTTTTTCGATGAATAATGGGCTTGTTGAAAGTTCTTTATTCAAAAAAGAGCATATGGTAAAAAAAAATAATGCGACCAGAAATCCGAGAGTACGCGCCTGTATACGAGGTAGTTCTGTAGTAGGATATTTCGCGATCAAACAATGGTTTCCTTTCATTCGAAGCCGATGTTCCCAAAGGCGCTTTTCTTTATTTTACCCTTCGTTCGTTTTTAGAGCCTATAGTTCACTCTCGCCTATTGAAATTATTGCATCCCGTGTCACAGCATTTACAGGTGAATAAATGAGCATGAAAACATAACCTATTGTCATTTAGCCGATAGGAAATGTTGAAACTTCAGCCACAAATCATCGCATGTTTTTCTTTCAACCATTTTCTACATTCTATATTTAAAATTTTTACTCAGAGCTGTTTGGGCTAGAATGGTCACTTGAGTTTGAGTGCGTGTAATTTACAACATTAAATAGTAAAAATTACGTGCATGCCGCAAAAAAGATTCAGGAAAAGCGATAGGGGAATTTGTATTACTAAATTTCGTGCCTATTGTCATTATACGACAATAGTTCTCATGCCGTGAAATCAGCCCCCTTTTGCCCAAACCCGCGCTCACTCTTACCATTATTCGCTCTTCCTCTTCTGATCTTCCCTCTCCCGTTCCCACGTGTAGAGTAGAAAATGGGCTTTGTTTGACCGGTTAACCTCTCTACCTTTCCTTTGTTACCATTTCTTCTTTCTTCGAATTGGGTAAACATGTAGGCATGAACGATTCCGCGAGAACGAATGATACACATTGAGCAATATGTCCAGAGATGTCGCAAATCGTTTAATTACGATCACGTTCTGCACCGTCATCATTCCACAGCCCGCCCACGAGCAGGGACGATGCCAGCTAAGGGCACTAGGAAGCAACTAAACAAGATTGCTGAGTGCATTATTTCCTTTCCCTGCTGACGCTAGCAGCGGCTACTGCTACGATAATCCCAAAGGAGTGTGCATGCACTACTTCATGTGCATTGTCTAATAAACAGACTCAGCATACTGACTGTGCATGCCGTCCCCCCGTCCCCCCCAAAAAAAAAAAAAACCTTGGACACATCCTGGGTGCATGCTGCGCCTGCCACCAGTTGTAATTCGTACGAAGACAATACTTGCCTTCCGACAGGACTCGAGCTTGAAGTTTAGGCACATTCTAGGCTTGTGGCAAGACATCGCTGGTGTTTTAATACAGTGAAATCACTAGAGAGGCTTCTGCGTTCGACAGTGTTAACTGAAACGCTTGTGTGTAACTTCCATTCGTGTGCCCGAGTCTGTGTGGTCATTGCGAATACTACTATTTTCAAGAAGAGCCTGCAGCAGTGTGCCAGGTGACCTAACGGGCATCTTTTCCACTCGTGATAACACTGGCCAACCAATACGTTATTAAAAGGTGCAAAGTATCACTCTAACCCGCCACGGAGGTCTAGTGGTTATCGTTTGCCACTGCTGATCGGAAGGTCGTGGGTTCAAATCCCAGCCACAGTGTTTACCTTTTCGTTGGAGGCGGAAATGCTTGATGCCCATGTGCGGTGCATTTCAAGAGCCCCAAAGAGTCGAAATGACCGGAGCCTTCCACTACGGGGTCCCTCATAATTAACCTCATCGTGTTCTATGGACGTTAAACCCCATCATTAGTAAGAAATTACTCGTAAATTGTCGCTCTCCACTTCATGTCGCTTTTGTTGCCTAGGTACTGATATAAGAGCTCAATTGCATGAAACAAGTATTTTAACAAACATTTAAGGCACTCTGGGCACTTGTCAGTACTTACTTTTGGAGAGTGTTCAGGAACAGCTGTTAGAGAGACAAGACGGACAATTAATAAGGTATCATCAGCCTAACCAAACTGGGACAACGATTTGTGGCCTGCACTCCACTTGTACAACCAGAATGTGGATACGGCAAAAGGGGAAGGAGGCAGGGGGGTCACAGTCATGATGAGCACTTCACTCTTTTATCGAGCACAAAGCACAGTTGACGTGCACACATTACCACAAACTAGGACCTGTCAAGTGCCGTGCGTGAAGGCGAAGCGTGTCACCAATTAAATAACAAAATATCTCAGAAGCGCGGTCTATTATAGCGCGTACTGGGAGTGGACTGCCATTCCACTCTTGGAGGGCTGATAATTGGATGATTACCCAAGCCATACAGGTTCGCGTGCTCTGTGCGTCATAAGGAAGACTGGCGTCATGGATCCGGAAAAAAACAATTTCACAGTCTCCCGTGCAGGACACCCGATGCTATTTTTCTAATTAGTTTGCGAAATAAATGCTGCATTCTAAAGAAACGCATTCTGATGTTATGACGATTTTGAACATCAGGCTGTCCAAGATGTGCTTTATTTGGGTATTTTATAGCGTTTTAGGGGACATTGCTGCCCCACACAAACTGACATTTGGCAGGAGCTTTCTTTGTACAAATTTGCAGAGTCAACATCGTTAGATGTCGAGCGCGCGAAGTAACTTCATGCAGCAATGAGGCGTTTCCAATTAAGCGCATTTCAGCAGTGAAGGAAGTATTTAATCGTACCAGCATACATCTTCAAAGCATCGAACACACAAAGGATACTCAATAAAATAATTTTTTGTTGTTGCATTGAGGACTTCATTGCTCGTAGTGATGAATTAGACGCTCATCCGGCATGAAAGCCATAGCCGCGTTTATTTTTTCTAGATCAAGAACATAAGTTGACGAGTGAATGAATGTGTCGTAAGAGGGCGAGTATGCAGGCCCCTCGTGCGTTGGGCAAAGTAGTGGAGCAAAATTACGGCATAAACGAAGAACCCAGCCCAAAATGCAATCAACTCCTAAAAATTAGTTTTATTTTGCTTCAGTATGCAGCCTACATGCCGGATGTTCGAGCCTACAATCAGAGGTAATAATGAAAAAAAAACACAATCTAAAAGGCGTCAACTTAATTTTTTCTATTTCATTTCAAAATTAATCGCCTAAAGTCTTAACGAAACAAAAATGCAAGCCGAAGCACTGAAAGAAATGACCAAGAGAAGCGACCATGCAGCACTCGGTACGTTTATTTACCTTTGCCTCTCGAGTTCAATCAATCCTCACTCCAAAAATATTTGTCGTAAAAGAGAAGCAAATGAAGAAGTAAGACAACGACAACAACAAAAAAAAACAAGTTCGTGTATTGCAAGCATTGAACCTTATTTGGCGAGTTTTAAGTGAAGTGGGAACATATAAAGTGCACTGTTTTGCTTCGTCGCTTTGAGGCAATTAGGAAGCTTGGTGGTCGGAGACGGTATGGAGTAGGGCACGTGGTATGATGCCGCCCGTGCTTGCAAAGAGCAAGGTATGGCTGTAGCACGTAGTCAAGATCCAAGCGAATGTGGCAGGATTCCGTAGAGTATACACTAAATGGAATCAAGGGATCCGAACCGGGACGCTATCGCGGAAGAAAAAAAAAAGGGGGAAGTTCTAAATATGACTATCGCTTTGCAATGGATGGATGGATGGATGGATGGATGGATGGATGGATATGGCTGTACCCTTTAGATCGGGCAGTGGCTAGCGCCACCAAGCCGAATCAATGAAAGCACCGTCATCTGGCGACCCCTGCGGGTGCCGGTGGCGGCGACAGGCGTAGGACGTTCACTTTTACCATGCCGACGCAACAGTACGTCGATCGGATTCGGAAGAAACATTCTGAAAAAAAAAAGAAAATGGAGGGTGTGTTTGTAGCTAGCATGTTCTGCGACGACAGCCCGTTCTTTTCCTGCTGCTATATGAAAATGGATTCTTACAAGTGGCGCGAAAAAAAAAAAACAAGATTTGTCGCTGCGCCTTTTTCTCTGGGGCCTTTGAGAATTTGTGATTTTTCCGGCGATATAGAATACGTTGCTCAGCTTTCTTATTTTATTTTGTTATCTTATTTTTCGTTCAGTTGCAGTGTTGTTCAAGCAAAACGCTCGCACAAGGGGCAAATGGCACTGCTTGCGAAAAGCTTTTTTTTTATTAGTAATGTACCTGCTATTGTACACTGTCTGGCTGGTTATTCACAAGGCAAAGCTTCTGAAAGAGTTAATTTTATCAATATGAGTTAAAGCGTTAGATCTAACTGTACTAGCGCTGACGCGATTCCACTATCTTTCAGCTGGACGGTAAGCAAGTGCGTCATTTTCGCAAATTTCATTCCTTGTAATTATTCTTCTTATGTACATGAAGCGCAGCAGCTTGAAAGAGACGCTTTTATGATGGTTTTGGTTTCACATTATTTTTCTTTTGAAATATTATTTGGTGTAAAGAATATTTTAGCCGGAAGACTTACCGAAATAATAACCTACAAACAACGTTCACATTTGTACGCCCTACCATTTTACCTGTGCGCTTGTGTGGCGCACATAATTGGGATGTCGGGGTATCGTGTTGCAACGCACAGTGCAGTGGCGCTATTGTCAAAATTGTTTTGCAATACTTTGCGTAGCTTTTCTTACCGGGACGAAGAGTAATAACTGTCTTGCTTCTATTTCATGTGGAATAGGGCATATTCACCATCATATGCATGAGTTCATGCCACTGAGGTTGGCAGCATCGCAAGTATAGAAAAAATATATGATCTGAGATGTTCAGGGAAGACCCCTATAGTTCCCATGAACAAAGCTATTGTTCTCTACTAAATAAATGACCATAGTGAATCACATTATTATTTAGTCACTGTAGTAGTTGAAAGCACCTAATAACCGAACAAACTGCGTGGTGAGACAAACTTAGTTTTTCGCTTTTTTATTCACATTGTAAAACTTCTTTTTGAGATAGTTAGCAAATGGTTGTTCAGATACAAAAAGGACGCATACTATACATAAGAGAAAAGCTATGTTTTTTTGTGTCGCTTAATATTATTTCACAGCTTCTTGGTCCATTAGACAAACAGAATGTGTATTTTGAAACTGTTTACACACTGAGTCTTGTGTACAAACGCAGACTTATAAGGGCGTCTCTCGAAATGAACGAGAGACGCCCTTTTTTTCTGTTGTCTTGAATCATTGAATTTTGTCTTGAATCTGCTTTTTATATCTTTCATAATCATTCCCTCTTTTCAATGTTTTGAAATTCCAGAGAATATTCTTCCTGCCGCAATGAGTTCAATGACCACTTCTCTCTAGACATGCTTGCCTGGACTACAAGAAACTCTCGCGTAAGCGCTGGTTAGCCGATTGGTTCACTACAACAGCACCAAAGGGTCACGTGAAGTTGTTGCATACATAATTAAATCATGTCGTTCCACAGGATCACCGTAGACCACGGCGCGTTAGCGCGAAAAAGAAAAGGGTGGAGGGGGGGGGGATCAAAGGTCTATTGATGCTGCACATGCGATGAGCATGCGTCAGACCCATTAAATTATCTTGGCGATCAGTGAATACGTGAATCCAACAGCATGTATGATCTGGGGCATGCGCTGTAACGTAATGGCACTTAGTTTATAGAGACTTCAGTCCAGTTAATTAAGGCTATACAGTACCCGACTATCGAATGAAGAAAGTGCCATGCCCAATTAGCTTTCATGAAGCCTTTCATAATGCGTCTGACTTTAGCGAAAACTAAAGGAAGATAACCAGGCATCACCTGTCATCCGTACCAGAGGTGCTGCATCCTTTAAGGCTAGAACTCCTCGCATGGATAGGCGTAGCCAAATCAAAGGACGTTTGCGCGTGCTGTTATGAGTAAGGCTTTTCCAAGATGGAGGCATTCCGGCCTTGTTCAAATTGATTCGAAGGTCGTCCATCTGCGACGAATACCATGGCCAAGCTCTGGAACAGCATTTGTCATTCCATGGTTCGCCAATAACCCAAATAAAAGTTCTCTTACTCGACTTCTCTAAGAAACAAAGCTGCTAAACTTGTCCGAAAAGGTGATTCTTTTGCTCTTGCACCTGCACCGTACTACCGTATTATGTGGGAGAGGGCCTGGGTTAGGAGCGTTTTGGGAGAATGGTGACATCTGTTGTGTTCGGTTCTTTTCTAACCTATACTTTCCGTGAGCAGGTGGAGGTTTACATCACCTCCTATCGGTCTTTGCTGCTTCTTGTTTCTCTGGCATACGCATGTAGTTTGCGCCTTAATTTAGACTGTTTTTCAATCTTGTACACAACTCTAAACAGCGTATTTACCTTACAGTGTGTAGCGAGAGCTTCCGATGCTTTGTTATTAGGTTGCACGTGTGTCGTTGGGTGTCGTATCTCTCTTGCGAGAAGAGCTGCGTTAATACGAACGAGACATTTTGAAACGACAGTGTTAATTTTAGCGCTTTCTTAACTCTTCGGGGCATTTATTTGGTATTATAAACCTTGTTTGCGGTTCATTTTTCTAGCCCGGTGAACTGTCGTTCGCTTCCTTCTAAGCTCTTGCCTAGATTGTAAGAACTCAAGGAACTTCTTGTCCAAGTGTACGTAATGTTATTTGCCGAGAGTTGTGTGTTTTGTTTGCCCGTTCAATTGGCCAGATCTGTAGCTGTCGTGAAAAAACAGAAAACCGCCAAAAACCTTAAGCTGTTTAAAATCGTTTCGAAAAATCGATATTTTGTGGTAACTAAAGGGCCTTTTTTGCTTTCATACGTGAAATGCAGTTCCCGCGGGCATTAGTGTTCTCCGTTTAGGTTGTTTGTGTGGTTATTGATTACAACGGCCAACTCTTATACGAAAAAAAAAGAAAGGCAAACGCCGGAGGCTTCTGAATGCTGGCAAAGATGTTTATTTTGCGGCCACATTTCCCGAACGAAGTAAACTCTAAAGTTTCGAGTATGGCCTGAAAAGAAATTTTTTATTGTTGCTTTTGGTGCGTCATACGTAACTTTAGGTGTTTTTTCTTGTTCGAAGCTATGTTTTTTGTGTCGCTTAATATTATTTCACAGGCTTATTTGTTCATTAGACAAACAATGTGTATTTTGAAACTGTTTGCAAGCTGAGTCTTGTGTACAGACGCAGACTTATTAATCGAGCTTGAACAGCGAAGTATGATGACTCCTAGCGAAAAGCTTGGAGCGAATCTACCGTGCTCAACTGCTTCACTGAAGACGTACCCACCAATTTGTTCCATTGAAGCAGCGGTTGCAAGCAACTTTGTTTCGTTGTCGTGAGCAAATAATGAAAACCTATAATGTACTTAACCTAACTGCGTGGTTTCAGGAGCACTAATCAGACTACACACATTGGACTGCTTGGTAAAGTGTTCGAATACAGTGACTGCACAGAGAACCCTCGACGCACCCTGTACTCGAATAGTATTGGCTAATTTCCAGATCTGTAAGAGGGAGAAAATTCAGACAAGGGAAACATGGCTCTGTTACCAATTGATTAATTGATTAATAGCACTATTTTATTTGAAATAAGCCCAGAACAATGAGTCCTAACAATTATTCTATGGAATAAGAACAATTTTCTTTAACCTATATAAACGATAAAGTTATATCACTTTTACGAACACTTTAAAAGCACTTCATTTTTAAAATGAGTGAAAAAATTGCTGTCGACACTCATCCACTGTCGAAAATTTTTTTCTTGTGCCATCGGTGTTTTAGCCCCCTCCATCCACTCCCAAACGTATTGATCTTTGAGACCCTAACTGAAGCAATATCATTTGTTCATTCAGTGAAAGAAAGGATCATTTCGTGAGTTTTAGGTGCTAGACACTTAGAAGCCTGGGCAGTCATCTAATGCCACATATTGGCGCACGCATGCAAAACAAAGGCTTACTTAACCGATATTCATAGCATAGGCATACATAGTGGAGTATAAAAAAGGGGTTGGAAAGGGAAGTGATAGTGAGGAGCAGTAATGCGAGGGTGGGGAGTACCAAAAGGCCAAGAGGGAGAGGGCGAATCATTACATAGCCCCGTATGAGCAGGAGGTAACACGGAGCGAGTTGGCATGGATACAAAGAAAGTCTTTCGCGCTGTCAACCATGTTGAGTTCTCCATAGCGTATCGTCGTATAATACAACTTTGTAGGCCCGGGATGTCGTCGCACTGCCATCTCATGGCATAGCTTGGAGTGTCGTGTAGTATAGTATAGCATAGCAAGGTGCTGGGAAATAAAAGTTGGGTTGATGAAGGAGGGGAGAGGGAAATGGGGATAAGATAGCACGCCATAATAAGCGAATCACTACTGCACACTTCGTACCTCTTTTTCATCAAAAGGAACAGCGTGATTCGTTAAAACTTCTAATAGAGAAAGAAATCGCGCAATCGTTCGTTTCAGTAGGGAAGCTGGTTAAGCTATAGCCGTCTTTGTGCGGCCTGTCAGAAAACAATCACCATTATAAACTGGCATGTGCCGCAGAATTATCTATATCCTAATACACATCTATCGCCCACTAAATATGAAGAAAGCGACATTTACCCCAACAAACAGCTGCGAAGAAACGACTACGAGCAAAAGACCACGAGTTCATATAAACGAGAGAATACTGATAAACAGGAAAGGCAATGGCGGCTGTGAGAGCACATCGGAGCGACGAAAGGCGTTTGTCAACGACGATGGGCCCGTATAGTTTATGAAAGGCGCGAAAGCTTGGTTTCAGAGCGAGTTTCTGTCTGCGGAGTTCGGACATCCATGTCGTGTCTGTGACTGTCTGTTATTTAAATCGCCTTTTTTCTTCGCTGAGGATCAATGTAGAAATGACCTGGCGTGACGTAGCTGAAGCCTAGCAATGACCTAAACGCAACCTACAGACAGCTTGCATCTCCTAGCTAACGCCTACAAACAGCCTAGACGTGACAAGATCCGTCTTCGGAATCGTCCTGTCTAGCTGTTTTAAATATTGCATGATAAGTGCAAGCATTTCTATTTTTTTTCTTACTTAGAATTTACTCTATTCCGATCTGCCTTTGTGACGTCATTTCCGTATTATCACACACCTTCATCATTACGCTTCGCATCTGCAGAACCAGTTGCTGAGCGTGAATATGAGCAAACCTTCTGAGTAGTCGTCCTACATGACATGAAATTTACTTCCTTTACGTCATTTTCTGTAAGCGTTCTCCGCCCCCCCCCATTAAGCTTTATTTGTGAGCTGAGTTGCACTTCTGTTCTGACGTCCCCGAGTGCGCCAGCAGGCGAACATCGCTTCCTTGACCTAGTCTATTGATCAGACGGGTTGACGAAACCGCGAAAACTCCCACTCCGTGATGGCTCAAACATGGGTCTTCGATGATGCGATCGGCGAAGAAAAAACCGTTAAAGCAAGAATCGTCGAGTATATTATGGTGCCCAAGATATTTTCCCCCGTCCTGTACTCCGTCTGCATTATGGGACAAAGCCACACCCAGCGAGGTAGTTGGCGCCTGTTTTACGACTTCCCGAGCAATCGCCCGCCGAATCGAGAGGATTTATTGTCGCAAAACACATGGTACGCTGCCTTCCTGGTGACGAAAAACCACCGAAGTCTTTGCTGTGCTGCCTGAAAGCAAAGCGAGGGACATTTTTTGTTTTTGTTTCTTTTTTAGTGTTCTTGACGCGTATTCGCTACTTGAAAAACATCTACAGATATCTAACTTCTGGGAGAATTCGTATCGCCCAGCAGGGTGATGATTTACTTCCGAGGATAACAAATAAGGAAGAATTCTCGAAATATGGCTCAATGACAGATCCCTACGGGGAGGGGGGGGGGGTAATAATGTGAGGACGTCTGACCCGGGGACATGAAATTTTCGTTTCTGAGCGAAGGAGAAAGACACAACCACTGACAATAACCAAGATGTCGAACGTGGTCATTTATGTGGCTCGAGAAATGCAACTGCCTTTGTAAAAAATATCGCTACTTCAAGTTGCTTTTTCGCATTGTATACTGACGCATACGAAGTAAAAAGTCATACACTATCACCATCACTGAAATATTTCTTATACAGTGCCACCATGAATATAAATACATAGATAAGTAACTTTATTTTAGATTACTAATGCGTATATTATTCTAAATCTCCATCTACACATAAAATGAACACTGGATATTAGCCTATAGTATAGATGTGTATTCAATGTTACATATCACAAGAACTTGCAACTGATTTAGCAAAGCTTCATTAAAATCAATCGCAATCGAGCACCTTCCCTATCCGTGTCTGGTTCGTTTCCTCATGATCAGTGTCCATCTACTTTCAACTATCATACCAGCTATATAACTAGTAGAACACTCACGCATCTAACTGGAATACTTTTGAGAAGTTAGTCCACTCGCACTGAGCGTGCTTTCATCGCACAGTGCTGTTAATAGCGCGACCACCTAAGTGAAAAGTGCCGGTGCCGAGGTCACGTGGAAAGCCGCTGGCATTTACAGTGTCAATTTTTATGACAGGGAAGACGGGAGCGCGTGCCCTGCACGCTCCGGCGGCTGCTGGCAGCGCGTTCAAGCGGGAGCGAGAGCAACCACAGTTTCTTTTCGCGTCATCTCGCGGCGAGCAAAGCAACCATTCGTTGCTGATATAGAACCAGCGGCAAGATTGCGACCCCCTCCCCATTCAAGCCGTTTATGCGAGAGCTGGTAATCACCTTGAAGGGGGAAGGGTTGCAAGCTTGCCGTTCTATATCGGCAACGAAAGGTTGTTTTGCTCGCCGCGAGATGACGCGAAAAAAAAAAAAAGACTCTGATTGCTATCGCTCCCGCTTGAACGCGCTGCCAGCAGGCTGCCGGAGCACGCAGGCACGCGTCGCCGTGTTCCCTTTCATAAAAAATGACACTGTACATACAAAGAATAGATGTTAAACATGTCAGGTGGTGATCCGCGTTTGTTCTTAAAGTTGTTCCAAGTTTAAACATAATGATGTTATTTTGAGCAGATATTAAAAGGGCACTGTCCTATTGACGCCTTTCTCTTTGAAATAAATAAATATGTCAGATATAACGTCCCAAAAACACTATATCATTATTATTATTTTGACCCCCTGGGGTTTTTTACGCGCACCCAAATCTGATGATGATGATGCTGTAAGCCCGTGTGCTTAGATTTTGGTGCACGTTAAGGAACCCCAGGTGGTCGAAATTTCCGGAGCCCTCCCCTGTGGCGTCTCTCATGATCATATGGTGCTCTTGGGACGTTAAAGCTTACATATCAATCAATTGTGGTCTTTCAGATCGAAACATCATTTTGCGTGTGCATGTTAGCTTGAATAACTGACACGCAATACAATATTGCTTGATAAGCAAGCAAACATGCTTCACTAGAATTGGGGGTTTCTCGTAAAAGTTTATCTGGTTTTCTCGTAATCACGGCCCCCACGCAGGCTGTAACTTACGTACGCACGCCGGCTGGGTACAGTTTCCCAATAAGTGTTTTTGATTGAACGCCGGTAAAATGAGTTTGTCAAGTGATAGGTCACCTTTCGCTGATTTGGGAAATCTCAAGATATCTGAATCTTTCGTGCGCTATACGCTGTGGTGAATGGATTCGGCCTACCGTTTTCAATGTTACGGTTATAACTAAGAGCCTATAGCAACTCGACGTACCCATTTTCATTGCTTGTCCTTCCATGATAGTCTCTGGTGAAATGGCAGCCAGAGCCTATGTAACCGCCGCATCTAAAATTGCCCCCAAAGACAAGACGCAGGTCATAGCTCTTTGTAGACCACGCGAGGCGTGTGAAGAAAGAGAAAGAGCATAACGTTGAGTGAGGGGCAGAAAAG
>WOVY01001453.1:0-123565 GCA_013436015.1 Rhipicephalus annulatus | reverse complement strand
TTAAAAATCATGACTACTGATTTTTCCTAACTGAATCTAAAATCTAACCTATCTCCCTCATCCCGCAGATGTCCATCAACCTCTGCAAATCTTCCTTGTTGTCGGCCATTAGCACTATATCATCTGCGTAGATTAATGCTGGTAGTGCCTGATCAATGAGTTTCCTTGTTTGACTAAAAAGAGGTTGAAGCCAAGTTTACTTGCCTCTAATTTGGCCTCTAATCCTTGTAGGTACATCATGAACAAGAAGGGTGACAGTGGGCACGCCTGCTAAGTCCACGTTTCACCACTGTGGGCTTGGATACCTGTTTTTTTCCTACCTTGTTAGTTTTATAGATTTCCTTTAAACGATTAGTGACTCCATCTTTTACACCCAGTGTGTCTAGTATTCCCCACAAGTCCTCTTGAACCACGCTATCGTACGCTCCCTTGAATTTCTGCAGGCCGGTAGGAAACTTCACAGCGCAGCGCCTGATCTTGTGAAACGGCGCAGCCATGCAGCAGGGCATTCAATTCCCTCCCTATTTTTTGTATACTACTGTCCTTCTGTACATCGTAGAACACATAACAGTAATGATAGCAAACAGATCATTGATTCGGGTAGGCTTGGTGTTTTTATTTAAATGGAACAACGAGGAAGCTGCTGAAGCTCGTGCCTGTATACAGCTGCTTTATATGGAGATGAAACTTTACGAAAAAAAACGTAATGATAAACAGTAGGCTCATAAACAAACAACATTTCTCTGAGGGTGCAGGGATATATGTCCCATGCAAGGCTATGCATTGCAGTCCTTACTGCATTAATTATGTACACGTACTGCAGGGCATGCAAGTGTATGCAGACACACGCGACGAAATGCATTTTTGCTACATACAACGTGCACCGCACCAAATAAGACGCACGTGTTTGTATAGTCAGGGAACACTCGTGAATATTGATGAAATCACACAGCTGCTTACAGTATAAAAACAACACAATTGCGAACAATAAAATGCGACGCTGTTTAAAGAGGCGGACCAGGTTACGAGGAGAATTATCAGTATGGCATACACACCACGTGTCAAGCTTTTGCAACATCTAAAGAGACTAAATATGGAAAGTTGCCTTTGTAAGTTAACATGACAGAACCAAATGGAGAAGCCACACGAGAGAACAATTCATCGTGGGCTAAAGAATGTGTTTTAAAATATTATACACAGCTTTGCAAGATAATATCGACGAGTTTTTACTCGTCTAGGTGTGGGAGGTGTAGGCCTGATAAATGCGATGTTGCTTCAGAGCCTTCCTTTCGTAATATTGCAATTTTATTCAACTCTTTCAAACGCGGCACCGTAAATTTCTACTGGGTGCTCGAACACGGCAAGCAGGTCGCGGGGCAAAATCTTTGTAACATTTTATTACCGAAACAGCGATACTAGCAATGCTTGAGCTGCACTAGCTGTTTTCTAAATTGTAACCTCCTCAATCTCATCACTGTGATCAGGAAACGGAGAGGAAAAGTACAGCAGTAGTACGTAGAGAAATATTCAATTTCAAGCCCTTTAGCAATATCATCTAAACAAATTGCCAGTTCACTGTTGAATTCTCGATGGAAACAAACAGCTGATCAGGGGCGCAAGCTTGGCTTGGCCGTTCATACAGAGCCAAAAGCCGCTGCAGGAAACTGGATTGCGGATCGTATTGAGACAAAATATTTTATACATTTTTGTTTTCTTTGTTTCATTTCTCTAATTGTTTTTGTAATGGCGTGGACCGCGCTTCGTGATCTCATGTACCGGCGCACTGTTTTTAAGTTTAGTATGGCGCACGATAATACATGATTGCGTGCTTTAATTTAAAAAGGTTCGCGAGTATGGCAGCAACACTGCAATGTCGGGAAGAGGATAGAACCAGTAGCAGTTGCATGCCCGGGTGGAGCGACTGATGCCCAGATGGAGGAATGTCCACCCGATGCCTTTTGTGTTGGCCGTTCTGGCAGTTGCGCCGACTTTATAGAAAGAGACGACCCCGTCACTTGTCCTCTTCTCTTTTCCTTCGGGCATCAGCGACAACATTGACGGACGACGTGTTCGACTTCACCGTGCACGTGAGTATAGGTTGGTTTTTCATTCGAGTGAATTCTTGTTCAGATTTTCAACTTGTCGACTTCATCCTGATCACCTGTCACCGGCAATAAGTCACATACGTGTGATATTTAGGTGAAATAAATGATAATGCACATTTTCTGCTCCATTTGCGTGACTTAGCTACACCAGGACATGAGGTAAAGCCTTTGTCGCCTAGCCACTAGCAGGCAAGATCGATCACTCGCATCCTTCAGTTCACGAATCAACGCGCCTGCCTTAAAATTAGTAAGCTGCTCGCAAAGAAATCTTACCGAGGCAATTTTGCTTTCTGTGAACAATGCACCGTAGATTTGTCTTGAATAACAAAAAAAAAACTCGAAAAATGAATGTCGCGACCTTTTAGAAAACGCTGTGTCTAAGAGCTAGACGCGGCCTTTTGTAAAAGGCTCATTAAATTCAGTATTTTGTTCGTAGTTTCTGCTTGAAATTATTATTGTCTATGAATTTCATGGCCCAATCTTTCACTTTGGCTGAAAATCTCGGCGGCAAAAACTTTGTTCAGTGTCCCTTTAAGGGCAGGTGTAGATGCCATCATTTCAGTCGCAAATCTTTTTGCTAGTCGGTCGGCTGGTTAACAATAAGGGTACTAACTAGAGTTCCAGATTTCATCAGCAACACATCATCATGGCTTCATCAGATGCTGCATTATATACATTCTATCCTTGTTTTTAAATAGGTGTACCGTATGGTCCACTGTTACAGGAAACAAGCGAGCTCATGGACAGTGAGCCATGTGGTGCTAACTGGCGGCGAGGCTTGTGAATGGGACGCATGCGCATAGAATCGGGGTGCGCCCAGTTTTGTCTGCCATTTCTCCGCCTGTACGCATGACAGCATTGGAAAGCGCATCCGTATTTTAGCTGCGCAATTTATCTAGCCCAGTGCCTCCTGCTTCAGGGATTTCCTGTGAGCACAAAAAATGCATGATTTTAATCGTTGCTGCAGTGTTTTGCAAGTTGTCACCGTAAAGCACATCATATTTTTCGCATAATGCTCGCTGCAACTAGCAAGTTTCGATGACTCAAAATGCTGTTCAGGTCTGATGTAGCAAAACATTTTAAGCTCGTCCTCATGACCATGAAATATTGGTTTAATAAATAATGGAAGGCAGAGTTGGTATCAGTTGATTTACAGTATGAAAATGAAAAGTGCGAAGGACCGTGCCTCGCAAGTAAGCTCCGAGAGCATGAGCAGAGAAGTAGCAGATGAGGATGCTCATGCGCTGCATTTCCAAATCTCACCAGCACTAATGCTTGACGGACTGCTGGCCACGCACTAGCGTGTTCTTTCTGAAACAGGACTTTGGCCTGTAAGCAAGTTCTTGAAGGGCATAAGTAAAACGTCAAATGGGCCCCCTAAATGCACCCATCCTTGAACCATTGGGCTTATGAATTAGTGCCCTTTTCAAAATACAACTATTCTTTTCAAATACAACTATTCAAAATACATCTATTCTAAATACAACAGTGCACGAAGTTTAAAAATGGGAAAAAAGTCTTTAAATGTCCCCTTTGTACATAGTGTTCTTGTGATGTCACTTCTGCCGTTGTCTCCATCTCTCGCCATGCCCAAGTAATTCCCTGGGTACCTACGCCAGTTCACGTGCTGCAGTGCGGTTTGTTGGGGGCTCGTCATCTGTTGCTGTGAACGATGTGGAAGCATTGTGGTTTTTTGTTGTCTTACTTTAACGAGCTCATTGGATTAGGAAGGCCTCGCTCGTTCACTCGATACAAGACCAGATAATCATGATGTGCAACACATACACCAGCCACGGCGTACACCGGCTGCCCGCCACAACCTATGAGGGCCTATTATCTTGCTTTCACTACGAATTGCCTGGCCCACAAACAAGTGAAAGCTCAAAATCTCTCGAGCCGCAATTTTAAGAGTGGATGTGCGAAGCGCAGCTGCTCCCATCGAAAACTAGTCGTGCAGAGCTAGGCAAGTTTAAAAGAGATTGATTGATATGTGGGGTTTAACGTCCCAAAACCACTATATGATTATGAGAGACGCCGTAGTGGAGGGCTCCGGAAATTTAGACCACCTGGGGTTCTTTAACGTGCACCCAAATCTGAGCACACGGGCCTACAACATTTCCGCCTCCATCGGAAATGCAGCCGCCGCAGCCGGGATTCGAACCCGCGCCCTGCGGGTCAGCAGCCGAGTACCTTAGCCACTAGACCACCGCGGCGGGGCAAGTTTACAAGAGATATAATATTATAAATATTAATATTATAATATTATAATAATAATATAATATTAGCAATGCCCCCCCCCCCAAGTGTTTTAAACAATGCTGATGTTGAGCTTGAGCCTCTTTGATTGCAATTTGTGGAAATAGTCGAGGAAAATATTATACAAGGCAGATAGCGACTTTGCGTGGTGTGTGCCGCGGTAATGCCAGTCTTCACTTTATTTTTCGCGTATGCTTTGACACACTTTTCACTTTGTATTTTGCTTTTGTTGTACGCTATTGTACAATGGAGTCACTGAACATGATAGAGACCGTGTATAGAATTAATTGACTAATTAAAAAAAATCCTGACGCCCAACTTGAACCGATTGGCTATACTTCAAAGTGAACTAATATTGTTTCTCATTCTTTATAGTTTGTTTCAATGCAATACCAAATCTCCGCGATCGCCATCGCGATTTTAACCGCCTTCCTCGCCATCATGGTTTTAACTGCAGACAAGTTTGTATGTACAGTATCTTGGTAAGCTATATCTGTTTGCAGGTAAATACTTGGCTATGGCACTTACCCGTAATGAAGTTGCACCTGAAGATGCAAATATTGCAAAGTTTCTTCAAGTAGCTTTTGTTAATCTGCACCAGCCAAATACGCTGGTACTTTTAGGAAAATCAGAATGTGCGTTCTCAATTTTAGGTTATAACTTTCAGCGAAGAAACACCCTAAGCTCTGCTCCCTCTGCGTGGACTACTAAATCAACTTGCCTCACTAGCAGCTCATAATTCCTCAAACTTGCATCGTGCGGCAAAACTCAACGGGTGCAAGCACGAGGAGACAACATGGCAGTTGTAGGCGACAGATTCGGTTGGTGCCCGGGCATGGTGGTGGCGCATTTCGGAAGTGACGAAAAGGTGCTGCGAGATGCACGTGCACGCTTTGTATAGTTGATGTATTGGACAGCAAACTTTTTTTCTTATCTGGGCAGTTTTACCAAAGGAACCTTCATCATATGGCGTGATAAATGAAGCGAATCCACAGGTTGAACCACATCATAGCCTTGCTGTGCTTTTGTACTTTTTTGCTCAAAATTTATTTGTACATATAAGTGACAACTTGCCAGTAATAAGGCAGCACTCGTTTCTTTACCATATGATCATCTCCGGTGTGCTGCTGCCTCAATATTTCAAATTCTAAGCATTTACACCATTGTATGTTAACTTTTGCTTTAAAGTGAGACAAGCCACATGTGTATCGTAGATCAAGAAGCATGCCAGTTTTACGTACTTGCAAGGTAAACATCAGAAATGCACAGTTGATCAAAAATACTAGTTTAATGGTGCATCTACATAGCAGAGCACCTGTGGCACCTCGGGAACAAGATAATGCCACATATGTTACAACAGATAATTAAAAAAGACAGGGGACGTGCCGTGAACAAGTAGAAACAAAAATAAAATGGCATGTGGCAGCGAGCGAAGGCGGCAAGGGGGGGGAGCCCGTGGGACTGCAGCGGATGAACGTAGGGTGTGTGTTTAATATGTGGAAGAAAAAAAAAATTCAAAATTTTGGTGACTGAAATGAGGGTGACTTAGTGAGTGCGCTCATGACAAGAGTAAACACGGTTATTATTTTTTTTCAAATCTCTTTTGAAAGCCACGAAAAATCTGTATGTGGTGCAGCCTAACGGAAGGTCCGTGAAGGCAAATTATGAATTCGTCGTTGTACAAAGGCCTTTGTTTTTTTTCATGCGCACCATCCCCGCCGCGGTGGTCTAGTGGCGAAGGTACTCGGCTGCTGACCCACAGGGGGCGGGTTCAAATCCCGGCTGCGGCGGCTGCATTTGCAATGGAAGCGGAAATGTTGTAGGCCCGTGTGCTCAGATTTAGGTGCACGTTAAAGAACCCTAGGTGGTCTAAATTTCCGGAGCCCTCTATTACGGCGTCTCTCATAATCATATAGTGATTTTGGGACGTTAAACCCCACATATCAATCAATCATGCGCACCATAAATAGTGCTCAAAATTTAATTGCATATGTTGTTTTCATCCTCGCTGTATTCCGTGCTGTTTATGATGTAAAAAAAAAAGCACGCTGAAGTGGTGCTGCTTTTGGGCAACAGTTGAAAATGGCGGGGTGCATGAATGCGGAATACTGCCGCTTACACTCAAATCACTCTTGTGGTCACCTCCCACTGTTTGCAGCATGTGTTGTGTATACACAGCTGCATATTTCCTAGCTAGAAAAATTTGATTTTAGGTGTTTCACGCCATTTTTTATGTAACTATTCCACAATTACACACACTAATCAGCAGGCTTTCAATTGCGCTGAAGGACACAGGTGCCATAAAATTAATAGTAGATACTTTCAAGAAACCGTATGTAAAGGCCGAAGCTTCATGCGTACATACATACACACACACCATATTGTTTTTTGTACTTTATGAAAGCTGCGAAGGTCTCATGTGCCTCCAAGCGTAACCTGTCTTATTTATTCTCCATCACCGCAAAAGTTTTGTGAGTTTCAAATGAAAGTACTTTGCGCATGGCCACGTTTGGGTAATTTTTTGTGTAGGTGTTATTTGAGCAGCCTACAGTGTTTACTTTATAAGCCTGTATGTATATGTCGCATTATAAGGATGCAGAATGTGTGTGGCTGTACAATATAGATGAAGTGTAAAAATTGTGTCTATTGTAGTGTTCTTGCAACCAATCTTACACCCGTATTCTAGAACGTCCCTCCACTCAACGCTTCACCTTCACTTGAGATGGCTGGTGGGAGCGCCGTCTCTAAGCAGAGAAAGTCGCTGCATGTCAGCAATAATCTGCTGTGATTCTCAAGTAGCGCAGCGTCGCTTTCAAACGAGCAGCGGCACAGTGCTCAACTCTGTCAAGTGAAGGGTGAAAGTCGAGTCGGGGAGCGTTTATGAATATGGGGGTTAGTTTTGTTGTCTTGTTAACCTGCCATTAACACTGGATTGATGCTACTTTGCTCTAGCTGTACAGTGCTCTCCAAGGCTCAAGGAGGCACCGCACGGGGAAGGCTCGGAGCAAACCATGCGTGAGTTTGCTTTCATTGTTACACTATGCACGTATTAAGTGATAGACTTTAATGTATGCTATTTGTATTGTGCAAGTTTTTGGGGGCATACAACTTCCAACACTTATATGTTCTGACGAAAATCACGCAAGAATGAGAGAAGCTTGTGCAAAAATTATGCAAGACTGTAAGAAGCTTTTGCAGAAGTCTGTGAAATGAAGTTTTGAAAATTTGTGGCAATGTGTCATTGTACAGTGGTCAACAGTCTTGCTCAGCATGCTTGACTGCAGGGCTCCCGTCTGCACAGGCGCATCTACGGAGTGCCTGATGCATGATGGGCCAAATGTCAGCCTGCACACTGGTGCCTCTTATCCCCGTTTGTCTGTTACATCAGTGTCTCTTGTAAAGGGGATCAACTGTGCTACCTTTTTTTTTTCGAATGTAATGAGTTCTTTTTCCAGATTATTGTTGTTTTAAGGTAGAGCCTCACATTTCTATCAAATACTGAAGATTCTATTTTTCCTTCTAGATGCTATGAAGTCACTCCTTGTGTTACAATAGAGTGAACACTGTTATGAGAAAAGCTACTTTATGGAGTTAACTCACTCCATATTGACTTAACACACAGAGTTGGTGAAAACTACACTCCATTCCAGCTGCATTAGGAATAATATTCATTTGCATATTTCTGTTTCTTTTGTTTGTTTGTTGGCTGGAGGTTTGGAGTATAGGGTGGCCAGAGGGCACTGTGTAGTCTTTCTTCATCTTCCCAATTTTGTGAACATCAATTGATAGCCGTATGGGAAGCAGCCAGCATGCTGAAACAGCGGTGCAAGCATGCAAGATGTTCACCATTGCATGCAGTCAGTTGCTGTGAGCAACCCACTGCATACAATTAACTGCGAGTGGTGAACTAACGCTGCACTATGTGTGCCTCCTGGAAAGCTGCAATGGTAAAGTGCCACAATCGTATAGTAACATGGATAAAATCGCAATTTGTTTGTTGAATAATTTTGCAATAGAATCAATGGAGCTTTGGATAAATTTGTGTATCTGCCTGGTTCATCAAAGCTACAGAGTCAAATGCGGTATGTACTCGCGTATTATGTGTACTTTTTTTGTCGATCCGGTTATGTGCGAAGCTAGTAGGAATCGCTGGCCTAAAAGCCCAACTGGGAATGGGAATATATGTTGCAGGCGCTGTCACAGCTGTCTCAAAGCGGATTGTCATTTGTTTGCGAAGCCTGTTCAAATGCCCCCATTTTCTTGAAGTTCTTCCGAACATTGCTCACAAAAACCAGTTCCCACGACAAGGTTATACCAGAGAACATAAGTACTCTCCAATAATTGTCGGGAACCCAACGCAAAGTAAGATGCAGACAAGGAAGCGCGATGCCAAGACAGTGCTCTGTGTGTCGCCCTTCATGTGTGTGTGTCCCCATTCCTTGTCCCAGTCTTCTATTGCGTTGTGTTCCCTCCGATATCTAACCAACACACCCAAGCTTCTATGCTAAGTCTTATTCAACGCACTCTTCTGCTGGCTCCAATACTGAATATTGCATGTCGAAGAACTCCACGCTGATGTGCTTAGCGGTAGCACGGTTTCAGTTTTCTTCGGTAAGCTTTATAACAGCAATCTGCCTCGTATATAATTATTGTAGCCTATTACAAGGAACGGTAAAAACGCAATGGCCAGATGGCGAAACCAAAAAAAAAGAAAATGAGTGTGAAAACCTGCCTCATCTAGTTGATGTGACAGGTCCTTGCACGCGTTCAACATCTGTGCTGTGTCTCGGGAATACATTCTTGCCGTGGAAGAGGTGGGAAGATAGGAGGCAAACCTTTAGGCATTTCGGACTACACATAAACAGGTTACGGTTTTCAAGTTCGATATTCTAGGGAAAGCATAAAAGTTCATGGAAGAAGGAACCTTGCACTCAACCCATTTTGTGTAAGACTGCACTCGCCTGCTCGACAAGAGATGTGCCTGACCAGAGCATCATGAAGTCAAATGTGTCTGTGTGTGTGCTGGCAAGGTGGCTCGGGCTGGTTGGGGAGGGCAAAGTATGCGAGCAAAAAGTTTCTTGTAGTAAAGCAGGCTGGCTAATTATACTGGTGAGCAAATTATGTGAGGATGCAAATTGTGCGAGTAAATATAGTATGTACTCTTGTATGTTTCAGCTCTGTTGCTACGGATCCTGCGGATCGAACTTGGCATCAGGCAGCAACAAAGAGAGGTTCTGCAGGAGGTGCGACAGCTGAAGCTCGAGGTACGGCTCTTGTCCGTGCCTCAGCACGCCCAGCCAGCACAGCCCCCTTCTGACCTTCTCCGGCTGCCTGCTGGTACAATTGGAGACGTGGAGGCAGCAGAGGCAGCTGTGCAGAGTGAAGCTGTGGCTGCGGCTTTGGTGTGTATTTCTTGATTTTTAATATGCCTATGTAACATGCAGAAATTTAGTACTGCTTTAAGATACTGTGTTTCGTGAAACAAGCTAGCCAGGTAACCTCATTAGCCACTGTATTACAGTCGAATATGAATAATTCGTACTCAAAGAGGCCAGAAAATTTGTTCAAATTAAAAGAAGTTCAAAATAATGAAAGTTACCGTAATTACTTGAATCTAACACACACCTTTTTTCCGGTTAAGAGAGTTCATGAATCGCATGCGCGTTAGAATCGAGTACGAAAAAAAAAATGAATATGGTCATTCTATTGCCATCGCCACTTACAAAATGGCCGCCCCCTACGTGCGTCGGCATGGCGCGTCGGTCATTTCTGCCTATGTGTTTCCCATGTGCGATACTTCATACGTGTGCTGAGGAGTTCGTCATCTTGTAGTACATTAGCATCGACGGCATGGTAGGGCCGACTCCAAAAATTCGACGAGTGCACCACAATGCCGCTTCTAAAAGAAAAGTCATCGCGTGTGCCGGAACGGACAGAAATCGGGCCGCATCGCGGTTATTCGAAGTTCCCGAAACGTGCGTGCGGGACTGGCGGAAACAAAAGCAGGATATTGTCGACAGCAAAGATTCACGCAAAGGCTTCAGTGGACCACAGCAGGGTCGGTTTCCACAAATTGAAGAGCTGCTCGGTGAGTATGTGATTAAGCAGTGAGCGGCACAGCGGCCCGTGACGACAGAACTGCTCCAAGTGCAGGCTATGCAGTTAGCCTTAGAAAAATGGCTAATGCAGAGCCATTTTAAAGCGAGCAGGTGCTGGCTAACGAACTTTATCAAGAGAAAAGGCTTTTCCCTCCGAAGGCGAACGGGCATATGCCGGAAGTTGCCGGAGGAGTACGAAGAAAAGCTTCAGAGTCTTCAGCGGTTCCTCCTAAACTTGCGGCACAACAACGGCTACCTGCTTGGGCAAATCGGGAATGCCGATCACACGCCTCTTTACTTCAACATGCCTGGCACCACAACCGTCTAGGAGAAAGAGGCGAAGCAAGTTTGTGTACTGACATCGGGCTACGGTAAAACTAGAGTGACAGCAATGCTCCGTTGCACGTCAGATAGACATAAGCTTCCCCCGTACTTCATATTTAAATGGAAGACGCTCTCAAAAATTGTCGTTTTCCCGAGTGGTGTGATCAAGCGGGCCAACGTGAAAAAAGGGTGCGCGTTGCAACCGATGTCTTGTTTTTTTTTTGTCGTGGAAACTGGGCGCGCATTACAATCGGGGGCGCGGTAGAATAGAGTAAATACGGTAATTGAGCGGAGGGCTCACCATGCAGTGATGCATGTGCATGGAGAAGTTTTATTCACAAATTACAGGACATCCGTCATTAATTAAAGTAGTCAATACATGTCTGTACACGTTGGCCTTGCAACGAGTCAACAAGTTTTGCGTGCAGTTTGCAAAGCATTTGTACTTCGGCTTCAGTATTCTCCTGGCAATAGAAGTTGCGCGCGGCAATGTCCAGTGCTGACACTCTTTAAGGACAACTGTGTTTCCACTGTTACCATCTGCGCTGCAGCCGGAGCGTGGCCAGCACATGATGAGAAAGGAGGAGCGTCTTCACCTGGAGAAAAGCAGATAGGCATTCGAGAGAGAAACACTCCGCGGCAGCTTTTTTTTTTTTCTCTTCATGCGCGGTGTTGAAAGGAGAAGAGTCTCTACATAGCAGGAACGAAAAACAGGGAAGCGTGACACAGGAATGTCGCAGATTGGCATTTGGCAAACATTCCACCGCAGTCTTTTCTTTCCTTTTCTTCATTTTCTTCTTTAAGCACAGCGATGAGGTGTCTGAAGTGCCACCGCAGGATTGGGCGGGGTGCTGAGAGCATTTTCGGAGCACGGTATAGCTTTGATAGGACCACAGCGTCAGTTCGAATTAAGTGTGTTGGAATTAATGAGATTCGACTGTATTTACTGTAGTCTGTGAAGTCCGAGTGAACTGTCCTAAGCTAGCAGACGATGTAGGCGGCATCGTGTGTTTGATGGGCAGTGACTAGCAATAGCCTGCTTAAAACAGACATTCAGTAATTTTGTTCATTTATCACCCTATTTCGTGTCCGCTGCGGCTCTCTCTACTTTGAGCTACAGTTTACCCTGCCTTGTGTTAGCCGATTTCTTACTTTTTTAAAAATCTAACATGCACCCCATTTCGCAGGGTGAAAAAAAATGCACCTTTGTTTATTGTGATGAGATTTCTAAAGCGACATGCCTCTTTGTTGGCTATCACAGAAAAATATAAACAGCAAATGGTGCGACCATCTAGTGCGACCTTTATTTTTCTATCAGTTTCATCTATGACCAAGATTTGGTCGCTCTAAGGTTGCCTCTTAGTACGCCTTGATCATGTTCATTTATCTTGTTGTGCTCTGCTTACAATGCATTGATTAAAAACATGTCCTAGCTTCTTTTGAATTCCACATACTTTATCGTTTTTCACCTGTAGAAGCTACTCCTGGTCAACACTCAGGCAAAGACATTGTAACCTCAAAGAAACGTGTATTGGAATTTGAGCACTGTACAAAGTAATTATACTATTTCATAGCTAGAATCAATATTTATTAAGGGTTATAACAGTGTTGTATTTGATTTCATAACAGCAAAACTGCATTCAGAGAAGGACTCTGAAAGGTTCTCACACTGAGTGTGAGAGGGCTGATGTGGAAACCATTTTAGGTCAAGTGAGTTGAAGTTAGCGTCAAAAAACAATGAAATGTTGTGATGCCCGAAAATTCAAGTTGTTGTTTTCAGTGTCCTCTTCTTGCAGATTTTTATCATGAAAACATTTCGATGTGCTGTTGCGTTTACCCCATCTATGCTTCTTGCATTTTTTTACAGCGCAAGCACCTCCTGCAGATTGGGGGACGTGGCCTCCGAGAAATTGGTGTGAATGCCATGAAGGCTGTATTGGCACATGACGTGCAAGTGCTGTACAGCCTTCATGGCAGAAAAGGGAAAAGGGCCTTTGTGAACCTGAGGCTCTGTAGATTAGTGACAGGCTTAACTTGTTCATTGTTTTATGTGTGTGTACCCATGTGTATTCTCTGTACTGCAGTGCTTCATGTGTACTATGGTATTTCTGTTCTTGTATGCAGATGTCATCTGCCAAAAAGCAGGGTGCGACCAGGCGGAGGCCCTCAACTTTATTAAGAGGTGGCTGCCAGGGTCTGGTGATCGCTGTGGAGGCAGGAAGCGGCGCTTCAGAGAAGTATTTGTTGTGGAGCAGCCCGATGATCCCTACTCTCAGAGTGCAGATTATCGGCTGCTCGCGGCAGCTGGCTTCCTGCCCAGCCACAGCAGCCAGGGCCTTGACAGCACCACTGCCACTGTGCCCCTAACGCAACCTGACCTGCAGTAGAGCGGGCCTTTTTTAGTTGTGTATATATATTTTTCAATGTATACATTTTTTGTTGTACCAAATAAATAAAAAAAGCAAAGAATAAATGGTCTGCAGACTGTCGGTGGTGCACTGTTCGGCTAGCTTATGCTGATTCGGAAGCACCATCACCATGTTTTAGTTACAAAAAAATGCTCTAAACTGTATGAATATTCTCGATTATCATGTGGGGGACATATGTGGGGATTGCAAGTGGGGGACATACGCTTTCAGCATTTACTTCCTAACGACTTTTTTCGATCTGCTGTACCAAATACCAGTACCAAATAAAGCACTCCCTATTGCAAAAAATAAATTGGTAAAAAAAATAAACTACACTTCTAGTGTTAGCAAAGGGAATGACGTATAAAAGATGAAATAGTAACTGTTTTCAGTTCTCAGCATTCAATTTTCTGTTGCCCCAAGTATACAGGGCTGCAAAACTACAAGAGCGGGTCATCGAGGCATATTGTTTAAGTCTTCCGGTAAGAAAAATTCTCTACTAATAATGGTTACATAATGGCAAGCCAATCAGTAGCCAATATTCGTCGTGCAGGAAACATCGGTGTAATAACGGCCTTTCATTGGCTGCAATGTGGCCCTGGATTGGTCCAATGTCGGCCGTACATCCGTAGCCAATATTCGTCGTGCAGCGAACATCGGCGTAAAAATGGCATGTGATTGGCTGAAATATGGCCCAATGTTGGCCGAACATTGGCAGCTTTGTCGGCAATACGATGGGCCTTCGTCGGCCCAATGTTGGTTGCATACTGGCTAAAACATCGGCAAAACGTCGGCCCGACATTGGAAGAAGTTGCACTTCCGACGTCGGCCCGACGTCGGTGCCGATGTTAGCCGATGTTGGTCCAAGATTGGTCCAACGGCGGCGTGCTGCCTGGGTTGGTACCAAGTCAAGAAACGCATCCACTACGTCGCCGTTGGCATTCATCACTCGGGCGAGAAGGGACAGATGCTTCACTGTTCTCTTGTCAGTAGATTCGTCGACAAGCAGAGAGAACTTCTGTCTGCGCAAAAGTTCACATATGTCTTGGCGACTCTGCTCTCCAAGAACATTTTTTACAATGGCAGTGCACTTCGTCCGGCCACAGCTCACATTCTTTGCGATTTGGGAATCATCGCATGCTGCTTTTACAACGTCAACTAAATGCCCCATGACATTAAATGGCAGGTTATGCTCTGTGATGAACGCTGCAAGCCTTATTTCCGCCTCTTTTACAGATTTGTCTAGCTGAGTTTGCCCACTTACTGCAGGCATAGATGTCAGTGTGCGGGTCGATTGCAAGCTTGCAGCACTGTTCCTGTGCTTGGAGCTTGCGAGGTGGCGGTCAATTTCCGATTTTCCACCTTTGCAATCAGCGTTGCATGACTTGCAGTAGAAGTACAGGGGCCCTTTTTTACTCGCTGCTAGCCATCCCTTGTACTTTGGTTCAGCTTCCCATCTCGTCAAATATTTTTGATCGTATGCTTTCGCTTTCTTTCTACTCGGCTCACCTTGCTCAAAGTCTCTTCGTCCAGAAGTTGCCATTTCACATGGAGCGCGCCTTCACTTTGCACAGTGAATGTGCGCGGCGGAGGTGAATTTCGCGCGTTTTTTTGGTGCACTGTAAGTCACAATTGCACTTTCACTCGCGAAGCCAAGTAGTCACTCGTGAAGACAAGTTCGGAAAAGTTCCTTCGAGTGTACAGCACACCTCAGAGTTTCCACAGTTGCACTTCACTTGCGAAGAAAAGTTGTCACTCGCGACGACAAGTTCGGACAAGTTCCTTCGACAGCACACATCAGAGGTTGTTACTGCGAGAACCTCGCGTCATAGAAAAAGAAATTACTTTCTCAATGCTCGCGTTACAGAACCAAAGTCGCCCTCTCTCGCCTTGCACAACACCAATGCTCTCTTAAACGAAAAAAATAGAAAGAGCGAAGGAAAGTTAGAAATGAAAAATAGAAATTAGCAAAAAATTACATTCTTTGCAGTTACTTATTATTAAAAACGCGTGGTTTCTCAGCAACACCAGTCATTAAGCTGCATAGCGTTTCATTTCAACACTCTAAAAAATCCCAAGATTTCACAAAAAAGACGCCAAATCTTTAAAAGAGACTAAAAACCCCTAGATCTAGGGATAAATTCCTAGGGTTGGCATCACTGCTTCGTACTCTACTAGAAAAGCTTCAAATCATGTATGTTTAGAGGTTGTTAACGATTTAGAGTACTTAGTACTCTACTATGGGAGAGCACAAAGCCGTCCCGTCAAGGCGCAGTTGTGTTTAGAAAAAGTTTATTATCTCATGACGCAACAAAGCTAAGCGACAAGCGTCTGTATAACAGGCACAATAACAAACAAAAGACAAAGCACAACATACATTACAAATTTAAACAAGTGTCTAAGTCCGTAGGGTGTCCATCGTTCATAGTACTAATAACTATACATACACTACATAAATGCACTAATCACAATATGGTACAATGTACATGATGATATATGTGCAGAATGTACAAGACTTGGTGAAGATGTTAGAAAATATGTACAACAGGTATCAATATTCATAAAAGTTACATAACTTACAGCGTTAGAATGAAGTGCATATAAAGAAGAGCTCACACCAATATGGGACATACACCAACACATAAAATAGTAAATACATACTGATTACATGCACCAATCAGACATTAACAGGTGACTTGGCTATAGGAACGAGGCCAAGTGGAAGACTAATCGAACGCGTCTGTCAACTACGGACAGAAAGCGGCACGACCATTGTCGTAGAAATTCTTCCTCCCCAAGGAAGAACAATTCCTCCGACAGAAACGATAAGAGTTCACAGTAGAGGCGTTCCAGAATCGGAAAAAGAGCACGACGACGATGAACTGCCGCAACAGCTTCGCACCTATTACGCCATAAACAAAAGGCTCCCGCAGCTATTAGAAGGCGTGCAAAGCGACTACGCGAGCAGCGACCAGATGTTACAAAGCGATTAACACCTAGGCCACGAAAACTAGCGTTAACTGACTTCCAAAACACCTTTGCGATGACACATTGCTTCAGCATATGCTGGTTAGACTCCTGTAACGGGCAGTTAGGACAAGTGGAAGATGGGACCATGCGCCACCTCCCCAATCTGTCTCGTGTTGGGAGTACTCTCCATCCAAGACGCCACATAAAGTCACGGAGGTGACCAGGCAAAAACGATGCCGTTATCGCGCTCCACGAGACATGTCTCGATCGTGCTAGACGGGCTGGAGGAACCAGAGGAAGCAGAAGAGCCGCCGTTGTATCTACAATGCGGCTTTAAGATTGTCCACATCGGGGCAAACCTGCTGCGCGTGTCGATAAAATGCTACTGCCGTTGAGTAAAATGCAGGCACGTTAAGTGTTCGCGGTGCAGAATTAAGCCGTGCATCAGGTAGTAAATAGCGTAGTTTGGTGCCTAAGAAATAACAGGCAAGATCACGCGCGGGGCACTGATCACCATGCAACAACCGAAGTAAGAATCGTAGGGCAAGCAGCCGGCAGCGAACAGAGACGGATGGGAATGCGAATCCACCGCAGTTTCTTGGTTGCCCAAGAGCTGCTCGGCAAACCAGCTCTGTTCCACCCGACCAGAAAAAGGAGCAAATAAGGCATTGCAACGACCTGGTGATTCGTAATGGGGGCTGTAAGACGTGAGATATGTACCATGCACGGCTGCAAAACACCGTCTGTGCTAAATACCTTCTTTCGAGCATTGGTAAATCATACTCTTGTGCTTCCCGGACGTGTCGTTTTACATCTTCGACTACTGAATTCCACAAGGAGGCTGATATGCCGTAGAAAGTATAATCAAGCACCAGAATACGAATGGAGTCACTTTTCTGAAGACCGAAAAAGGAACTTAGACATGCGTCTGGAGAACCAATGAATAAATATCGACATTTGGGAAAATTTAAAGCGGCACCTGAAATCATGCCATACGTCGTAAAAAGTCGTAGGCTACGGGATAAACTGTCCTCATTCTTCAAATACAACGTGATGTCATCAGCAAATGCTGTCACTGTCACGGTACCACTACCTGGAAGAGGAAGGCCTCTAACGTAAGCGTCAGCGATTAGCGATTGAAGGAATGGCTCGAGGCTGAGTACAAAAAGTGCAGGGGATAAAGGACACCCCTGGCGAACACCACGGGTAACCGAAAATGGCGCACTCTCTAAACCATCAAGAAACAACGTGCTGCGTATATTTCGGTATGCGTTTCTGAGAAGCTCAACGAAGTTTTGTGAGAAGCCAAATGCTGCCATTACACTAAATATAAAGCTATGTTCGAGGCGATCGAATGCCTTTTCTTGGTCAAGTGAAACCAAGAGTCCCTGAGCTGATCTTGTTAACGTGTACGCAACTATATCGCGCGTAACAAACGAAAGACTGTGGATTTCCCTTCCAGGAATAGAGCACGCCTGATGATGACCTATTAAGGAGGGCATCAAGCTTCTCAAACGCCGAGTGATAATTGCCGCGAAAGTTTTATAATCAACGTTGAGGAGCGTTATTGGTCGCCACTCCTCTGGGCGAACTGACGATGGGTCATGTTTAGGTATTAATACAATTCGACCATCACGAAAGCTATCAGGAAAATCAAAGTTCTCAAAACAGCGGCAAATAACAGAGGTGAAAAGAGCACCAATGTCGTCCCAAAACGTTAAATAATACTCAACAGGCAACCCATCTAGCCCGGGGGCCAAGCCACGCTTCATGGAAGACAGTGCCTCTTTCACTTCGTCAGCTGACGGACTTGTGCACAGTTGTTCAGCGACTTCAGATGAAATTTGAGGTAGCCTACTTAACATTGTGGCTGTCTCGGTGGTACCGCGATGTGATGACATTGTCGTACGAGCCATGTTGGCAAAGTGAGCTAGGAAAATTGATTGATCACATGCCGGCGGCAACGCAGTGTGTAAGAATCTGGCCGCCGGAGTTCCTAGTCGACTCGACTGGTTGAGAAGCGAGCTTTTCGCAAAGCGTAGAACCTCAGGGTGAGCACAAGGATTACGTCTGCAACGCCAAGCAGCCGCCGTCAATGACGAAGCTGCAATGAGGCGTTGAAAACGACCCCTTAACTCTCGCTGCCATGCGCGCATCAAGGGAGTTAGTCGATCAACCCGAAGAGCAATACGCAGCTTTGTGGCAGTGTCCGCTAGTTCTTCGGACGTACGGCGTCTAAGGGCCCGCCCTGCTACTGAGCAGTGTAAACGCCACTGTGTCGTGAGCGCGTCCCACACCTCCGGACCGCATCCCAAGAGAGAGGCCCAGCAAGCTTCTAGATAAACTGGAGCGTGTAGGCGCGTCGTGCAGAATGCGGATGTCAAGACGCCAAGGTTTCACTGATGATGAAAAAGGAAAGTGAGCCTCGAGCGTCACTGGTCGGTGGTCTGATATATAAACAGGCGATGATGGTAATGTTACTACATCAGAGTGCGATACGTAAGAAGCTAGCGCGCTCGGCACATAGAAACGATCCAAACGACTAGACGACGTGCTACGCCGCCAAGTCCAGGCATACTGTGGTCCATGCACTAGTCTGTACGTATCTATCAAAGAGAAATGTTGCACTAGGCGACGCAGCTCTCGCGCGTCCCAATCAGAGCGACCTTATCCTGGACCTTGCACGTCAGCTCGCGTGTCTAATACACAATTAAAGTCTCCAGAGAGTATTACATGGCGACCGTCTAGAAAATACACGTCCAGGTCACGGAAAAAATTGTTAGACATTGCTGCTTGAGCTGGCCCATAAATACACAAAACACGCAGCTTGAAGGATGATAGGACGCAGTCAAAAGCCAATACCCGTCCGAACGCGTCATAGAAAACATGATGATTTCGCAGAAGAGCGCGGTTAAAAATAATAATTCCAACTCCAGAGAAGCGAGATGTCGCGAAGGAAAAATAACAGTCTAAATGAAATGCGCGTTTGAATGCACGAACGTGGCCAATGGTGAAAAAATTTGTTTCTTGTAAACACAGAATGTCACAATGTTCTGCGCGGGCTATGCTGATAACCTCGGCTTGCTTTACTGGGTTACGGAATCCTTGAACATTTAAAGAAAGAATTTTCAGGGTGTCAGCCAGATTGAAAATAGATGGGTGACTGACCTGGTCGTGTTTTTTGATTCGGTATACCCCGGAGATTTGTCCGGGGGAACGGGAGTACGTACACTACACAGCACAATTCGACCCTCTAGAAGAGGGTCGAGGTTTCTTCGGCTGCTGGAATTCGGAGCGGCTGTCGTGGGTGCCGTCCGAGCTGGTGCCAGACTTGTGAGCACGCTTAACTTCTCGCGGGGCTTGCATTTCCACGTCACAACTGTCTGGGCTAGAAGGCAGTCCGATGCTACTGTCGACTTCGAAGCTGAAGCTGCTGTCTGGCGAATCAGATGGTGGTAGGGCTGCAGCGTTAACGTTGTCGCCGCCTCCAACGACCTTGATCACGGATTGCTTGTCGAGACGCGCCAGTAAAGAACTCCCATGGCATCTTGCTACTTGTTCAAGGAAGTCACGAGCCTGGCTTTCGGAATGATCCAAAGGGCTTTGCTCATTCGGTTTTAATTCTGTTCCAGGCGAGACACCAGCGCCCGTAGATCTCGCAACGTCAGCGTCTTCTGGGCATTCAGCTGCTAGGTTTAACGATAATTCCGGTGCCTCGGTGCCTACCAGTGCTTCTTTCTCGGCTTGCGCCGACGTCGAACATGGCACGACATGTTTGTCTGGGACAGACGCGAGGTCAATCGCGGTGGCTGTTTCTATTGCTGAGATTTGCAGACGTGGCGCGCTCGGGCTGGCCAAGCTGCACACTTCCTCATCTTTTAATGGAGCTCTCAGAATTGGATTCTGGCGTTCTTCTAATACAGCTCTGGGTTCTCGTTCATCTGTTGCCGTTGGTGACACGGACGGTAGGGCAGGAAAGGTCCCCGCAGTAGCATCAGAATATGAACGACGCACAGGGCAGACGGTGGTAGGGTGGTTATCTCCACAACGTCGGCAGGGGCGGTCGCAACCTTCGCTTTCGTGTCCATGCACACCACAGCGACCACAGAATGGTGCTGTGCACTGTGCGCGATAATGACCACTAGAGCCACACCGACGACAAACACGTTGCAGACCGCGGTAGTCGAAGATGACTCGATGACCAGAAACGCGAAGATAGTTGGGGACGCGATTTGTGGGACTCATTTTCATCCGGACATAGCGTGTGCCTGTGAGAACTCCGCGTCTTGCGCTCATGACGCCAGCGGTCACAGTCAATACCTTGCCGTATGGGGACAAAGCCTGGACGAGTACCTCGTTGGAGACGAAGGCTGGTAAAAACAGGCAGGCGACGTTAGTTACCTGCGGTCCGACGGGAACGACAGGGATACGCTCGCCACCGATGGTTAGGTAGCCAGCGTCGACGATGAGAGTCATGGAAGCCATGCGCTTGACAGTTACTTGGAAGTTCATGCCTCCCATGTGCTGAACGCAGTGTACCTCTGAGAGGCCAACTATTGAGGCCGTCGCGTCGACGACGGTCTCCGGACTAGTCCCCGCAGGGACGGCAACGTCGAAGGCCTGCGCCTTCGAAGGCGTCCACGACGTCGATGGCGCCATGGCTAGAAGAGGAGGACGTCCCGGACGTGGAACACGCAGGGACGTCAACAGGATCACTTCGTTCATCACAAGGCGCAATTATAACGCTGTCCTATAATACTTGTAAAGGCGAGCGCTTCGGATGATTTTGTTTGTGCCAATTCTTGATAAAGAACCACCTTTGTGGGGCTGGTTTTATTGCAGAAACGTGGTTGTCTTGGTGGATCTACTTATTTATTCTGACATTATTTCCAGGCAAGCTTAGAAGCATTACCACTAACGACGAACCTTTAACTTATAATTTGCGCAATGCTCATATTGGCTGACAATCAGTACTTGAAGTTTGAGCGGAAACCAGCTAGCGCGAGTGTTTTATACAGTAGAAGGGCAGGTGCGCCGGTAAGCGATTGCACAGCCAGCGTTTCAGATCAGCGCCCTAAGAATGTGGACTCCAGTGAAACCAATGCTATACCGGACGCGATACACACACACACACGAAAAAAATGGCAGCATACCCACGGAGTGAATGATGGAGAGTGTGGCGAAGCATCCGTCCGTACATGCGTCCGTCTGTGTGTCCGTCCATTCGTCCATCCGCCCATCCGTGCTTGCGTCTGTTCGTGCGTCCCCACGTCCATCCGTGCGCCCGTCCCTGCATTCGTCCATGCATCCGCCCGCGTCCGCCCATGCGTCCATCCCTCCATGCAGTCATCCGTGCGTCCGTCCATGCATCTGTCTCTGTGTCCGTTCGTCCATCTATTCAACACTCCAAGTACCACCATCTTGCATCTTTTCATCATATCTTCCCCATAAAGAGATCTGTGTTTCGGAGGACCAAATAAAAGTTTATACAGTCCAATCCCCATACAGAAGCACCTCTATCTAGCGGACATTCTAAGGACTAAACGAGAGGTGGCACACGCACACTTTCTTACGGCTTGTGCTTCGGGTCTACTTCCCACATTTAACCACCTCGATTTCATGGTATATACTAGTTCACAGTATTCATGGCAATGTGGCCCAACGCTCTCTAAACTTTTCTAAAACCAAGGAGGTTACGGCCCAGCGAGTTGAACGTTGCAACCCTTTCTTGTAAGTTAGTGCTGAATGTACATGCCAATGGCTGCCAAGGGGGAATGAGAGACCAGAGAATTCGGCTTTTAGTTAACGTGCACGCTGCGAATTTTTTATTGTTCAACAACGCACAGAAGAAATCTCCCACTGGCACCACCTTGGAGGTCAAAACGTAAGACCGGTTACACACTACTACTACTACGACTACGAGGGACGAACGTGTGCCGCCATAAGGAGCATCGCCCATAAAAAAACTCCCAAGCATTTCCCCGAGGGTGAACATGGTTAAGTGCGAATGCACGGGGTGATGCTAAGAGGGGTATTATTTAATTCGCACTATTATATTCGATTGCGAGCGGCGTCTTGACGCCGGCCTTCATCGCCCTTCTTCGCCTCTTGGGCCGCGTGCGCTTCACAGATCGTTCCGCTTCTTGGGCCGCGTGCGCGGCTCAATGCTGACGCCTCATCTCGGCCTCGCGAGCGCGCAGTTCACCATCCGCTGCACGCTTCGCCCGCTAGTCCTCGGCCTCGCGAGCACGAGGTTCGGCGTCCTCTGCACGCTTCGCCCGCTTGTCCTCGGCCTTGCGAGCGCGCAGTTCGGCATCCGCTGCACGCTTCACCCGCTTGCACTCGGCCTCACGAGCACGCAAATCGGCATCCGCTGCACGCTTCGCCCGCTTACGTTCGGTCTCACGAGCCCTTCGCCGCGCCACCTTGTCTTCCAACGTCGGCGAAACCACCGCGGTACCGTCATCTCCAACGACGGGTGCAGTGCTGGCATTCGGTTGTTCTGCATTCGTTGTTGATGGTAGCGTTGCCTCCAGGACATCCATCGCACGACCCGCTCTCTACGGGAGACTGAGAGAGAAGGCGGGCGCGCGAGAGAGAGGGGTGCGCGCGCAGCTGCAGCGAGCGAGGAGAGCGGAGGAGCGAGCGAAGGGGGAGGGGGACGCGCGCAGCGGCGTTAAAGATATAAGGCGCGTTACTGACACCGATATCATCGTCACGTCCGTCTCCGTGGCTTATTCGGTAGAGCGTCGCGCTGCGGCCCGCCAAGTCTTCTTTCTTTTAAAGATAGAGAGAAGACTGCGGACGCCGCCGACGGCGGTGGATGGTTTGGGGTCGCTTATAAAGTGTATTCACACTTAAAATTCACAGAACCCACGTACAGTGGGAATCGACGATATGCGAAGCATGAATGAGAAGGGTTGATATGTTACTTTGAAATCGGCACAGCGTAACGAGGTGGAGGTAGAAGATGCGATCCATGACTTTTGTGTTATGATTAGCATGTGCGGATGTGTCGTTTACCTTCGTAATCTATTCACGTCACGTGATACAAAATTTAATATATGCGGAGCTAGCAAAACGGCCGCGAGCATGCTATGAGCGTGGTATGTTGTCATGTTCTTACATGACACGCTTGTCAGGATTGTCATATTTGCACCAGTCATATATTTGGTCATCCAACAACGTAACGTAACACCAAATTTGGTGTATGTGGAGCTAGCAAAACGGCCACGAGCGCATCATGAAGGGTTCAATATACTCCAAAGTAGCGTTGACGCGCGCTTACTCTGCACACAGTGACACTACGTTAGCAAAACGGCCCCGCCGCGGTGGTCTAGTGGCTAAGGTACTCGGCTGCTGACCCGCAGGGCGCGGGTTCGAATCCCGGCTGCGGCGGCTGCATTTCCGATGGAGGCGGAAATGTTGCAGGCCCGTGTGCTCAGATTTGGGTGCACGTTAAAGAACCCCAGGTGGTCTAAATTTCCGGAGCCCTCCACTACGGCGTCTCTCATAATCATATAGCGGTTTTGGGACGTTAAACCCCACAAATCAATCAATTACGTTAGCAAAACGTTAGCACTCTATTTGACTCCGGGCACGACCAGCGTGCGTCGGCTTGGCGCAACGGCAATCGGCGCGAAATGCGACATGCGGCATTTTGCCTCGATGCGTTACCCAGACAACACTGCGTCTCCCTCTTTACGTGACGGAGGGACGCTGAACACGGTGAAACGAGCATGCGTCAAAGCAACGCAGCGTGGCGTGCGCCTGCGAGTATATGGCAGGACCGGCGCCTGGCATGACAACGCCGGCAAAGACGCGACGAAATGAACGCCAGCGAGCAGCGCACTGCGTCACGACGAAATGTATTGGCGCCTTGACCGTGGCGTGTGGTCATGTTCTAACATGACACGCATCTCATGATTATCATTTTCGCACCAGTCACAAACCTTCGTCATCCATTGACGTCACGTAATACATAATTAGGCATATGTGAAGCTAGCGAAAAGGCCGTGAGCGCATCATGAGTTTGGCGTGTTGTCATGTTGTTACATGACACGCATGTGATGATTATAGTGTTTGCATGTTTGCAAACATAATAATATGAGATTCGTGTCATGTAAAAACATGACTACACGCTACGCTCATTATGCGCTCGCAGCCGTTTCGCTAGCTTCACATGTACAAAACTCGGTATTACGTGACGCGAACGGACGACATAGGCAAATGACACATTCAAACTTGATAACTTCACGACATGCATGTCATGTAATAAATAACATGAGTACATGTCACACTCATGATGCACTGGAGGCCATTTCGCTAGCTTCACATATGCCAAATTTGGTATTACATAACTTCAAATAATGACGAAGGTAAGTGACTGGTGCAAACATGATAATCATGAGGTGCGTGTCATGTAAGAACATGACTATATACCACAGTCAAGGCGCCAATACTTTTCGACATGATGCGGTGCACGTGCTCGCCAGCGTTCATTTCGTCGCGTCATGCCAGGCGCCGGCTTTGTCATATACTCGCAGGTGCGCGACGCGCTGCGTTGCTTTGACGCATGCGCGTTTCAGCACGTCCAGCGTCCATCCGTCATGAAAAGAGGGAGCCGCAATGTGGTCAGGGTAACGCATCGGTGCGAAATGCAGCATGTTGCATTTCGCACCGGTTGCCATCGGGCCACGCCGACGGACGTTGGTCGCAACTGGCGTCAGACTGTAGAGTACTTATGTTTTCCTAAAGTAGCGTCGGTGTGCCCACTGTGCCCGCACGTCAACGCTACAATGAAGTATATTGGGCCCTTCAAGACGCGCTCGCGGTGGTTTCGCTAGCTCCACATATACCGAATTTGGTGTTCCTTGACATCAGTGGATGATGAAATATATGACTGGTGCAAACATGACAATCCCTACACGCGTATCATGTAAAAACATGACAACATACCACACTCATAGAAAGCTGGCGGCCGTTTCGCAAGCTCCTGATATACTTAATCTGGTGTCACGTGACGTGAATAGATGACGAAGGTAAACGACACTTCCAAACATGATAATGATGACAAGGAAGTCATGTAAGACATCATTTACTTCCACCTTATATCGTTGTGCTGATTTAAAAGTGACATATCAACCTTTCTCATTCGTGCTTCGCATATCACCGATTCCCAAACTACGTGGGATCTGCCAATTTTTTTGTTTACTCATCATCATCGTAGATCACATTAGGTTCAGGGTTACATTCGCCTTGAGTATTTACCTTGTTCTACGTGAAGCGTAAAGTTCTTGCTCATCTTGGTGCAGAGGTTGTAGCGTGAAGTTGGAGAAAACGAGGTATATGTACGTTCTCCTGATTTTAATGGGCTGTTTGAGATTGGACGAAGTGCACCCGAGGGCGTAACGGGACACCATGTGCTCGACTAGCCACTCGTAATTCATGATATGACCATCAACGCCGCCGGTAACTATGAAGGCGGTTGTCCTTGAACGTGGTCTCATACTGCAAGCCTCGTTGTATCTGTGGAGTCTTGCAGGCGGCATTTACGGCACGGTCCCACTTTTCTCATTCGAAGTTCGGGGTCGGCTTCGCCGCTCCCGTTTTGCGGCAGTGGTTCGTGCCTCTTCACCGCAGTGCAGTGGTTGTCGCTCATAGTGGCGTTGACGGTGCAGTTGTGGGGAGGAGAATGCGAGCGAAGCAGCACGCGAGCAGCTAATTTTCCTCTAGCGGAGCTGCAGTGGTGCGTCTGGCGGGATCCTCAGGAAGCTCGCACCAGGTTTAGCTGTCGACCAGTGGGGTGTGGACGTCGCAGAGACAGAACAAGCTCGATCATAAGCGACTTCACATCTAAAAAACAAAAAAAGACGGCACGGTAATTTAAATAGTCATAGGCTTTTTTACGAGCGCAGTTTGAGTTTTACAGTCTCCTTCAATTTTGCGAAGGGAGCACGAGTATGCTTACGAATTTGAATAAAGCACCAGATTTCCCTTACTGGTGCCGCATACTGCTATTTTAGTGTACCAAATTAAATCGCTCGTGCTTGTAATCCTTTAAAACACTTTCGTTTTTTAGAGCATGTGTCATTTACTACACGATCTCATGTAATAATAATGAAGGGTATACGCCTGCAGATCTGAGAGAGCTTGGTCGAAGTGGTCAATCGCTTTGATCGTTCTTTTTCTTTTTTCTTCTGAAAAGTGAGACATAAATCAAAGAGGGAGCAACAAATGGTACTCGCCATTTTAATCAATAAAATGTAGGAACTAACAAGCTTTAAGCGAACTCCTGCGAAAGAAGATTTGAGCTTCTCCAACTTCCTACTCACAGCCCTTATTTTGTTTGACACTCTTTGCAATACGCTAGGCGTCATGGTGCCTTGAGAAACATTTTTCTTATAATTGTATTGACACTTTTTTCGCTTAAACCAGCTTCATTCCTCTCGGTTTTCTGACATCACGGAATTAAATTTTAATGAATCCATTTGTAACTGTATCACTTTGATATAAAATGTGTGTTGTGTTCCAAGCGCCCCTGTGTCACGAGCGAAGGACCGGTTGCTAAAACTGCTTCCAGATGTCGACTCCTCCCCTTCCCCCGCTCGGCGCAAACGAGCCACCATCGTTTCCTCCGGCAGTTCGGCCGCCGCCTCCATCCGAATAGGAATATACTTGTTTTAAACCGTTCGAGGCTGTCTGAGCTTTTTGGACTACCACAACCAACGCGTACGTCAATAGGCCGACGACAACACCGGACATAACAGTGGCGACGAGGAAGTGGATTTGGACCAACGCTACGCAACGATATTGACAAGCTACAAGCTATGGCTACGCACGGGCTCCCAAATCGGCTACCCGAATTCAACGGCTCATCATGGTCATCGTGGTTTGGACGCCTGCAGTTTTACTTCGAGGCTAACAACATCACTGATCCAGCAATGAAGAGGGTCAACCTGCTAACGCTGTGTGGGGAGCAGACATACGACACAGTCTGTGCCCTGATTCAGCCAGGCACTCCAGCAGCCGTTGACTACGACGAAATCGTAGCAGCGCTACAAGAGCACTATGACCCAAGGCCATCGGAGGTCTACTGTCGAGCCCGCTTCCAACGGCGAGACCAACTGGAAGGCGAAAAAGTGGCCGAATACGTAGCGGCTCTCAAAAAGCTCGCTGCTGACTGCAACTTCGTGACGTTGACCGCGACAGCTGCAGCTACTGCGCAGGAGGGAGGATCGACTGCCACACCTGCTAACACCACTATGCTCCCCTTGGACGTTATGTTGCGTGACCGTTTTGTGTGCGGACTGCGTGACGCAGGCCTACCACAACGCCTGTTCGCGGAGACGGCTCTCACCTTCTCCAAAGCCTACGACATCGCCCAACGAGTGGAGAGCGCCGGTCACCAGCAGAGGGATATTCGACGGAACGTCGAGTCGGTGCATCACACCAGTCAGCAGTCAGGTCATTCCACGTCTAAGGCGAAGTCAAGCAGAAAGACACAGCGCTGTTGGCGATGCGACGACATGCACGATCCCCAGGTATGTCGATACAAGACAGCGACCTGCAATTTTTGCCAAAAACTGGGACAAATTGAAAGGGCATGCATCTCGAAGCCCAAACAGCTCGGACCGAAGACTTCAGTTCAACGGAGGGCCAGACACAAGATACAAGCCGAACAGCACTAACGTCATCGGCACTATATGACTTAAACACCGTTAACGATTGCCAGCCTTGCCAATGCAACCACAGAAGCCCGCCAAGAGCCCCTATTCCTGAATGGGAAAGACCAGACACGCCTTGGCACACCCTGCACATTGATTTTGCTGGACCTATCGAAGGGTGTTCGTTCCTGGTGGTTGTAGACGCATACACCAAGTGGCTGGAGGTAAAACAAATGGCTACAATGACATCGGCAGCGGTTATCGACACTCTGCGGTCGTTGTTTGCAACGTTTGGCCTACCGCGCAAGGTGGTCTAGGACAACGGCACTCCGTTTGTGTCTACGGAGATTCTCAAGTTTTACAGCGACAACGGCGTCTCGTCTGTTACATCAGCTCCTTACCACCCGGCTACGAATGGACAAGACGAGCGCTACGTGGCTGAGCTCAAGCGCGCCCTTACTAAAGACCAGACTGGGACAATGCAACGCCGCATCGCGCGCTTTCTCTTCAGACAGCGCAACACTGTTCAAAGCACTACTGATCAAATGCCAGCGAAATTGATGTTCGGACGAGAAATGAGAACCCAGCTGACAGCAATTGTCCCGGAGCCCTCAGCGAAAGCACTGTCAGAGGAAGGAAGAAAAGCTCGCGCATAGCAGGAGAATTGAAAGTGGACAGCGCATATACGCCCGCCAGTTCCACAGAAAGCCTGGCTGGGTTGAAGCGACGGCACTCAAACGCATAGGTTTGCGGTCATGGCTCGTCGACATTGGTGGAAAGGCCACACGCCGCCACCTTAATCAGCTACGCCGTTCAGGTAATTTGCCAAGGGAACCTTTCATTCAAGCAGCCACCTCGACGGAAGCTTCGTTCCACTTAGCCTGGAATCTCGCACCAGATGAATCGGCGCCGCCGCCCGCCGGCCCTGAACACAAGAGAAACGACACCCAGCGAGTGGAGGCTTCTCTTCCTAGTGCGTCCAGAGCGTCCACGCGCCCACGGCAGCCCCCAGATCCCTTCCAAGCGACAAGCTAAGGAGGGAGGAGATGTTGTGTTCCAAGCACCCCTGTGTCATGAGCGAAGAACCGGTTGCTGAAACTGCTTCCAGATGTTGACTCCTCCCATTCCCCCGCTCGGCGCAAACGAGCCACCATCGTTTCCCCCGGCAGTTCGGCCGCCGCCTCCATCCGAATAGGAATAAACTTGTTTTTAACCGTTCGAGGCTGTCTGAGCTTTTTGGACTACCGCGACCAACGCGTACGTCTATGGGCCGACGACAACACCGGACATAACAATGTGCTTTCAAGTTCTCTATGCCTACGTGTTGATAACGTCATTCGTTTTTTTTATGCAGTGCTTCATAGTAAGTAGAAGGTGTACTTGAGTTTAAAGTAGACGTAAAAGTAAATATGCAGAAAACAGCACCAGCTGAGGACTTCGTGATTGTGAGGTCAGTTTATGGTTTGTTCGTTGACTTCGCTTTTTCGCAACGGTACAGCAAAGAATGTTCATGTTTGAGGATGGGTACATGCCACACAGTGTACACACATGCGTTCCTGTCTGTTTTCAAATGCGAAGCATTTCTTAGTGAGCTTCAGCGACTTTGAGCATATCTATCTATCTATCTATCTATCTATCTATCTATCTATCTATCTATCTATCTATCTATCTATCTATCTATCTATCTAGCCTCCTAAAATTTTAGCTTTCCTAACTGTTTGGATAAAGGTATTGGTACCAAACTTGGTATAGCATAACATGACTGTATGACGAGCATATTTGACTAGTCATAACATAAAATCATGACATGTATGTCATGATTGTATGTCACGATTGACATGTATGTGATGAAGCGCCCATCTGTCTGTCTGTCTGTCTGTCTGTCTGTCTGTCTGTCTGTCTGTCTGTCTGTCTGTCTGTCTGTCTGTCTGTCTGTCTGTCTGTCTGTCTGTCCATTGGTCCGTGCGTTCGTCTGCCGATCTGTCCGTATGCGTGTCCATTCATCCGTGCGTTCTTCCGTGCATCTATCCGTCCATGCTCGCATCAGTTCATCCGTACGTCCGTCCATCCGTCCGCCTGCCTGTCTGTCCATGCGTCCATCCATGCTTCCGTCTATGCTTCCGTTCGTTCGTGCGTCCGTCTGTGTATCCGTACGTCTGTTCGTCTGTTTTCTATTGGTTTGTCTGTCTGTATTTTCGTGTGATACTGCTAGTTACGCCTAATGGATGAAACTGTATATGATAAAATTTTTCGCATCTTACACCGTGGTGCAGGGCAAGGTACAGTTTGATGCAGGAAAAGGCAAGACGGCATTAAAATTTTCATTGTTCTCTTTTTTGTCTTTTGTTTTTTAATGCCTACGTTGCTTTAAGATGACTTTGTATTTCTTTGTAAATCACCACAGTGAGCATTGCTGTGGTGCCTTTTTGTCCTGATTTCGCAGCTGTACACGTTTATTGTCGAGCAATACTTTGTGTGGCTGGCTCCCTTTGGATCTCGTTCCTGTTTATCTTTTGGCCTTGCCTCAATGGGAGCACGACAAGCAAACGTGTCTGGAAATTTTGAGAAAATGCGATTTTTTAGAGAGATTCTGAATGGCGGAAGTTTAGAAGCTTTTTTTATATTTTAGAACTCCTGTATGGGATGACCGATATCAAGTTATGGTAAGATCTCGAAATACTGAAATCTCCTAATCGGTTTTTCGGAAAAATTCTTCTCAGTTTAATTTCAATATTGTGGCAGTTTGAACTCGCTGGTATGCCTTTGTAAGTACAGGTATTCGACACTGCAAGCAACCGAATTACAATAATGAAGAAGACAGAAGGTTATGTCATTGTTGTTTTTGTTTTCTTTCAATTCACCTGTGTTATCGGAAATATTCACTTGGAGTACACACTCAAGTTCTAGGTACAGGTGACGAAAACAAGCACAATACACAAACGCGAAAAGAATGGCGATTGTGTGGTCTCTACCATACTTACGATGTTCGTGAATCGCACGCTTGCCTTTTCAAAACCGCAAAACTCTTGAAAACTCACGCATTTTTCCGTTCATTGTAGGCACACCATCTCCTTTTTGTTTCGTAACGCAAAAAAAATGAAGCTCGTTTTTTCTTTTCATTTTTATTCAAATACATATAAAACACAAAGTGTACTATGGTATAAGAACTCTTACACACCCTCTATATCGGTAAGGAAACTCTGCTTTACTTTGAGTACTTTTGTCAACACTTCGGGATAAAAACGAGGTTTCTATAACCACACACGTAGGTTTCCATGAGTACATTTCTACTGAGTAACTATTTCGTTTAAGCACAAAAATAGACCATGTACCCGAAGCATTTTTTGCGCCATTTTATTACCAGTGGCCTAGGAAGTGTGACAACATTACGAAACAAAGTACCTGGTGTAGAGACGGAAGGACCCAGCCCACGAGTACAGAACTGAGATCGAGAAAGGAAAACCTAGATATTTGATGTTAGTCCCTTGAACAGTTAAGAATAGTATCGATCTATTCTAACCTGGACAGATTCGCAGAATTTCACAGCTATCTACCACAACAAGTAAACCATGCTCCATATACGAATTCACGAACTTCAAAGCAATGAAATCTTTGTAGAGATGGCAATGCGGGCTCACGTAATAGTTAAGTAGAGCTAACTTTCCGAAATATTGTTGACAAAGTGTGCTCCGTGTCGAGCTAGATATCATTTCATTTCTTAGCATAACTACAGAAGGCCTTTGTAGGAGAAGCCGTTTGGTGGGGGTGAAATGGTTGAGGTCTGTGTGCTGTGTGGTGTCCGTGCAAGTTACAAAGCACAAGATAATCAAAAATTCCGGAGCCCACTTCTACGGCGTTTCTCAGAATCATATCGTGGTTTTGGGATGTAAAAGTCCAGTTAATAATATTAAAGGTGAAGCATTTCTTTGCGCAAAAAAAAACTCTTTTGGTGTTTTATCGGCGTATCTACATAGCCGTTTACGTCTGGATGCTTTCGTGGTCATCCCCTTTACTTGGCATGAGTCAAATGAGAATGGGAAAGTAGGGTGATTTGACGACTATTATGCTCTGGTCTAGACGTGTATAATGTTACAATCCTGTCGCGGAAACGTCGTCTAACACTTACCACCAAAAAGTGACACATACCCGCGGGCGGGTCTGTGCTACTGATATGTGGGTATGTGCCACAGGTTCATTGATTGACATGTAGGACTTAACGTTCCTAAACCACCGCATCATTATGAGAGACGCCGTATTGGAGGGCACCGGAAATTTCGTCCACCTGGGGGTCTTTAATGTGCCCTAAAATCTGGGCACACAGGCTTACGGAATTTTCGGCTTCGTCGAAAATGCAGCCGCTCAGCCTGGGATTCGATCCCACGGTCGGCAAGTCAGCAGACGAGTACCTTAGCCATTATACCACCATTGCGAGGATATGCCACAGGTGATTGACACTTATATCTACCCAGGCACAATGAGAACATAGATGGGTCATTGTAATGCGTCAGAGTTAAGAAAAAACCTTACATCGGCAGTGCTGACCCGACGAATGCAAAGATGAACATTTGGGTCCAAGCAGGTATTAAACGCAAGCATTCTTTGTAGCAATCAAGGATACCACAGAACCACGCAGGTCTCGGAGCTACTTTTCAAATAGACTCTACTGTTCGTGAAGCATCAAATGTGGTTAAAGTTCCGGCTATCTAAATATATAAACATTACATATGTACTCCTATAATACAGCCTTCCCATCTGGCGCACTTCAACGGTACATGTGCCGTACGCTAAAGTTGACTTATATAGCAGTGTCCAAGGCTATCTTTCTAGCGAGCACGAGCGCTTCATATCATATTGTTGCTTCTGTAATTGCTAATACTTATTTTCCCTTGGCATCGTTGCGCAACTGCAAAAAAAAAACATGCTATATAAACGTCGGTAACTCTTAAACTGATTTCTGTGCATGCTACAATTGTGCATATATTTAGCGTTTTTTTTATGACAAGTCTCTCAATAAAGAAAATTACAACATGATCACCTTCCATCATCAAGCTTCACAAAAGGTCGGTTTCAAAGGTATTTGGATCTGCTGAATTATTAATATTATTATTCAACACAATAATAATTTGATTTGTAGGAGAAAAAACCACTCTGAAAGAGAAATGGTTACTGTGAGTAAAGAAGTTTTGGACCAATACGTTTTAGAAAAATTCGAACGTTGTAGAAAATAGTGGCTTCGATTGGAACAATCAAACTGCACAGTACACGTCGTTTGCGTGTGTTGGTACAGACAAAAAACCTAAATTTAAGGCTGCCTGCAGAAATAGCGAAAACATTCCGCTCTTTATTGTGTGTCGGGGTCGATCAACTTTTGACGCTGGCTGCAATGCCTTAAGTTGTTCATGAAGACCGGCGCAAGGCTATATGGGAAAGGAGTAAGAAGAATACTCGCAGAGTACCATATGGGTTCGCCTGAGAGGACTCGAAAGCAAACAGCATCAATTTCTTCTCACTCAATCCCTCCCTGCTTCTCTCCGCTAGCATTGTGCACTCAGCGTGGTTTCGAACTGACTCCATAATCGGAGGCATCCCCAGCTTACAGCACCTCATATGATATCGCGCTGCCACCATCATTGGCCCACCTTTCACCAAGCGACAATGTCATGCGATACGGCATTTGAGAAGGCATTTAACAACATCGTAGTAAGAATGAAGCAATACGAGAAAAGGCATCTGTGAACCAGCAATGGAACCGCGCGTTTGCGATTTCAGGTGGTCGAGTGACAAAAGACCGGCCAATATAGCGTGACATTTGTCGCCAATACAGTGTGACCAATGTCGGGTTTCACACTCCAAAATTTTGTTCATTACATTTCGTGAAGAAAGGCAACAGCACAAAAAAACGCAGATAAACCTAATATAACCTAGGGCACACAATGAGTGCTGACTAACATAATAATAATCTTTTATTGTTATTTTCCAAAAGCAGCACAGAAAGACAAAATGGATCTGCCAAAGCCTCATTGGGCTTGAACGGCAGAGCCGACAGGCAGCAGATCACAAGACTTAATTATCTAAGACCACATAGATGCAGGCACCTTTTTTCGCGTATGTGTACAAAATGAAGACGTACGGCAGTGCAAGACGAAATAATACTCATACTAATACAAGTTGACAGTGATTCCGTCAAGCGTCACCAAGCTTGACATTATGTCATGCATTATTGGAACACCATCAGATTTTCAGTGACGAAGAAAATAAAAAAGAAAAAAAAACGAGAAAACGACAAATACTTTGACGAATAATTTTAAAATCGTTCTAACGCATGCAGAATAGGAAAAAGAAAAAAAAACATAAAATATTTTCATTACTACATCAAGAGTATAGCGCATGCAACAAAGCACCTTTTGATAGCACCGATGCATTTACCCGACGAAAAGACCAAGTATAGCCAAGGAGTTGCAGATTAACGCGACAAAGAGGTTGCTTCAGTTTGGATTTTGATTTAGCACAAAATACTCGCGGGCAGTTCATTAAAGCAAAATAGTATGAGGTAGCTCCGAGTGGGCTGACCATATCTGGTGGAGCAGCGAATCAGCCGAAAGCGGTTTTTAGATCGAAGGTAGCGCGTTAGGACATACGGAATTTTATATTTGTTGAACCAAAAATGCCTCAAAACAGCCAATGAAGTTAAAAAGGCATCAAATTGAGAGCATCGTAGTGATTTGAAGATATCAGTGGGCAGTTGTAAAACATAGCCGATCGCTTTCAATATAAATCGAAGGATGAAGTATATTCCAATTTTCTAACGAATCGCACAGTGACCAAACGACGTAGCACCGTTTATACATAACCAATCGCTTGCAGTACCACTATGCGAACTAATATGGCGCATAGTAATTAATAGTGTATAAGAGAGTGCCCGAAGCCTTGAGCTAACGTAGGCCAGATTAGAATTCCAGGAGAAGTCACTAATCGAGAAGTACACCAACGTATATAACAAATGAGGCATAACAGGTGCGCTAGAGAATGAACAACACGATGAACAGTGAGCCGTAATGACACGCCTGGAATAATTTTTTTCAGTGGGTTAAAGAAACAAATAAGCTGTGTTTTAGAGACTTGCACATAATCAAATTACTAACAAACCAATCCCTCCAACTTATCGTAGCATCTTGAAAAAGGGAAACTTCTGGAAAGCGGGGTAGCTGAGACAAAATTGCCGTATCATCAGAACTTTGAAATATGCTAGTAGATACAGATACAACCGCGGCGAAATAATTAACGCATACGTTGAAAAGAAGTAGACTTATATATGCTGAGACAAAATGGCCGTATCATCAGAACTTTGAAATAGGCTAGTAGATACAGATACAACCGCGGCGAAATAATTAACGCATACGTTGAAAAGAAGTATACTTATTTGTGAAACCCTGTGGCAATCTGACGTTTTTAAAAATTGGCAGATCCCACGTATTCGGAAGCGACGTTTTGTAAGACATGCGGAGAGAATGACGCTAAATATATGTACAAATCCTGCAAACACAAACATATGTTGAAGATTTGTACATGTTTATATAACCAGCTGTTCGCACTTGGGCAACATTGCCAACTGGAACAAGCGTATTAGCAACACCGGAAGGTGACATGAAACGTTGATGCTCGCGAAGATACTGACCTTGGACACTGCTACATAAATCAACTTCAGCGCATGGCCCCTAACCACAATTGACGTTAACCCGACGTGACGGCTGTATCTAAAGAGTACATATGTAATGTTTATAAAATTGAGTAGTAAGCACTGCAACCACTATTGACGTTTTATGAAGATTAGCGTCTAGTGTAAAATTAGTTCCGAGACCGGGCGTAGCTCTGAAGTAGAATGCGTCATTGCCACGCAGAATGCTTTGGTTCCATTCCAGCTGGAACCCTGACATTTGTTTTGTTTTTGTTGGGTTGACGCTACCGATCGCGGGTATTGATTAACGCTCGCGTGTTAAAATTGCCCATGTGTGTTCTCGTTGTTCCTGGGTAGATACTAAGTGTCAATCACGTGTGGGACACACGCGCATACACACGGCACATACCCACGGTGGTACATACCCACCCGTGGGTATGTGCCACCGTCTGGCGGGAAGTGTTTAACGACGTACCCGACGGGGTTGCGACATCATTTATGTCTTGACCAGTGCGTCGTATTCGTCAAATCATCTTAACCTCCTATGCTAATTTTGGTTCACGCCAAGTTAAGGGAGTGACCACGAGGACACCCAAACGTAAGCGGCTAGATAGATAGATAGATAGATAGATAGATAGATAGATAGATAGATAGATAGATAGATAGATAGATAGATAGATAGATGGATGGATGGATGGATGGATGGATGGATGGATGGATGGATGGATGGATGGATGGATGGATGGATGGATGGATGGATGGATGGATGGATGGATGGATGGATGGATGGATGGATGGATGGATGGATGGATGGATGGATGGATGGATGGATGGATGGAAACGCTGAAAGTCGCTGAAGTTTGCTGAGAAATCCTTCGCATTTAAAAGGTTACATTGCTTTATGTGGCTATAACAGGACACAGGGACACATGCGTGCGCCCATAGTGGGGAGAAGAGGGGAAAGGGCGACGCCTCCCCCCTTCCCATGCAGTTATTTTAAAGAGAGTTCCCGCTCTGTGTCATGCACCCACACAGTCAGACTAGCACTGTCATTATTAAACGCGAAAGGCTATGGCCATGCTAGTTTTAAAAGAATTATGTCGGCTGTTGCTTCAGATTTTGCGTATTTAGAACTCGTTTGTTTTTTACCTCGCCTCCAGTAAAACGAGGACAAGGCTTGCCGTTCTGAGAAGTGCGTTATCCGTCATATTCACTTTTTCATGTTGTCTTTTGGACTTGACACATATGGAAAAGGGGACAGGGAAGCACTGCGACGAAACTCTGCCCTTAAGGAGGAACCATAAGAACGCCTGTGATGACATATATCTCGCACATATTATTAGTGTCTATTGCTTTATCTACGTTCTTTTACCATTTACTTTCATAATGTGAGAAGTCCAACTCACTTACCCTTCTATCCTTCTGCACATAATTTCATAGCGGTACCAATTACGCGCTTTTGTGACGCGCTTGCGTCCTCCCTGTCGCTCGCACCTCTATGGAAGGCGCATACGTCATGATGCGCTAGACCCAGTGCTAAAACGTCCTCTAAATGTCAGAAGTGATTAGATAGCATAAATAAATTATTCGGAGTTGCCTTCCTGGCACCATACTTTAATTACGTTGCGCCAGCTGATGCAATTACGATGCTTGACAATAAAAATTTTCTCGCTCACTTGACAAATGACGCTCACTTGGCAATGGAAATTTCGTAGCATCTGTTTTCTTAGATTTCACTAAAGCTTCTGATACTATTAATCATAACATCCTTTTTCTAAAGTTGGGGTGATTTGGCATTACTGGTCCCGTGCTAAACCTCATTCGAAGCTACTTGCTTAACAGAGAACAAACGGTATATACAGGTGGTGTTTCTAGTAATACCAAAAGTATCAATCAAGGTCTACCGACGGTATCTATACTAGGCCCCTTACAATTTCATGTCTATATTAACGGTTTACCATCACGTCCCAGCTCTGCACAGTGTGTGCTGTATACAGATGACACCACCATCTCAATAAGTAATAAATCTCTATGAAGCTTTTAATCTCCATACTTAACAGTGAGCTTGAACAAATTCTTGCGTCGTGTGTTTCAAATGAATTAATCTTCATTCTTAACAAAACGACATCGATGATCTTCAAAACCGTGCAAAGACTACTACTTAATAGGCCTGATTTAATTTAAAATTGTTATATCATCCCAGACTCTAATTGCGCGTGTTTTTTGGGTATTAAACACGTTAAGTTTAAGTTTTCTTAACACATTGCTGAGATAAGGCATAAATGTACTTTTGGTATAAGAGCTCTAATTAGATGGAATCATACTTCTCTACAGGTGCTTTATTGTCATTATATTTTGCCTTCATACACAGTCGCATCACCCATGGCAATGTCTCCTAGGGTAATATGTATCATTGCCATTTGTCATTCATTTAGCACTTACAAAACCAAGCGATTCGCATCACCACTAATAGCAACTTCTTTACCAATGCGTCCCAATTACTTTATGATTACAATATATTACACATATCAGGCTTGTTCAACTGCCATCTCACTGCTATGTTATTTAAACTGAATCATAAACAGCTCTCATACGAGTTTATTGGTTCCAGTTGTCTTACAAATAAAAATAATATCAGGTTTGCACACAACACTAATTTGCTTTTACCTGTTGTACATACTAACTACGGCAAAATGACCGCCACATTCACCGCCATAAAACTGCGGAATAATTTACCCCTGACCATGAAAATTTCATCATAATTTTGTCAATTCAGATATACCACTAAACGTTTTTATTTTCAAATGTATACTTTATTTGAGTATATTGCTATTTGTATAGGTTGTTCTTTCCCATCATCACAATGCATCATTTGTGTTATGATTAGTTTTGTTTCTCTGCTTTTTCTTCAGTTATTGAACCTTGACAATGTGTTGAGTGTATGTAGTTAGTTTTGTATATTATTTATTTTTAAATACCTTTTTGTTGCTGTTCACCTGCTCACAGTTTTTTTTTCTTCTCTTTTTATACGTCTTGTTATTTGTTATTAACCAAGAGTCCCGCTGCACTCTTCGACTATGGGACCCTCGTCTGTATATTTTTCTGTATGAACATTTTTTCGTAAGAATAATATATTAATTTGAAATGAACTTGAATTTGAGTCTCTGACAGCGTTCATTCCGGAGATGTCACTGTTAGTAGACACTGCAGCGAAGTATCACTCGTTTATAGCCATACGCGCGAGTCTGGCACGAAGTTTCGAGCATCACGCATGATCCAGGCCGGCAGTAGGTGCAGGCTCGTGGGTCGTTATCCCACGAGCCTGCATCTCACGTGCGTAGTGGATCACATATGGTTGGTTTATGCATTCTAACAAAATGACAGGTTTTGGAACATGGTGAGAACATTTTTCTAGCTAGAACAAGCTGTGCGTAGGAGTGGCTGAGTCACGACATGATTGGCGAAAGCATTTTTTACGGAACTTTCGCGTAACGTTTGCAGCCAATGTCCCGACAAAACCACGATTGATTGATTGATATGTGGGGTTTAACGTTCCAAAACCACTATATGATTATGAGAGACGCCGTAGTGGAGGGCTCCGGAAATTTAGACCACCTAGGGTTCTTTAACGTGCACCCAAATCTGAGCACACGGGCCTACAACATTTCCGCCTCCATCGGAAATGCAGCCACCACAGCCGGGATTTGAACCCGCGACCTGCGGGTCAGCAGCCGAGTACCTTAGCCACTAGACCACCACGGCGGGGCACAAAACCACGAAGAAGGTAAACCTACTCGGTGGGTTGCTTGATTGAAAACACTGGTGGGTAGCGCAAAAAGCGAATCAAATGAATGCACGAGAAAATGAGATGGGTTTAGACTTTGAAGGATATTTCTGACAGTGATTACAAATGTGCATAAATGCACACCCTTACCACTGGCCATTTAGCCCCGCCGCGGTGGTCAAGCGGTTATGGCGCTCAACTATACAGACGCGAAGCTAACAGGAGCAAAACACGGGGCGGCTGCTGCATTTTCGATGCAGGAGAAAATACTGCAGACCTTTAAATCAGACCTGTGTTCAAGGTAAAGAACTCTAGTGTGTCGAAAGTTCCCCAGCCATGCACTACGGCGTCTTTCATAACATATGGTGGTTTCAATATGTAAACCCTACATATTCCTAATAACACACGTGTTTCCCAAGTTTTTCGTGAAATCAGATTTCAGTTTGTTTGGCATAAATAATTAGTGCTGCGGTGTACAAGCCCAGAGGTGGGCTAGTATGGCCCAGCTACATGCAGTTGCTGCTTGTAATCCAGTGGAATGTCGACACCCGTCCTCAATCAATAGCCTCCTTCTGTACGAAGGAAGACTGCACTCATTCTGCACGAAGGAAGACGCTTCTGTACAAAGGAAGACGTGCATTCATTCCTCCACGTGCATACGACCTTCACGGTGACATAAATCGCTGAGGGGAGGTTGCGCTCAGTAGTATTCGTGTTGGCGCCGCCTCGACTACTGCCATACGGCAACACGGATGCCAAATGTACAACTCACCTCAAGGACACGCCACTCCTGCGTTGCCCCAGCCACAAACGCAACTCGGAATCACCTGCTAGAAACCGTTCCGGGTCTTCACACCCACCACCTACTGTGTTAGGTACCAGCATGGTTGACCACGTGACTGTGCGCGCTGGACGCATGGTCAAGTACATCGACCACTCATGCATTTCAGGCCAATGCAATTTTGTCGGAGGCAAAATGCTTGAGGCCAGTGTGCCCAGGCTTGGGTGCGCATGAAATAACATCTTTTTTGAGAGAAATGTACTTCCTTAGGGCGCAGGAAATGTTTCAGAAGGAAGATATAGCAGAGAAATAGGACAGCTCTCGGTCCTATCTCTTTCATTATCTTCCTTTTGAAACGTTGTCTCCGCACTAAGGAAGTACATTTCTCTCAAAATATGCAATACCAACCAGCCCAAGTAGCCACTCTTTTGAAAAATCATATGGTCAAAATTTCCCGAGCCCCCCACAAGGCATCTCTCATAATAATAACGTGGTTTTAGAATGCAAAACGTCAAAAACATTCAATGCATATTTTATCCAAAAAGCCAAACTGATATTTTTTTATTTAGCTTGTGCCGTAGGACATACTGGTGCCAAAAGACAAAAACAATACAATCACCAATGTCGTGACCTGTACGACGCGCAGTAATACAAGTTCTATGAGCTTATGCATATATCAAAGAAATCAAAGAACATTGTTTGCATTCAATTATTCCTTGGTGTAATAAAATAATTCCTTGAACTATTCTCTCATGATACATATAAATATGGAGCGGTACTCGCTGATCGAAAACTGATAATTGACCGGTCATTACTTTCACTTACAGCGTGCACAGTTCACGTCATAATCAAGCCATTTTGATTGGAACAGTCACAGTAGAGCATACGTTGCCTTTAATGGCCAGATTCAAAACGACATGACACGTAGTTTGCGGTTGATTGCTTATAGAAGTCGCTAAACAAAACAAAATTTCGCAATTGAGCACATGAGTACTCTACATTGAAAACGAACAACACTTTATTTTTCAATTAGGCGTGTAAACAATTGTTCTGTGTAGTTTTAAAACTGTGAGGCACCAGTGCAGATCAAAGCCAAGTCACAAAATAGGTAAAGTATTAAAAAAAACAGTAGCTTCCTCCGTGACGTTTGAGTCAGCTCTGGCCAACTGCAGCTGAACCAAAACTCGTTGCTTCGTTTTTCCGTCTCGATGATGACCACGCTCCGACAAGGTTAGAATGCCAAGTGTAGCAGTGTAGCAGGTAGTAAGTGTGCTACGCACATATTAAATTGGCTGAAATAGAAAAATCTGATAAGATTTGCAAACGTCAGACATGGGCCCCCACCACATTAGTTAAAATCTAGTGTACCTAGTTGCATAAGTGCCCGGCAAGGAACATCTGGTTTGGAATAATTCCGGAGCACTCCACTACGGAGTGCCTCATCATTATATTGTGGTATTGGGGCGTAAAACTCATACTTCAGTTTTAATTACATTCATTGAATTTTCTTCTTTTCGGTTGTTTGTACCAGGCCCCCACACCAGTATGCAGTATATAAGTTGTTCGCCTACCATCACTTTCTATGTAATATATTGTTGTCACGTGTGCCATATTTACAGTCATTTGCATTGTGAATATCTCAGTGAACCTCACACTTATAGAATATTTTTATTTCTTGACTGAATTATGTAAGCTGCCCCTAGGTGCGCTCCTATTTATTTTTTAGTGTTGTGATATTGAAGAATTCTGTTATCTTTGAAAAAAAGTAGTCATTGCTACATAAAAGTGCCAGCATCTTCATGAAAATGCGTAATTAAAAAATCAGGTACTCTAAAAGTACTCTGCTACGAGTGAGCAGGAATGCACTCGTATTCTTAGACAAAATGCTTTATTATACACTTACATTGTACGCAAACAAAGAAACAAACAGACAAACAAGCAAACAGGACAAGCAAAAAGGGTTTATACTCCAGTAAATTATCTAATTTGGCTAGTTGAAATATACTCATCATGATCAGTTCAAGAAAAAAGAACACGAAAACAAAACGAAACGCACAACTCAAGCGCTGTATAACAACAAATGAAAAAAAAAACGTGGCATAAATAAGCATAAGCAAGAGACAGGTGTGTGAACCAGCCTTCAATCACTCTGACAGATGCTGAAATTCTATTTTTACAGCATACGTGTTTACATGCTTGGTGGGGTTGATAAGATTCTCAGTGCTTTCCTTTATGCTTGTATGTGAACGCCACGTTTTTTTTTTTCGTTATTAGTTTCAGTTGTTATACAGCGCTTGCGTCAAGTACTTCATTGTATTATCGTTTTTTTTGCGCTGATCGTGATAAACAGCGTATACATATCACGAATAAACACTAGTGCACTTATTATTCTCTGCATATCTAAAATTACGCTGCCTAAATATACAATATAGTGTAACAATGTGTTCGCATATTGAAGACTGTTGCAGATTCCCACATACAAGAGTGAGAGGTTTAATCGTACAGAATAACTGCAAATTCCAGGTATCCTCACCTTAATTTATGGAAACATGTGTGCCATTGTGGAAGGAAAGCTTTCGCTCCATGTTTTTGCACCTGCTTGTCGAGACAATTTTACACAGTGCGAAGCATTTTTGGAGGACGGCTTTTGCGGATCAGGCTTGCAACGCGCTTACGCTAAACATCGTCGTCACATTGCGTACAATGGGACTGTATCGAACAGTTACGCAAAACAGCGGGGCTGTTTTGCAATCGGACAATGTATCACACGAATGCCGCCCTAGAAAAACAGCCCCCGCTCACTGTTTTTCCACGCGGGATGTACGGATTCCAAACAAGCGTCGCTGCATGTGCCGGACGTCTTTTGTCACCGAGCACGGGTACGTAGCCTGTAGTGACATATCCTTTTTGCTGCCGTGGGGACAGTGTCTGTTTGGAACCACTCGTCATTGCACTAACTTATGACGCGTAGAAAACGCTCCTCGTTATCTGAAACCAACTCGCGTATTTCTTGAGGAACGCGATTTCAACGTGATCCCTTCTGTTTAATTGAGCTAGATTATCGTTCTTTCCTATTTTCTAAGCGCACTTGTAACGATTGCACTGATCTCCCGTGAGGAAGTTTCACCAAGATTGATTGCGCCTATCAATTTCACTGCTCTTTTTTAGGGGTCTTGCTGTTCTGTAACCGTTCGCAATTTGCAGTCCAGCGTACTGAGGCAGCGTATACACAATTGTACTTACGTATTACTCGAGCGTCCTGTTTCCCGTCCCCGAGTTTGAACCCTCGTCTACATATTTCTTTTTACCCATCACTGTAAGCTGCATTGTAGTAAACTGAAACTGACTGAACTGAGAGTAAGAGTCGGGCAGTTTTCTGCCATAGCTACTGCAACTACTACAACATGTGGTCGAATTTCACCCTGCGGATTCACGTACCTACCGCTGGCTTGTAAGTACAGCAGTTTGATATACCAAAGAATATTATCGAAATTTCTGGACGCCAGTACTCAGCAGAAATACAGTGCTTCTGCCGAAAAAAATGGCGTCCTTTTGTTCTCCAGGGGGTGTAGTACATACAATAGCGAAGATTGAGTATACTCGTACTTCAAAAGAAAACTGGCTGGTACGTCTTACTCGCACATGTGAAGGACAGATGACATATTTTGTGGGTGGGGCCTCTTCTATTAGCGCAACAAACTTCCTTGGTGGTAACCGACTATGACCCATTCAGAAGTATATAGAGGTGCGTCACGCGCTGGGTCTTTCCTTAAATTGCTTGAAACGTGGTGTCCACATTTGTAGAGACCTACGACTGGTGTATCTTCATTGTGCCCCGTTCGCAGCAGAGGATTAGTTTGCTGCTGACATCGCCATGTTTTCAGATCGTTGAATGTTTCATGTTCCTAGACCATCAATTCTGTCTTCCTTTGCTGAATATCAAAAAAGCAAAAAAAACTAGGCATGTATTTCTAGCCTTAATATTTGATTCTTTCTTTTTGTTCAAGAAATAAACATGACTGATTTCAACGTAATTCTATATTTCATTGCCGACTGTTTATCATTATTTACTGGAAATAGAACAAATAACACAATACCCCGTTTTAATCTATGGGGCGTCATACTGAGTGCCCCAGGATTATGTGGCGTTATAGGGCTGCCTTCAGGTCGTGTAACTGGAACAGTTGATCCAGCTCCGCGTTCTCGGTACCTGCATACGAGTACGCCGGCCCTTGGGAGTCCTGCTGAGTGCATAGATATTGGTCTCGGAGTTTACATGCCAATTTGGCTGTGTCTCCGTCGAAGCTGTGAAATGCTCGTTGCAGATGCTTTTGTGTCTCTGTTCGAGTTTGGGTCGGATCAATCAAGGCGCGGAAGAGGCGCCAGGTACTCCGGCTGGACATTTGTGGAGCGGCCGTGTTGCAACGGTCCACCCAGTTAGAGTCAGCGAGCTGGGCCGCGTACTCCGCTGCTCGCTGGGTGAGCTCAGCGATGCGAATTTTGAGCTTTCGGTTGTGTTTTTGCCGGCGCCATCGGCGGACGAGGCTGCGCCGGGCCTCCCAGAGGTGAAGGAGATGGTTATCCACCGCTGGAGTCGCCTTCGAGAGTTTAATTTGTGTTTCTGTGGAGCGTAATGGGGAAACCAGTTGCTGGGACCAAGCATGGTATCCTTGCTCCTCAATGGGTGTCCTAATTGGCGTATATTTGCCGAAACTTCGTGTAATCGGGTAATTTTGCCTCTCCGTAGGGTCTTGCCAAAGGGTAGGTGCGAATGGTGGTGTTGAGTATGCAGTGGTCGCTGCCGAGGGTCTCTTCAGTGTTGACCCAATCCGCATACTGAATGTTTTTTGTGAGGGTAAGGTCCGGACATGTGTCCCGGGTCACGGAGTTACCCACGCGAGTTGGGTAGGCAGGGTCGGTGTGAAGAGTTAGGCCCAGCGTGGACATAAGTTCCGCCAATTTACGTCCACGTTTCTCTTCACGTGCATACCCCCAGAGTGTGCTGGGGGCATTGAAATCACCCACAATCACCGGAGGGTCCCTGCCCGCAGCCTTTAAAGCGCGGCTAAAAAGGTCTGCGAATGTAATGTTGCTTAGTTTCGGTGAGCAATAAATGTTTAGCACGTGCAGTGGCGGGTCCTGTTTACGCAGCGGAAGGAGTGTCACCATCACGTACGAGAAAGCTGGCTTAAGGTCGAGATCAACTAGGTTGGCCGTATAAGTTTTGTGCACGCAGATGCAAGATAAAGGGTCCTGCTGAAACGTAGTATAGTTTGTGAGTGTGGCAGCACTCCCTGGCTCCTGGAGGGCTACCACAGCAGGAAGGTTTTGAAATGCTGCGAGGAAAAGCCGGAGGTTGGCGCGCTTAGTGGGAGCCTTAAAGCCCCGACAATTCCACTGGGTGATTTGGATGGGAATGGCCGTATTGGATCGTGGGGACTTCCGAATTCTAAGGGTGCCCGCCATGGTCAGTGGAGTTAACGAGCGATTGCGGTGGCGGTGCTCCCGAGCCAGCACTCGCGGGGAGGGGGGTGTCCTCAATTCCGGAGGCGGAGCAGCTGTCATCATCCTCAAATTCGATCTGTCGTCGAAGCGTTTTAGGGTACCGGCCAGACACGTCCTTAATTGGGCCGGCTCGTTTGGTGAAACGCGCAACTTGTTGGGCTATCAGGGTAGGGATGGTTTCTGTCATTTTAGCAATGGTGGCATTTACAGCCGCTGAGATTTGGGTTTCGAGGACAGTTATACGGCTGTCCATACGGACCTCAAGGGTGTTCACACGAGCCTCGAGTGCGGCAACCGCATCTGCCGCCCCATCCCCGGTCTCACTCTCCATTACCTCTACTGCGGGGGGAGGAGGAGGGGAGACTAGTTGGGTCTGTTTGGCCTCGGCTTCCGCTAGTCTTTTCTGTAACGCTTCGATTTGTGCCTGAACTTTGGCAATAATATTTTGGTCGGCGTTACGCGATGAAGAGGGAATAATAGGGAGGGATGAGGAGGCAGCTCTACCCGTACCACCCAACTGCTTTCCGTTTTTCACGGCGTTGGCCCATGGCCCGGCTTCGCCGCATGGTTGCGCCGTCGGCTGCTTTTCGGTTCCTCCAGTAGGGGAAGCGGGCTTGTCAGTCTTGGCGACTTCCCGGCGTGGTGGCTCACTGGGAGTCTGATCTTTGCGTCGTTTCTTGGACGCCCTTTTGGACTTTCTGCCCTGTTGTGCGGCCACCTTGGAATTACGGTACTTGGCCGTACATGCTCGAGAGTTTGTGGCGTGTGCTCCACCGCACACAGAACACACGGGTACACATTCATGAGGGGCCCTTACCCCCTCCTCCACAAGCGGATCCTGCTGTCCACACAGGCCACACGTATCCGGTCGTGGGTTGGGACAAGTGTCCATCCAATGGCCGACGACACCGCACTTGCCGCAGGCCGGGATCGTCCGGTAGTAGGGTTTGACGGGGATCAGCATTGCGTCGTAGTGAACAAAGCGTGGCTTCTCCTTGCCGGCGAAGGTTACACGCGCCTTGTTCGATGTGCCAAATTTACGCACCTCGACGATGGTGCCTGACCTCCAGCGTACGCTCTCTCGGAGCGTCTCCGTCGTATCTGTGTTGCGGACTACGATATCTCCGTGGCAGACATTGCTACCATCTTGTCGCAGGTACCCGTTGAGCAGAACCTGCCTGTGCTCGATGTTTACCACGAAGTCCCCGATCATTTTCTCCGCCGTGTCAGGGTCCGGGGTGTAAATTACGATCAAATTTTGCTCTCTCGATGGAATAACTGTCAGCGTCTCAGCTCGCTTGGGCCCGAGGTATGCCTTAAACGCAGTCCCGTACCAGTTCTCTGAGAAAGCATCATGCAATGAGATGCACTCTCGTGGCTTTACGACTATTACATAGTCGTCCGGACTCGGTTTCGGAAACGGGCGAGGCTTCCATTTGGTGAGAAACTTGCCCTTGCGTCTCACAGCGCGCGAAGCGGGAGGCTGCGTCTTGTCAGCTGGCGTGCCGGATGCCGAATCAGCGGCGGACGCCGCCTTCTTGGCGTTGGCTTGCGAGCGGCGTTCCACCGCGTCATTGAGAGCTTGGCTCCGAAACCTCGGTGAAGAAGCAGAGTTTGGCGTTTCGGAAATCGTAATCGTTTCCCACGTCATGGCATGCGGGTCGTATCCACGCTGCATGAGAGTAGCGTCCATGTTGCCTCGGAAAGCCGGTCCCACGCCGCCGGGCGTTGGCGTCGCCGTTTGGCCTAACGGCGTCGCCAACGTGGTCGGGTGATGATAGGCCGTAAAGTTGTCAAAAACGGGCCCACCTGGATGACACTGGTATCCACGTGTTGCCTGTGAGTTGCCGAAACGATTGATGCTGGTCTTGATGGGGTACTGTGAAGTTGCCCGTGGTTCCAGCCGAAAATCAGCGGAGCCGAAGCGCAGCACGTCCTACATCATCGCGCGCTTGCAGCGCCCCCCCCCCCCCAGCCGAGCCGCGGCGCGTTCCACAAGAAAAGTTCCAATAATTCAGCAAAAGGACCACTCACCGAAAAAAAAAAGTCTGGTATCGACGTGATCCTCAAAAAAAACTGCGTCGAATGAAACGCAGCTCGAGCACAGGCACCACAAAAATCCTAACGAAAACAATAACAGAAACGGGAGCCGATCTTCTCGCGTCTCGCGTCAAGTTAAGGCGCCAATGCATTTTGACGTGACGCGGTGGGCGTTCTTGCCGGCGTTCATTTCGTGGCGTCACGCCGGTGTTGACACTCCAGGCACCAGTCCTGCCAGATACGAACGCTGGTTGCGCCTGGCGTCAGACCATAGTGTGCTCGCGTTTTGCTAACGTATATAGCGTCGCTGTGCCCAGCGTGCGCGCGCGTCAACGCTATATTGAAATTTATTGGGCTCTTCATGATGCGCTCGCGCCCGTTTTGCTAGCTCCACATAAATTAAAGTTTGTGTTAGGTGATGTAAATGAATGACGACATATATGACTGCTGCAACAATGATAATCCTGACACGCGTGTCATGTAAGAACATGACTACATACCACGCTCATAGCGTGCTCGCAGCCGTTTTGCTAGCTCCACATATACTAAATTTAGTATCCCGTGACGTGAATAGATGTCAAAGGTAAACAAGACATCCCAACATGATAATCATGACATGGAAATCATGTACGGCATCATTCACTTCTACCTCGTAGCATTGTGCTGACATTGAAGTGACATATAAAGTTTTTTTTATTCGTGCTTCGCATATCATCGATTCCCACTGTACGTGGGGTATGCCAGTTTTTTCTTTCTGCACTTGTGAAAGATGACATCATTTTCTTTTTTATTTGAATATATCTAAACAGTGTGGCGTGTCTTGAAACATGTCCCTCCAGCACTACATTACAACAGCCACAGAATCGTTGTGACAGCCTGTCAAAAAGACGCGCAATCGTTTCCGAATCCTGGTTGTCACCTCCGAACATATTGCTTGGATTTGTACTGTGAACGCACTTTGCGCTAGTCATTTTGCGTCATCCTTGTCTGTGAGTACCAGTGAAGAACGTAACAGTTCACCACAAAACTACCACTTCTACAAGGTGCCCCTGTCATGGTGGCTTTTTCGAGATGTCCCAGCCTGCCTTCACGAAGATTCTTCAACAGAAAGACACTAACACTTACGTAATGCAATGTGACTAAACCAATTCATTGAAGTTTTCACTGTTGTGTCATTCCGCCTACTACGGAGTGCTGTGATAAGTGTATTGCACACGCTCCAATGCGCTCTCAGTACAAGAACGTGATTGCTTTGCTGGGCTTTAGCGCATGTGCTAGTACGCTCGAAGAACTTCAAATGATGAGGCATTGATATGAGCACTTTTGCTGTGTATTCTTTTTGTCTTTCGCACCCTCTACCTTCCCTTTTACGTATACACCTTCTCGTCGAAATAAAGGTAGCTGGAAGTCAGCCCTCTTGGCATCTGTAGTCTCGTCCCTCTCTAAGCATTGTATGTTTTGTTATATTATCGAAATGAATCCGCGTAAACTTGCCGAAACGTCGACCCTTTCATATAGTTCATATGTTTAGGTATGTATAGAAACTTGGACCCTATGTCATCTAGGTTAGACACCTCTAAAAGGTAAGGAGTAGCTGGCGCTCTATTTCTGTGCCAACAACTTCTTACAGCACATCAATGAAAAAATAAAAAAAAAGATTTAGATAAATATCGGATACTAGCATCAAAAGTGAAGATATATACAAGGTAGGAGAACGCCAAAAACTTAAAATTAGCGCTGTTTTCATACCTGTTGTTGGGCATGTCGCCCGAGGTCATGGTCTAACACACCTTTTTTTACCCCAAAAAAGTATACCACAGCGACACGTAAGAAACAGTACACGAAAGCATATCAAAGGACTAAACTGTGAGCGCACATTGAAGACGTACCTTTGAATTTCCATAGAAGAGAGAGGGCGAGAACAGACATAGGTGGGGTGTTCAGTGTTTATTTTCCGCCTCAGGGTTTAAAATAAAATGCGGAGGGAAAGCCTTGCTATTTGCCCAGAGGCGCCAAGATAAATTGATGGCAACAGAACTTTTCTTCGATTGTCTAGCTAAATGGAGCGTAATGGGATTTAGCGCTGCTAAAGCGAGAAACGAAAAGCATCACAATAAACTCTGGCATGAGCGAATGCGTGATGCGAATTCTCGAGCGTCGAGCATGTGTATACAGGAAATTGCGAATGCAGCAACGATTGCACCCATAACGTTGGCTGTAGGAATAAAATGTGCCATAAAATGACGGTATGTTTCCGTTCGAGTGCTCTTCCAACGTAAATTATTTCGACAGCGAGAGGGATCAAAACGAATTCGAGTTTTCACCCAAGCACGAAAAGCATCAGGAACTCTACTTCTGTCCTGGTGCTACGAAAACTCCCACGGCAACGTATGAAGAGCAAAGCTAATGGATTTTTCAAGGAATGCCCTACGAGACACTCGTGGCAGCTATATAAACACGAAAGCGTTTTATGTCGAGGTCCACCACCGTTCTGCTGACGTACATCCGTCACGGATATGATGTTGTAAAATATATTCTAATAAGTTACAAGCAAAAATTGCCACAATATCCACAAAGTGAACAATGCTAGAGGAGCTCGCTCGGATGTGCACATCATGTTTCGTGGCGAAATAATTCTGTAGGGAAGCTTGTTAAGAAGCCGGCACATGAAGTGTATGTCGAAGGCAGCGTTGTTGGGAACGTTCCGCGGCCGGCATTGCCCTGAGTTGGCCACGACGATCGGCACCTAAAGCATCTGCCTCTTTATGCCATACTAATTGCTGCCGTGAGTCAGATACGTAACGTTCATAAATGGCAGACGTGGAACTAACTATCACGCCTTCTTCAAAGCGGTTAAGAGCAGGCAGGTGAGGGGCCGTGGAGGATTGCGGTCCCCGTGCGTAACACTCATCGCAGGAACATGTCACGTGCTGTCGTGTCAACCAACCAACGATTCCCGCCCTGCGGCCTGTCTGACGGTTTCTTCTTTCTCTCGTCCCGGCTCTGCGGCGGTGCAAGTTCGCGCTCGGCTAGACCCACAGTGGTTAGACCAAACACACTGACACCCTTATATGTTCTTTTCTCTTCCACCTATCTTCCTCTCTCCCAATACCCATCCCCCATGTGGCGTTGTTGACGTGACCTCCTCAGGAAGAGATAGAACGACACACTTTTCACTTTCCTTTCTTTTAAACGCGCTTCGAGAAGGGGAGTGCGCGGGCCACCCGAAAACCGATGCCTTACATGGCGGCGTGTCATCTAGTGAGCACTGTTAGAATCCCCAGAGAGGTGTCCTTGAGTGCTACCGCATGATTGTAGAGGCAACACTGGTGTACACGCATCTCGCCAACATAAGACAACGCGCGAGGAATATGAGTAAGTTCCTGAGAAACGAGAAATAACAACGTCCGCTGCAGGGTTTCGAATTAGCGATCTTCAAATCCGCAATGCGCGGCGATAACCAACAAGGCACGAGATGTCTATTGTCCACAATGCTAAAGGCAAGCCATTTGTATACATGTTGGCGGTTCTCACAGCTCAGCAACTTCAGCGCGATTTCGTCATCAGTAGCGAGATGGCGTGAGCAGCGCGCATTGAGCGCTCTCGCTGAAACGGTTGTCGCCCTGTGCCATCCCGCTCGTTGCTGTGCGCGTGCGCCTCTACAATCATGGTCAATATCTGTAGTGATATTTTCAGGCACGGTAGCTCAAAAGTGTGCGCGTGCTTATGACGGGTTTGGGGTGCTTTGTAGCCTTGTATTTCCACCACAAGTTTGCTTAGAAGTGACAAGAGTGAAAGAAAACACAGGAGTCACTTCGCTCGCTGCCACGCTTACAAAATTAACATGCTGCTTAAGCACGAAGAAGTAAGAATTATGACAGCTGCTCACTCTCGTCTTGTGTATAGTTGTGCGTTAATTTCGTGCGTCTTTCTTTGTTTGAGCAGCGTGCTTTAAGTGTCGTGCTACGACAGTTGGTGTTCCGCGCTCATCTTGTGTGTGCTCATTTCGTGAGTGCTTTCTACTTATTATGCGTGAGGCAAGTTTCGAGCTGCTTGCAGTTCTTCACGTGACATTGAAGATTTTCGCTGTAGCCTTGACGCCTTCGCCTTTGCGACCAAACAATGCACAATAATCGTTCAACTGCCTTTGTAAAGACACGTTTCACTGTTGTGTTGTGCCGATTCTTGAACAGGAGGATTAGCGACGGTTTTTTTTTCATGTTTTTTTCCCGATACGTAGCAGCATTCACAAGCAGACTCAGAGATATATGCTTCTTACTATTGTAAAATGTCTGCAGATGTTCACTTGCTCACTGTGTCTTGTTATCAATTATGCTAACTGTGCCTTTGTAAGATCATATATATATATATATATATATATATATATATATATATATATATATATATATATATATATTTACGTGGTTCTTCTCCGACATGAAGCCTGTAGAGGAGTTTCAATCATTGGTATGGCTCTGGACTAGAATGCTGCGCCGTCATACGGAAAGCCCAGGTTCAAACCCTGTTTCATTTTGCATATCTTCTTATTTATAGCGATGGTGGTTGTGGACACCAGTGGCGGCAGCGAACAACAACAGTGCTAAAAAGTACCACTGTTGTGGTCTCACAGCAGGTTAAATTTCGTTGTAAAACAATCATATCCAGCATCACTTCGTCCTCAAGAGAGGAGAAGGAGAATGTATAAGTATTATGTGGTGTTTTACGTCTAAAAACTAGGATATATAATTATGAGAGACGTCGTAGTGCAGGGCTCCAAAAAGTTTGACCAGCTTCAGATCTTCGACGTGCAACTAAATCCATGCACACCGGCCACGAATATTTTTGCCTCCATCGAAAATTCCACCGCTGCAGCCGGGATTTTATCCCGTGACCTTCGCGTTAGCCGTCAAGTGCCATAATTGCTAGACCACCAAGGAGTGACAACAGCTTCAACATTAAATATTCCTACCGAGTTTTGGCTGAAAAATAGCTTGGCAAGCAGTCGACATATTGTAAACAACCAGCATGCTGAAGCACTGAAATTATAAAGTTATCTACATACTTGCGACATACCTGCGCCTCAGAGACGACACAAAAGTAGGAAATTCATGGTCGTTATTCTTGCCTACGTAGGACAATTCTAGCACCTGTTAATTAGAAAAAAATATTCATGATTTCTTTTCTTTTGCTTGGATACACATTTAGCGCTTAAATATAAATGTCGTGGCTACTTTGACAGCCTTTGAATTGACTTTCAGCTCCCTTTAAATTCACCCAATGGCAAACTTAGCCTGACGCCTATTGCGAAGCGAGGTCAGACCCAACTTGACGTAGGAAATTTTCGCTAGAGAATTCCGCCATATGATGGTCCATCGTACCTGAAGCTAAAAAAAAGTGCGACAGTTAAAGTGCACGCCCACATTCATATGAAACTCCCGTCGCACTTTTTGAGTAAAATTCAGTCTGAACACTGACTGAGGGTGCATTTGCCATGAAATACATGGAGAACAGAGCAAGAAACGTAGTGCTGCGAATACATTTATACTAGAAGGTAGGAGACTGCCACTACAAGACAAGAAAAAAAAACACGATGAATAAATCTCCAGAAAAAGAACGTAGACAATTTTTTACCCACCCTGAGAAAAACGTTAAAACAATGCTACGTCATTGACATCATCATCTTTCAAAATTTTCTATCCTTTTTCGTGCACTGAATTTACACACGAATATTCTACGTTCTGCTATAAAGATTTTCTCGTGTAGCCTGTTGGGAACACAGCTGCCCCATAATGAAGCTTCCTATCTAGATATTGTTCATACTTTCTTTCACAAAAAAGCTCCAAATGTGTATTAGGGTGTGACGAACGATACAACAAAATCTACGTCTTACATTTTGAGCAAATGGGTGACGTGCATGGCTGTCCGCCAACTCATTTGACCTTTTTAGCCTGACAGCGTGTATTCAAATTATTCTCAGGACACAAGTAAAGAAGAAAAAAACGTTACTAGAAAGAAAAGAACTCAAAGTTTGGTACTATAAACCCACGATAGTTCTCTCTTTTGGCTCATGTAATCGTTTTTGTTACCATTTCCTACACTCTCCAAATCTCGCCTGTCACGGCAAATTACCAAGCCAATGTCAGACGTGCTTTTCATAATGTTGTTCAAAGTAACATCGAATCTCATCGTCATATATTCATCGAACTTCATCGAACTTCATTCGTTTGCGCTGTGAACACCTATCTGTAAGCACGTAGGGTAGCTCAAATTATGTGGCAATACAACCACACGTTGTTATTTTATATTTTTTTAAACTTTTTTATTGCTAAAATTTCAGTGCTTATAACTTGGTTCAGTAGTTGAGGATAAGCAATGTAGCCATAATGTGACTTTTTTTTGTACTGGAATTTCGCCGCAACATAATGCACGTCTATCCTCTGAATATTCAACCCGCTGTTACCCCTAAATGAAGTATCCTGTGAGGCCGTCTGATTCAGTCTCGCTTTACACCTGCCGAAATGACCACTGGCTTTCAGGAATTTTTTACAGAAAACCTCGACTTTCAGCGGGACATCTGGCCAGTGACTGCCTAATCGTCTGCACCGCAATCACGGGACCAAAAATGATAGGGAGACGGAGATTCCAAGCATTTGCACCAGTAATTGAAGCCTACCGAACCTTTGTGAATCGTTTCACGCACCACTGGAAAGCAGCACTGGAGAAGTTCGGTTTCCAAACTCTGGAGTCGATTTCTGTAAGAATGCTTGCAAGCGAGCATCGGCATTTGGGTGTTGGAAACTGCTGCACTGGCCACTATGCATTTATATGAGAGTGCTGACTGGACTTGCTCGCTGGATTCCGTGCCGACCGGCTGTGCCCTCACGATCTCTGGCGTCAGCGTAGCTCTGGCCGACTGGGCTAGCCCTACGTCATCTCCTGACGCCGACCTCCGACGACAGTGCAGCTCTGACGGACTGGACTTGCTCTACGCCATCTCCTGACGTCGACAAAAGCTCTCGCAAGTGGTGCCCCGTCCTCGGACTCCTGTGACCGTGTTTCCATCTTTCCTATCTCTCCTATCCCCTCGATTTGTCGTCGCTCTGTCTGGCTTCTCTCATCTCTCTTTCTCTACACCTTTATTACTATCCTTTTAATCCCTACTCACCCCAATTCCTTGTGAGCTACTGCTGAGGTGTCACACCCTGATGCAGACAGCTGCGGGGCTCACTTTTCTTTCCTTTTCCTTCTTGTAAACATAAACACCCCCCCTCCCCCCATGAGAATGCTGATTCGTGTGATCGCGTCCGTTGGTATGCGTACACTAACGAATCGCGGTAAACAAGTGTGATCTTTTTTGTGTTTTTTTCGTCTGTGCATGCGTGGTAACGAAAGCTATTTATTACAGGTGTATTCGTGCCGCATCCATGCAAATTTCTGTTCGTGCAAATAGTCCGCGGTGACGTCGCACCTGCATTGTGTTCACATTTTTTTTTATTCAAGCCCGTTTTCCTGTTTTGCTGTGAAAGACTGTGGGTTTGAATGTTATTCTTCGTCTCTAACTTGTGGTCAAAATGTGAATAGCGAAAATATTTAACAAACCGTTTCTTGTGAGTAGATGACAGAAAAAATATCATCACCCTAACGGGCACGCGCCACTGGGTGGCCTTTCAGGAAAACATCATCATTTTAAATGAGCTTGTGCAACAGAAATTGCATAAATGTCGTTATTCTCTAACAGTCCGCTAAAATTGCAGAGGGCAGCAGCCAGTCCAACAAACGGCTGCGAAATGATGTCAGCAAGCGGTCGACCCAAAGTACGCACAACTAAAGAATTTTATGGAACGGGATAGGCAACTGCGGTTTTGAGAAGACCCCGAAGTGGTCGAAGGCATTGGTCAACCACGTAATGGCCGTAGATCTATGAGAGGCCGAACGCTTGGTTTAAGAGCGAGTTTCTGCCTTTGGAGTTGGGACATCCATGTCGTTTCTGCACGACTGTCGGTAGCTTAACTCAAACCCCTCAGCGTAGAGAATTAACATAGGAACAAGCTAGCGTGACTTATACCTAAAGCTTAGGAACAATCCTTGAGGCATCTTAGACGCAAGAAGACTTGTTTTCAGAACCTTCGGGTTTCACTGTTTCAAGCTATGCACGGCTTAGGGTAAACTCGGCCAACTTTTTTTTTCTTCTTTACGTGCGATTCCACGTTGGCTGACTGCCTGAATGCGATAAAGAACTCTTCCGTTTCAGAATTAGCCGAGAAATCGGTCGTACTTGTAAAATTTTATACCAATTGCTTTTTGTGCATATAAATGGTGATACTGAAAGTGCTCCTTGTTCTATTACGAGAATTTGTCAAATAATGTGCTCCCACTACTTAGCGTTACTGCAGTGCATTAAGTGTCGTAGTTCCCGTTTACGCTACTCCTGTTTGAAAATACCAGCGGTTCAAATCATGAAGTGTAGAATAAATAAAGATAATATAATATTCATACAAGAAGATAACAGCGTTTCTGGCGTTTAAGGCCTTCTCTATGTTTCTTTTACAGCAAGGAGCAAGGAATATTTTGCACATATATCGGATGCCATCTGGCTATGTCAGTGCACGCAGCGTGCCATCTCAGTTCTTGATACTAAAATAGCAGAGCCGCATGGATCGACATGGCAGTACTGCACTGACTCAGCGAGCCTGTCCTCACAAGGCTCTTCTTGCAATACCAACGACTGCAGCGTTGTGCGTAAACGATGTGTGGCCGAAAATCCCACAATCATTCAACCTGCCCTTTTTGAACATCCAGCAAAGTTGCTTGTGTTGTCAACAGCAATGCTTCCAGGGGAAATTAAAAATAGCACATGGCAGGCTGACACCACCTAAATGTGGATTTGTATGAAGAAAAGGCATAAAGTAAAATAGATGCGTGATATTTAACCATTTCTGAAGAGAACTTGTTCGCTCGGCCGTGTCTGATAGGTCAGCATCCGTTGGATTTGGACCAATCAGGTGGTCACGAGCTGAGTGCTCGCCTTCTGAACCAGAATTAAGTTCGCAACCTAGTTTTTTTCTTGTTTTATTGTGACGTTAAAATCTTAAATCGATTAGAAAAAATTTATTGCCACAAACGTCAATAACACTCAGCAGAACATTTCCGTCTTAGACATACTCTAACGATGATGACAAGACAGACGTCATTTACATTAACATGGATATGATATGACGTCGAAAAAACATGTACATTCGATGGTTCACACAAACACAACCACAAAATACTTCAAGGTAAACAAGAGACAAATAAAACACAAATATGTACATTTTGCATATTTACATGTTGGCATGCCATTTCTGCCGGCACATCGACAGATCAGCCTACCAATACCAGGCCGGCCGAAAGACAAGTTTCACTCGTCCGTCATAGACCGACACAAAAGGGCAAGACCAGTGCCGAAGAAATTCCTCTTCACCGAGGAAGAAGAGCTCCTCCGACAAAACAGACAGCAGCTCCGAGTACAATCGTTCTAGGATCGGGTAGAGCGCGCGGCGGCGGCGGCCCGCTGCAACCGCCTCGCAGCGGTTGCGCCAGAGGCAGAAAGCGCCGGAAACAATGAGAAGACAAGCGAAGCGGCCTCGCAAACAACGCCCAGAAGAAACGAAGCGATTTACTCTGAGGCAGTGAAATCCAGCATGTACGGCTCTCCAAAAAACGCGAGCAATGATACAATGCCTCAGAAAATGCTGATTTGTTTCCCAAAGGGAGCAGTTCGGACATGTTGCTGACTGGACTATTCTTCACCTTTCGAGGCGGTTGAAAGTGGGAAGTACACCCCATCCCAGGCGCCACATGAAGTCCCGAAGGTGTCCAGGCCGAAAAGAAGCCGTTAAAGAGCTCCAAGACACCCGTCTAGAGCGAGCACGGCGGGCTGGCGGGACCAACGGAAGCAACAAAGCAGCAGTTGTCTCAACTATGTGGTTGTTCAAAACATCTATACCAGGACAGCTCGACTTGTAATGGCGAAAAATTGCAACAGTTGTTGCATAAAACGCAGGAAGTGTTATTGACTGTGGCCCCCTGTTAAGTTGCACATTAGGCATCAAATGGCGAAGGTGAGTACCCAGAAAGTAATATGCAAGCGTTCGTGCGGGAGATTCCTCCCCTTGCACTAGGCGCAAAAGGAAACGCAGTGCCAGCAGCCGACAGCGTATGGACACTGAAGGGAAAGCAAAGCCTCCTTGAGCACGCTGCTGTCCCAGTGCCGCGCGAGAGACCAACTCAGTGCCGCCTGACCAAAAAAAGGAACACAAAGCAGACTGCAGTGATCGCACGATACGTAAAGATGGTTGCACGACGTGAGAAAGGTACCAAATGCGACCGCAAAATACAGTCTGCGCAAGGTACCTCCGCTCAAGAAGCGGGAAGTCAAAATCCCGTGCATCCTGAATTTTCAGTCCTACTTCCTCGAGAGCGTTTAACCAAACAGATTCGCAAATGCCGTAGTGGTTGTATGAAATACCTAAAATACGAAGGGACGCGGTCGGCTGAATGGGAACACCGGCGCTAAGCCTGGAGTTTGGAGAGCCAATGAAGAAATACCGGGATTTGGAGATGTTCAACGCTGCACCTGAAATGTCGCCATACTGGGAAAATACATGCAGGCTGCGTGAAAGGCTATCTTCATCTGAAAGGTACAATGTTATATCATCAGCGAAAGCTGTGACTTTCACGACACCGCTACCAGGAAGCGCAAGACCCCGGACACTTGAATCCGCGTCAAGTGCACGGAAGTATGGCTCAAGGCTGAGGACAAATAGCACAGGAGACAATTGACATCCATGACGGACCCCACGTGTTATGGAAAAGGCAGCGCTTTCCCAACCATCCAGAGTTAGTGTGCTTTTCAGACCAGTGTACGTATTTTTAATCATTTTCACAAACGAATGAGAAAAGCCGAAGGCTGTGAGCACATTAAAGATATACGCGTGCTCTAGTCGGTCAAACGCTTTTTCCTGGTCCAAAGACACAAGGATACCACGCGCAGATCGCGACAAAGTATAAGCTATGTTATCCCGTGTGGTATATGACAAGCTGTGTATTTCTCGCCCAAGCACTGATGAAGTCTGGTGATGACCTATCAGGGTGTTCAACAGACCCCTCAAACGTTGAACGGCTACCGCCGCGAATATATTGTAGTCAACGTTGAAGAGCGTGATAGGTCTCCAATCTTCAGGATTAACAGAGGAAGCGTCACCCTTTGGAATAAGCACAATGCGTCCATCTCGAAAACTTGATGGAAAGACACCGTCCTCGTAGCATCGCCGGATTACCGCGGTAAATGTAGCACCAATCTCATACCAAAATGTCAAGTAAAACTCAACAGGTAAACCGTCTGGCCCTGGGGCTGTTCCACGTTTCATAGATTTCAGTGCCGCCTTTACCTCTTCAGCCGACGGAGGGATGTGCAGGCAATCTGCAGCTTCTTGAGGAATACGGGGCAAACTTCTAAGCATTGGCGGTGTTTCATCACAGTTAGTCCGCATGGCCGAACACGATTTGCTTCAAAATGCGCCAAGAAAACAGATCGATCACGCGTAGGAAGCCGCTGCGCAGGCGATATTTGTGCTGTCATAGAGACAGGTGGCTCTGATTGCCCAAAAAAGGAATGTCTCGCGTAGCGCAGCACCTCGGGATGTGCACATGGGTTGTGTCTACAGCGCCATGCTGCTGCCGCCAGGGACGAAGCAGCAGTCAAGCGCTGAAAGCGTTCACGCAGTTCACGCTGCCACGCTCGCATCAGAGGAGAAGGCGTCTCGGCGCGCAAAGCAATGCGTAACTTCATCGCGGTTTCAGCAAGCTCTTCAGAAACGCGTCGACGAAGCGAACGCCCCTCTACTGCGCAGCGCAGGCGCCACTGTGTTTTAAGCGCATCCCAATCTTCAGGACCAGACGCCGTGAGCGACACACGTATTGCACGTGACAAATCTGATCTTGAGCGCGCGTCCTGCAGGACGCGAACATCAAGACGCCATGGCTTTTCTGAGAAAGAAAATGGAACTTCGAGCTTCAAGACATTAGGCCGATGATCAGATACGTACACAGGAGAAGGTGGGAAGGACGGAACGCATAAATCAGAGACAAACGCCTCTAACGCTCGTAGGATATAAGCCCGGTCGAGCCTGCTGGAGGATCGTCCACGTCGCCATGTCCAAACAAAGGTATTTCCATGCACTACATTGTGCGCGTCTTAATGAAAAGTGGTGGACAAGGCGGCGAAGCTCGCGTGAATTCCAAGCAGACCGGCCCCAGCCAGGACCTTGTACATCGGTTCGCGTATTTAGAACGCAGTTGAAGTCGCCAATCAAAATGACATCACGACCGTCAAAAAAAAACACATCCAGGTCTCTAAAAAAGTCATTAGACTGTCCAGCTTGCGCTGGCCCATACACACACAGTATCCTTAATCTGAAAGAAAAGTAGCTACAGTCTAAAGCCAAAACCCTGCCCACGCCATCGTAAAAAGCATGTTGATCTCTTAATAGAGCTCGGTTAAAAATAATAATACCTACTCCCGTAAAACGAGATGAAGCAAAAGAGAAATAACAATCTGGGTTAAACCTTCGTTTAAAAGCAAGCACGTCGGATAGCGAGAAAAAATTTGTTTCCTGGAGGCACAAAACATCACAATTTGCAGCGTGGGCGACACTAATCACTTCAGCCTGCTTTGCCGGACTGCGAAAACCCTGAACGTTCAATGGAATAATATGCAGTGTAGTAGCCATAATAAAAAGTAAAGACTAACCTGGACGCATAGTTCTAGACGGTGTCCTGGAAAGTGTCCAGGGGACACTTGCTCGACCAAATTACAACGCACTGTTCGACCCCCCAGAAGAGGGTCGAGGTTTTTTGGAACGTTGGGATTTACCACGGCCATCGCTACGTTCATCGGAGCAAGAGCTGGAAGTGTGCCCTCGCTTTGTTTCACGTGGAGCTCCCATTTCAACGTCAAAATCGGCAAGGCTAGACAGTCCGATGCTACTATCCAGTCCCAGGCTGAAGCCGTCTTCCGAAGACGTGTCCTGAGGAGGTAGGGACTGAGCCGCCGGCAAGCTTGGATCCACATTCTTGATGCTGGCAGCACTGTCCGCGTCTCGGCAGTCCGGTGTAGGCACCCTTTGTGTGGGCGATTTTTTACGTGTACGACGCGATGTCGAAATGGTCGGAGCGGCCGCAACAGAAGAGGCTGTGGTGTTTTCGCCACTGTTTTCCAAAATAACAGGGGTCGTAGGGCCAACTCCAACAGCAGCAGCTTGATAACTGGGGTCATTTGTGAACTGAACATCAAGTGGCGTCAAAGAAGAGACGCCGACGCCGTTTTCAGGGCAGTGCGTTGCGTCTTTCGAAGCGCACGGTTCGTGCACCAGCGGGGAGGCCGACGCGCCAAGCGTCGCATCGACAATCGCGCTTTCGTTGTGCGCTTCGTTTGAAGGAACTTGTAGGGGTGAGGCCAGCACAGCGTCGGTGACCTCCTCTGCGTCTCCCGAGTCGGTAGTTGGTTCCGTTGTCGGTGTCAGTGGTGGAAAGGCACCAGCGGCAGCGTCTGAGTAAGAGCGGCGGACAGGGCAAACCACAGTTGGGTGGCCGTCCCCGCAGCGTCGACACGGGCGGTCACATCCTTTACTAACGTGACCGTGCACACCGCAGCGACCACAATACGGTGTTGTGCACTGGGCTCGTAGATGGTCCCCTGAGCCGCATCTTCGACATACACGCTGGAGACCACGGTAGTCAAACGTAGCACGGTGACCGGAGATGCGCAGGTAGTTCGGCACAGGATTAGCGGCGTTCATCTCCATTCGAACATACCGCGTTCCAGTGAGTACGCCACGTCGCCCGCTCATCAAACCACTGGTGACAGTGAGCACCTTGCCATATGGGGATAACGCTTGGACGAGAGCTTCGTTTGAGACGAACGATGGCAGGAACAGGCAGGCGACGTTGGTCACTTGTGGGCCAACGGGAACGACTTGAACACGCTCGCCGCCAATCACCAGGCAGCCAGCATTGACGATTAGAGACATGGAGGCCATGCTCTTAACGGTGACTTGGAATTTTCGAGCTCCCTGATGCTGCACGCAGTATACCTCTGAGAGGCCGACTATTGAGGCCGTCGCATCAACGACGGTCTCGGCACTAGTCCCCGTAGGGACAACAACGTCGAAGACAAGCGCCTTCGAAGTCGTCCAAGACGCGACGGGCACCATGACTCGTACTGACGGACGCCCCTGACGTAGAACGATCAGGGACGTCCTTAGCACTTGCAAACCTTAAAGCTTCACCCAATCCTTCGAAACGAAGCGTTTCCCTCGCACGCCCAACGAGTTTTAGAGTAAATTCGAACCTGTCAAATTATTCTCAGTGGAGACTTTAATGTAGAATGTATGTCTACTTGACTTATGTTTTTGTATTGCGAGTCAACAATAGCAAGTTATTGCCTTGGGCAAATGATATATACAATTTTTGACACTTAAGTTTTGAGCGTCTAGAGCGAGCAACGACACCATTGTTAAACTTTTTCCGTGTTTTATATCTTTGCTAGGAGAAGATAAGAACATTTTGTGCCTAGCTGACAGAAACCTCTTGACATTTTTTGCATATATTTCCAAGAACTTATTTTATCTTGCCTATTTATTTGGATTATATAAAGGAGACCCACACCGAGGGAGGCGCTGCAGTGCCGGGCGCTGTCGGTCAATGTGGGAGGTGGGGGAAACTGGTTTCTCGAGTGTTGACCTCTCCGGTGTTCCCTTCAAGCTGCCTTGAAAACGCGTTGCTTTGCTCGCATTCTGCACGCGTTCTGCACGTGTTTTTGATAGTTTTGCGTCGCGCGTGGTTATGATGTTTACGGTTCTGTCCACATTTAATAGGATCGCCGCAATTGAAGACTTTTTGTGGCAGCAATTCTGTAAAAGGAAAGCGTCTGCTCAGCCGTGTAGCCGATGCGAAGCAAGTTGTAGCAGACGACGCCGTCCTCGTCAGAGCGAAGTGCGTTTCGCAAGTGAAAGACGACGCTGTTTACGACGTGGAATTAGAGGTGAGTACAACTTTCTGTACGTCCATAATTATATACCTGTTTTATTAAGTTTGCTATGTGTACTATGCACTATGTTTGTTACTGGATGCAAGGGTAAGGCCGCTTCTCGTGCTTTATGTTAAGCGGTTCTTGCGCTTTGACTGCTATTAGTTGGGATACCTTAATTTACTAGCACCCATCCAAGTTATCGTGCGGTATATACACAGCACTTGAAAGATAAATTGTCAATTTGGGGCTTCTTTCTGACCCACAACAAAAATTGACATCTATCTCGCGTCTCCTTCCTTGCATTGCCACCGTTCTCATCGCGGGTACTTCGAGTTCACGAACAACATGCGTACCATCATGATGAGCACCCAGCTTTCAGAGAAACTTTTTTGTGTGTGTCTAATATGCGGTGAAAGAGCACATTGCTATAAAGGCATTTTAACTTGGTCACTATCGAAAATGCACCGTGTTGTACGGGCTGCACCTGCACACTCAGTAATAGAGTTCACTGTATCTGCCAATGAACGTGCAACAACGGCTGATGCATTTTTTTTTTCGTAGTTGTCCTGGTCGTGCCCACTCAAGCGGGAGCTTCGCATCTCCAGCGGCAAATGTAGTTGCATCGCTGGTGTTCGCAGCCAGTGCAAGCACGCAGCGGCCGTGTGCCTACACGTTAACGCTTGTGAGGACGACAGCTGCCCAAACCAACCTCAACAGTGGAGACTTGAATCATTTTCGCAGTTTCCCACAAAATGTCTGCTATGAATCATTGTCCAAGCTTTTGGCAACCACACACTTCTGTCGGCGCTGTGTAGATATAAAAAATATATAACCACACATCACCAATGCCGCATGTCTACACAGCTTCGACTACTACGTCCCCAACAGTATCGAATGATAGTAGCAGCATAAACACATTTCTTCGCAATTTCTTAACAGTGCTCTACAGACGGAAGTTGAAAGTATTATGGTAATTTATGCTTTTAAAATGGGGACGTGCATTTCCCCGTAACTCGATAGATTAGAGGAACGGTGACGCAGGAATTAACACCCCTCATGTTGAATGCATTGTGCGCGTGCTAATTTTTACAAGAGAAAATGTTCGCTTACTTTTTCCGGCGCACTGGTTTAATCCATTCCTGTCGTCTGCTTTTTTCGTACCATTGGTTTGGGAATCGGTAGAATTTCACTGGTGGAGTCGAGCCCTTCGAGTTTGCATGGTTATTGGGACTGTTGACGACGCAGCAATAGTTCCCCCTTTCTGTTGGGGCGACATCGCGCAACGAGGGGCGTTTCGCGTGCAGCGCGCGCTTCGCAAATGCGTGGGAGCCAAAGGGAATGGAAGGGTTGCTACACGCTACTAGTGTGCGCTTTTTCTGGCAGGGGAATGGCAAGCGCTGGCGTCCACAGGCAAACTTGAGCAGGTATCCGCTATATACCCTGAACATAACTATCAACTTCATGAAATCCAATCACTATACACCCAATGGTATAGCCTAACAACTACAACCATTGCTTTGAAAAAAAATAGTTCGGTTTTGGACGTGGAAGAACGCCGAAGCGCAAAAAACATGGAAGACTGCTTCAACATAAACAGAGCTATAAAATTCTTATTTCGACTCTTCAAGAAAAGAAAGCGAAGACAGCGCTTGAATTTATCAAACTTGTAGCCGCGACAGCAAGCACGAAAGACGACATAGAGTGTCACCGCGTGAAAGACCACTTCCTCAAAGACTACAAACAACCTTTGTCCATGTACGCTCTGATGGGCCGCACATAGTCTAGCAAAAGCGGCTGACGAGGCAGTAGCTGATACTGTACGCGAAGAGCGGATCCTCTACTGTAAGTACACGCCAGCGCAATTCTTCGGAATAACGAATTCGAGATCAGAGAGGGTGCTGTCACGTAGGAGCACCGAACCGACGAAAAGGCAGCTAAAGAGTCTTCATATACAATAATAAAAATAGAAAAAGTGGCAACAAGTACTGAGTTGGTGGATAAATCGAGAACGAAGGCAAGAAGAAGGCTTGAAAGAGAGAGAGAGCATAGTGAGGATTGCATCGTGTCTTCTTACCAGGCGTAAATTCAGAGAACTTGACAGAGCGTGAGGTGAACGTCACGAGCCCCGACTCGACGCTTGACTGCGGGATAATCACCGCGTCCTTCAAAATTGAACTTTGTTATAACGTATGTGTTTTAAGTGCAAAGCATTTCTTTGCGTACTAAAATCACTTTTGGTATCTATCTATCCATCTATCTATCTATCTATCTATCTGTCCATCTGTCCGTCTGTCTGTCTGTCTATCTATCTATCTATCTATCTAGCCGCTTACGTCTGGGTGCTTTCGTGATAACCGCCTTAACTTGGCGGCAACCAAAATTTGTATGGGAGGTTAACACGGTGTGATGAATTTTATGCGCTCGTTAACAAATCGATAATGTCAAGATCCCGTCACGCACGTCGTGAAACAATTCCTGCCAGACAGCCGCACATACCCGTGAGCAAGTATGTGCAACTGGTATGCAGATATGTGCCACAGGTGTTTGAAGCTTACCATTTACCCTGGAACGACGAGAACATGGATGTGCAATTTTAAAGCATGAGCGTTAAAAAATTCCGACATCGCCAGCGTCAACCTGAGAAACGCAAAGAAATAATGCCAGGCTCCCAGCAGGAATCGAACCCAAACATTCTGCGTGACAATCAAGCGTTCTACCACAGAACCACACCAAGCCTCGGGAACTGCTTTTCAAATCGACCCTAATGTTTGTGAAAAGTCAGTTCTGGTTTCATTGCTGGCTTTCTGATTTTATAAAGCTTACATATATTCCCTTTCACGTCGACTTAGCATAAATTGTAGGTGGGTGCGATGCGGTGTGGTTAATTTATGTAGCAGTATCCAGGGCTACGATTCTTGTGAGCACCAGCGCTTCAAATAAGCTTATCGCTTCTGGCGTTTCTAACACTCGTGCTCCTGTTCGCATCATTGCGCAGGTGCAAACGACTGGTTATATAAACCTATGCAATACTTCACCATATGTCGGTGCGTCCAACATTAACACAAATTTTAGCGTCTATTGATGACCTGTCCTTGAATAAAAAAAATGACAACACGGTCACATTTTCTCCACATGTTTCGCCTAACGTCGATTCCTAAGATATACACAGGGGATCTGCAGCATTTTTTTTTGTCGCGAAAGTGCTTCTTGCAGGGGTTCAACAAAACTTCATGGACGCATTTCTGTAACAGAAAATGATGTCGAAAAAACGCACTATCAGAAGAAACAAACGTTTCGTCAGTGGAAGTCGAACCATTGACCTCTAGGTCCGCAACATAAGATGGCGGGCGCACTATCCGCTACGCCACACCCGCATTTTTTTGTTGCCTTGCATACTAAGAATGCTCACCTTCCAAATATTTGACATAACACCAATGTATCACAAAATACACCCACAAAATACAAAGAAGAACCGTCAGGTCTGAGCTGAATATCAGCCATACTATGCTGAATGCGCTGGTTTTCGTCTGATCACATTTTTCTGTTATGCTTTGAAGGCTCTAAAAGTACGGCTTTTATATCTACCACTGTACTGTCAAAAAGTTCTTGGTTAAGTGCGGTAATGCATCGTTACCGTGACATGCGTAGTTAGTTCCATGAACGCGTCGATTCTGGCGCCATCCATTGGCAGATTCGGAACATTTCCGGTAATACTTTCTTCTCCTCCATGTGGAGCAAGTCTGTTCTGTTGGCAGATTGAGAGTGCGCCCTATGTGTTCTATTGACCGATCTGGAGCAACTTCGTCACGAGAATCACTCCACGGAGCAACTTTTCTGCTCTGCGAAAATCGGCAGATTCGACCGGAAGTCGCAAGCGACCGTGAGGCGAAAGCGATGTAGGACCGGGTGCACACTAAAGAAACCCACGTGGTCGAAATTTCTGCAGCCCTCAACTACGGCATCCCTCATAATCCTATGATGGTTTTGGGATGTTGAACCCTTCAAAAGGGAGGACGTAAGCAGCGGTGGTTAAAGAACCTAATATGCCGTGAGTAAGCGAGCGTCGCCCAAGTTTGATGTTCAATCAGTCACGCACTTGTTATTGGGTCATTCCAGCGACCCAGCCGGCGCCACGCAGCCGTGCTTCGAAGCTGTCACACGATGATAATCTGCGACGCATCGCAGTAGTCACGAACGCGTCTTCATGCTTTGCGACGCTGACGTGCACGCCTGGGAGATCGCCGCATAACCGTTTCATCTAACATTTTGACCTACCATTGCGCCGCCTATAGTCGCTGGAATGATCGAATCGCATCGCTTTCTCTGATGCCACTCTCATGATTTACTACGCTGGCTACCACAAGCATGAAGAGTTTGTTGAATAATTAGTGATGTATGTTAGTCGTCCCGATGGAGATGTACAACTGAATACCAACGTAGATTCATGCACGCTAGCTGCCAAATACAAAGAGACATTGCACAAGCTGGCTCATACCAATGTACATTAATCACTAAACTATAGTATGGTAGACGCCTGTAAGAACCCGCTTTATTTCGTTTTACTGATTACTATATAGGCCATATTCTGTGACATCTTTCTTTGTCTTGCGAGAGGACACTTTCATACATGGTAAAGTTGGAGTTGGGGTTACATCTTTCGTCATCTTTAAGACGTTGAAATAACCCGCTATGATGGTACTTTTGTGCTCGGCGGCTAACCAGAAGGTCGTGGGTCTGAGTCCCAGTCTCAGCGGCCATATTTTTGATAGGGCCAAAAACGCTTAAGGTTCTTTTTCCTACATTGGGCACATGATAAAAAACACCAGGTAGTCGAAATTTCTTGAGCGCACTGCTATGGCACCTCTCATAATCATATCGTCGTTTTGGGACGTTAAATGAGGACAAATTATAAAAAAAATATTCTACGATAACTGAAATTGTGCTACAGAAACGTGCAAGCGTCTTCTTGAGTAACGAAAACTTTTTGTTTTATGCCTACAGAGCGCATTAGTATGCGTAAATGTGATAATCTTGTTGATTTAAAAGCAAAATAAAACGTGCCACGCATTCACACCATGCGCATATAACAAAAAGAACATTTATGCATGCGCATGAAAGACACTCGAATCGCTAGACTTAAAAATTATGATCTTTTATTTAAAAATAAGGCGTAGTTTCCACTAACAAGCGCAGAATTTGAAGCATCGAAACTAGAAGAAGACTATTTCGTTGCTTGTATGTTGTTTCTAGGCCCTAGCTAGGTGGTGAGCCTTGTTTCTAGTTTGCTTCTAAGTCAATTCTAGGCCACAGCTATGAGAATCAGGGTTGTTTCTACATCTATTCTATGCGAATACAGGTTCGAGTTAAAGTAGAGACAGTCACGAACGCAACACGAGTACGTCCTCGTTGACGTAAGCCTTCCTTCACTAAATGGCCTTCGCCCCGCCGCGGTGGTCTAGTGGCTAAGGCTGCTGACCTGCAGGTCGTGGGATTGAATCTCGGCTGCGGTGGCTGCATTTTCGATGGAAGTGAAAATGCAGTAGGCCCGTGTGCTCCAGATTTGGGTGCGCTTTAAAGAACCCCAAGTGGTCGAAATTTCCGGAGCCCTTCACTACGGTGTCTCTCATAATCATATGGTGACTTTGGGACGTTAAACCTCACATATCAACCAACTTAAGTGCCTTCGTCTCACAGCCACCATTGCCTTTCTTGTTCCTCAGTTGTATAATCCAGCTGTATGCTTTCGAGGTCTTCGGCTCCGGGGAAGCCACTTCGCAACGATTTGTTGAGCTACAACTACTGCCTCCTTTGTTTTGAAAGAATATAGTCTTTCTTGGGATACTTCAACGAAAAACGTTGGTCTGTCTTTCTGTCTGTCACACGATTCAGCCACCTAGCGACAGCGCTCATGCTGTACGTTTAGCCTTCTCGACTTGGTGACCGTGTTTGTGCTTGGGTACATTGTCAAATAAAAAGCAAATATTGCACATATTTGAGGTGCAACATCGATACGGAGTTGTGTGATTCTTTACTAGAAAATACGTAGTGCACAATTCGAAAGGCCCTAGTGTTTCTTACGCTGCGCTGACAATGCGACTCTATGCAGGAAAAGTAGGTGTTTACTACGCCTGGCTAAGAGGATAAGGTACCGCTACCTATCCGTGGCTCTACTTTCTACACAAGCTTTTGTTTCCCAATATTACTGCCAGATGGCGTTCATATCTCACACAGCGCTTCCAGGTAGAAGTCCTGATAGTGTTTTCCGTCCCGTTTTAGTGCTCAGAACTTGGCATCGAAGCCCCCATTGAGAGAAGGGGAAAACAATGTATCCCACATCAATGAAGGCAGGACTTCATCATTAAACCACTTACACACAGCATGCATCCTCTGTTCCATAAGCATTGACGTCGCGCACGGGCAAAAGTTCACGAAAACTACACAGATGCTGGGGGCGCCTTCTTTGTCGATGCAGCTGGACCAGTGAATGGCAAATATACAGCAAGCGTCATTCATTGTGAAAAACAGGTTGATTGTATATCAGCCCAGGACACAGACACAACTAGTATTGAAGAAGAAGGAATCGCCCTCGCCCTACGAAAACCAAGATCCTATTTCGTTCTAACAGATTCAAAAGCAGCCTACCGAAATTTTTGTAAAGTATACATTGGCCCCATTGAGCATCGACTTCTTACACAACTCTTGTCCTCATGCTCAGAGGGCGAATGGAAACAGCTAATATGGATACCCGGCCACTGAAGAGGCAATGAGCTCGCCCATGCCTCAGCCCGAGAATTCCTCTTCCGGACCTCCGACCCCGGCATATCGCACCCACCCTCGGATATGCGTATGGACCCGTTCCTAACGTACACAGATATTCTAGACCATCAAAGACTCAAAAGACGAAAACTTCCTTCCCGGAGCCAAAGCTCAGTAAAGAATCTCAGGTAGCGTGGCGTCGCCTGCAGACCTTGTCTTACCCCAATCCATACATACTGTCCAAGATAGATCCCGACACACACGCACTACAGTGCAGGATTTGCGTCACTAAAACTGTCACACTGTACCTCATGGTATGGCAATGCTCACACAATCCACCTCTACAACCCAGAGCACAGCACAACACTGTAGGGTGGGAGGCAGCTCTGTCCAACTCGGATCGGAAGTCCCAAGAAGCCCTCGTGAGACGAGCGAGTACAGCGGCCCGTGCCAATGGAATCCCGGACTAAACATCCCTCTCCCCGGCATTCCTTCCTTGGTCGCAAATAAATGTTTTATTCTCTCTCTCTTCCAGACAGAAGGTTATCGCCTTTTGACGACATTTGCAGCGAAGCATGAAGAGACAAGGCTAATTTTTTAATGTGTGCGTCGCTTTGCTTCTCTAGCCTTCTCGCTTTGTTATGCACTGTTAAACTAAAATATAAGCTGGTCCTAACTCGTCCAAGTGGCCCTTTTACTCCTATTAAGGGAAGTTGTGTCTTGTACATAGTGGGGTGACCCAATTTCTGTGACGCCTACTCATTTATGACGGTGATAATTAGGTAATAGACCATAAAAAATTCTGTGATACATACTTCTATCTCAATAAAGCTGTTATCATTTATACGTACACGTTCGTTGGGCTAACTGTTGCTTCTTCCTACTTAGTGAATAAGGGGTGAGTATTACGGCTTCTCAAATTTCAGGGGCGCACAGTGTTAAAAATTACAATAGTTTTTCTCACTAGGTGAAGAAAAAACATTTTTCTAAACCACATTTCGGGTAAATATTTACTTTGTGAAGTAAAAAAAGAGCAAACGCTGACACAATTTTATTCATCGGGGGGAGACAGGTGTGTTAGTCCTTCACTTTCATTGGTCCAAAAACCTATAACCCTTTTTCGACTAAAGATTGCGAACAAGGTCTTCACCTTTATCGCGTTACAACAGAGCACGATCGCTAAATACTGTTCGAAAGTTTTATTGTTGCAATAACGCAATATAAAAGAAAACTGGTGGCGAAAAAAATGGCACGTGAAATTTGAACCCTTCGTCACGAGACAATGTACCGTTACTTGTGCTACGCCACCTTTCGCATTGTATTCTTTTTCATATACAAATTTGTGATCCACTTGAACAAACCACACTTTCTTAATTATTTTATTAGTAATAAATGTTGGAGCTCAACGTATTAAAATAATATTGCAATTAACGGAGATGTAGTGAAGAGCTCCGCAAACGGACAAGTTGAAGGTGCGCGTACAACTAAGCACATGTCTGGCGCAGTTCAATAGCGGCTACGGTGCTCGGCTGCTGTCCCGAAGGTCACAGGTTCGAATTCCTGTCACAGTGGTCTCTTTTTAATGCAGGTGAAATGACAGAGGCCTGTATACTGTGCGATGTTAGTGCATGTTAAAGAACCCCAGATGGTAGAGATTCCCAAGGCTCTCCACTACAACATCTCTCATAACCATACTGTGTTTTTGGTATGTAGAACCCCTGATATTATCTCTCAGTACATAGGCCTAAGACAGTCTTGCCTCTAGTTCTTGCCTCAGGCACCTAGTGGTGGCGCACGCATGCTGACGTTCGTATGATCTAATATACTTTTCGGGCGAATTTCGTCTTTTGCGCACTACCGAAGAGCATCTGGGAGATTTTGTAAAAAAAAATGAGGTGGTTCAGATAGGCTGCGCCGGGTGCCTCAAGGACTCAATGAAATATTAGTAATTTATTGTCCTGACGATGAATTGGACCTAATCTTGAGTAATGTTGTGCTTTCGTATTACACGTATGCATAGAATTCCGAACTTGAATCAGAAACTTCGATTTTAATATTCAGAATACTTTTTTCAGAGTATTCAGCAAGTGGCCAACGGGAAATGAGTGGAAGATAATTAAGAGAGTCACTCAGAGTTGACACCACTTTCAGCCTATTTGTGAAGACTACAACAGAAACTAGAAACAGAATCGGTAAACATGTGTTAACATTCGCAAAACAACAACAAATGTAAATCATGGTATCCCCTATGTGTTTCTTTGCCTTATATTACAACAAGGAATAGAACATGCTCCGATCTTCATATGAAAGATTTGTTCATGGTCAGCACATTTTCTTTTGCGTCAGCGTTCCTGCTATATGAACGCTATTTTACCGTACAAACAAGGCACTTCCAAGTGCTAGAACTGCAATCGGAGTGAGGAAAACTACCAGCTACGCACTCAGGCAAAGTTTATCGCACATAAACACTTGCGGGTCGACGCGGTTCATTAATAAAAAAATCACTACACCATATATGTTCTTAGTTCTTTGCAGCACCCCTTATTTTTTTGCCCGTGCAACAGTAACGATGCATCTGTACACTGTATTGCTTCTCATTGCCCAGCTTTCATCGGCTGAGAAAGAAAAAGAAATGCTGGCCTGAACAGACATATAGTTGTAGCATATATGCTACAACTTGATTCAGTTTTGTTTTTAAAACTATGTTTCTTCTCTCTGCATACTTTACCTTTTATATCATCACGGCTTTATGTGGTGATTACATGGTGCTCCTTTGCTTGACCAGAGTGTGGAACAGTTCGTTTTGAGGCGAGGGGCTGGAAAATGTGTAGTACATTTCATAGGTTTAGGCACCCCTAATAAGCCTTAGCTGTTTGAGTAAACTTTATATAGAGTCCATTGGCTCATTCGTATGCCTCTTATGTCTGAAAGGTAGGCTGCGTTGGAAAGCACCTGATAAGGCTACCGTTTCCCGCATTTCGTAAGAAATGTTTATGCAGTACCAACTACCTACTCATGTGACTTGTAGCACCTGTTGCGCAAGTTATTTGGTCAAAATCACATAAGCCACCCAGGAACTCTTTCCGCATAATGATACCACACCGCACAGGCCAGGAATAGAAAGCAGTATTTCTAAGGAGGTCAGCAGTTCACACTTTGCCTTAATATGTGCTTAGACTCGACTTCATTCACTGAAGATGGCGTTTTTATTAATTGTTTTAGATGGAGATCTGCGCTTGTTGTTGAGGACAATACCTTTGGCTTCACTGAAACTACAGCAATGCATTGGGCTGCGATCGATGAGCCTTGTTGTCAGCGGCCCTGGAACATCATCAAAGGAACCACCCCTATTACTTAATCATGGGAAGCCTGTTAGGCGTATGCCCGTGGTCGGCAAGATCAAGGTATTTGTCCTCAATACACTACATCTCAAACTCGACCCCCCCCCCTCCCCTGCAGTCAGCGTTGTCATCAAGTTCGTTACATTGAGTAGACCGAAGCGAGGTCCTGTTTCCAGGCACGCCCTAGGTGAACATACCACTCAAAGATCCGTGTTGTATTGCCTTACAAGACACCCGAAGGTTCTTGCGCAACGGAGTCTGTTGTATGAGTGCTGTCGAAACATCCTGCTAAGTTTGCCACAAGCAAGTCTGCTGCCTTGAGGTTTTCTCAGCTACAAGTTTGTGAAAAGCAAGTTTGAAGTGTCGAAGTTTGTTCAACAACATTTAATCTGACGCAACGGCGCACCTTGAGAGCTCGTAAGCCTGCCGGTACTGTACGGCGTGTCCAGGCAATCTTTTCAATCTGTGACTTCTTGGAAGCAGCGCATATATGCGCTAAGAGGTGAGACACTAATTGCTTGAGCTCGAGAGGCGAAACTGCAAATTAGGTTTCGCAACACAGCATTCTTTCCTTACTTTTAATTAGAGTAGCAATCATTGACTTGCAAACCGAGTTTTCGTGGCGAGTCGAGCAGCTTTCCTTGTTTCTGTTCGGATGCTTCCGTCTGCTAAGATCGTTTGTTACTGAACGTTGTCACCGAATTCGCCACTCAATTCACTTTACTACGATCAGACGGCGCTGCGCTGTCTTCTACATGAACGATATTGTAGAAAATGTAGGAATGCACCAGCCAAATTCATTAGGCCGCTTACACGCACTGCACACATTTAGTTTACATTTTGTGCAGGTGCTCCGCGTCGCGCATTCTGAACAGCTGCACGATAAAACAAACAAATGGTATAATATTTATTGACGTGAATGCAAACGCGTTTGCGCCTAGTGCCATGTCTCCATCGCACGGGCTAACGACCGTGATTGTCATTTAGCCCTTGTGGTGGCTGAAAATGTTAACACATACACGGGCACAGCGAATCGTAAATCCAGCACAAAGATGGTATCAACAAGTGCATAATAAACGCTCATACTCAATATACAGTTCGTAAAAACCTCGTCAACAAAGGAGAGAAAGGACACAGGTGCGCTCTCGATTAATGGACAACCGACGCCTGCGCTTCAGCTACACAAAAGAGAGACGTTCGTAGCTTGAGCGCCGAATGCTAGCAGGCAATTAATGCCTCTCTGGAGCATAGCCTCCTAGATTTTCCTTGCCTGCCGTATTATCGGCGGTCACTTGGAAAGCGCCCGTCGTCGGAACTATGGTGGAGGTGCCCCCTAAGCAGAGGAGTCTTCAAATAACTTTTTACGTTTTTGGAGCTTATATGGAACAAAAATAACTTTAAAATTTTCTAAAAATCGTAAACGTAAATATATTTAACCCTACGTAAGTGACGCCGTCATACAGCAGGCAACTTTTTCAATACATGGCATCCTTTGAAATTAGCTGCAAACGCCAAAATTACCTATCTTAAAGGCCAAGTACAAAAACACTTACCCTACGTAGGCAGCGCCGCTATAGATGACCGGCATTTCGCGCTCATCCGGAAGGCAAGGGAAATCCAGGAAGCTATGCTCTGGATACTCGCTCACTCGATGGACGCAAGAAAAGCGCCCGTTCAAGTCGTTGTAAGGGAGCCTACAGTATCGCCGTAATCATTGCCTTTCTGCAGCACGTATTGCAGCAGTTTTGTGAGTCATTGCTCTAGCACTCGAAGCAGACTGAATGCGTACTATCTCGAAGGATATGCTTTAATGGCATCGTTGACAAATCGTTGCGCATCGAAGCAATTAACTGTCTTAACGCAAAGCATCACTGGACCATGCACGGACGGCTGCATTCTTTTTACCCCTCCTCCCACCATTGTAGTGTTTATTACATCACCTTCACCAAGCTATAGTACTAACGTGTGCGAACTGCTGTGGCGATCTTGCAGCTTACCAAAACACCGGTTGTGTCGTGTACTGGAAACAACATACGCAGCTTGGGTGATAATGCGGCCGCAGACGACGCAGATGTCTTCTTTCTAAATGGAGGAAGGAAAGAAGGAAGGAAAATAGGAGGAAAAGAACGGCAGGGAGGTTAACCAGCCTATAGGAAGCTGGTTTGCTACCCTCCGCATAGAAGGGGGATAAGGATTGATTGATATGTGGGGTTTAACGTTCGAAAACCACCATATGATAATGAGAGACGCCGTAGTGGAGGTCTCCGGAAATTTCGACCACCTGGGGTTCTTTAACGTGCACCCAAATCTGAGCACACGGGCCTACAACATTTCCGCATCCATCGGAAAATGCAGCCGCCGCCGCCGGTATTTGATCCCGCGACCTGTGGGTCAGCAGCCGAGTACCTTAGCTACTAGACCACCGCGGCGGGGCGAAGGGGGATGGGGAGATGAAAGATAGAGAGCAGAGAGGGAAGAGAGATAAACACAGCCCAGTCGGCAGCACACGCGCGCACACACATAGTTCAGTCTTGTCTTTCGCTGTGTGTGACATTGCTGTTACAGTCGCTTGTTCAAGTCCGTGTCACGTAGGAATTTCAACAGAGCTTTTGTTGTCTTCTGTTGCAATGTCTTCTCTCGGGCACATGAAAGAATAGTGTCCACGGACATTTGGCTGTTGTCGATGTGCGCAAAAACGGATGCCAGTGACTATCTCTATATGTCATACAACGGACAGTCGCACAGGATGTGGGGTAGCGTCTCTTCGCAATGACAGGCATCGCAGAGAGTGTTGTCGGCTATTCCTATGACATAGGAATAAGATTTTGTAAATGCCACTTTTGGCCATAAGCGATGAAGAAGGGTGACTTCTCTTCGGTCGAGCCCCGTGGGCATGCGGAGAGCCATCAAAGAGGGCAGGTGGTGTTGACGATTCGTCTCGTTGCTTGGTGGTCAAAATAGTGAAACGTGATTTCGCGAAAGTCGTCGAAGATTACAAGCTGCATCGGTCCGCGAAAGTGGTATGGCTTCTTCTCGTGTTCCTTCAAGAGCTGCCCGTGCGGCAGTATCGGTATAATCGTTTCCTATGACGCCGCAGTGACTTGGCAGCCCCTAAAACGTCACATGCTGCCCTTTCTCTTGTGAAGTGTGGAAAAGGCATTGAATTTTGAAAACAAGCTGTTTGTACGGCCCGCGACGCAGTGCTGAGAGCAAATATTGTAGGACAGCCCTTGAGTCGCTGAAAATCGACCATTGTTGTGGTGGTTACCGATTGACCACACAAAGTGCAGCACGCAAAGCAGCTAGTTCCGCTGCTGTAGATGCCGTGGGGTGTTCAGTCCTAAAGCTGATGGTAATACCTATTGCTGGGACAACCACTGCACCTGAGGAACACTGGCGGTTCGTGGAGCCATCAGTATATATATGTACACTGTCTTATTATTTCTCGTGGAAAAGAAGAAAAGACAGCTGTTTCAGTACGGGCGATGAAAGCTCAGATTTCCTCCGGATCGCTGGTACTCTAAGGTGCACTGTGGGTCGAATAAGATACCACGGGGGTATTGATGGTTTAGATGCAGGAGTGAAGCCCGAGGGCAGTTTTTCGTTGTACTTCAGAATCATTTTAGCGAACGATGCTTGGCGTCTCTCTGAAGGCAACAGTGCAAGGTGATGACAGGGAGCACGTGCGAAGTGTCTGATGTGCGTTCTCAGGACTTCTGCAACAATGTGAGTTTGTATCGGATAGTCACCAGCCATTGCAATTGTTGCCTCTGTTGACGCACATCTGGGCTGACCAAGGCACACTCTCAGTGCTTGGGCTTGTACTGCCTGCAGAACACGAACATTGGTCTTGCAAGTATTGCTAAGCACGGACAACTTAAATCTCAGGAAACCGAGAAACAGGGCTCTGTAGAGTTCCATCATTGCGTCTACTGACATCCCCCACGTCTTTCCTGCCAGGAACTTGAATAATTTAAAAATAGTGGTCAAGTGCTTGGTCATATAGGACACATATGGACTCCAACAGAGGTCCATATCACTAATGATGCCCAGAAACCGGTGGGTTCTGGCGTAAGAAATCGGCCGCCCGCAGATTGAGAGGATATAAGGGGTCATTGCTTCGCAAGTGAAGGCCACTAGCGCACATTTTTCTGGTGATATGCTGCGACCTTGTTTTAAGAAGGAGTTGGCAATTATAGTTGCTGCTCTTTGAAGCCGGGAACGTATCTGAGGACGTGTGACTGCCGAAGTCCAGACACAGATGTCATCTGCGTATATTGAGATTTTAATGATGCTTGGCAAGTATTTAGCAAGGCCAATTAGTGCAAGATTGAATAGCATCGGGCTAAGAACTCCGCCTTGAAGAACACCCCTGGAAGTATAGCATCGCGTAGTTGGGCCATCTTCTGTTAACACAAAGAATGATCTTGCAGCCGGGTAACTCGAAATCCACCGAAAGGCTAGACTACCAACGCCAACCACTGCAAGAGCACCTATAATGGCTTCATGTAGTACATTATCATACGCGCCTTTCGCATCTAGAAACAAAGCTGTAGATAGCCGCTTACGGGATCTTTCTTGCTGAACCTACGAAACTAGATACGACATTGTCAATGAAAAAGCGGTCGCGTCGGAAACCAGCCATGGCATTCGAATAAATCTTGTAGTATTCAAGATACCATTCCAGGCGGCCTAGTATCATCCGTTCCATTATCTTCCCTACGCAGCTGGCCAGTGCTATTGAGCGCTTTAAGGCGAGTTCGAGTGGGTATTTGCCCTGCTTCAAGATGGGTAACAAGCGGCTTACTTTCTAGTCGTCAGCAACATTGCCATCCTGCCACGAGATGTTGTAAAGGCTCCACAGTTCTCTCTTTGCACCTTCCCTAAGGTTGCATGAGGCTCGGTATGAAATACCATCTGGGCTCGGAGAAGTTGAACGCCGGCAGAGAGCTAGTGCCGCCTCGAGCTCCTTCATCGTAAAAGGGAGGTCCATGTGGTAGTCACGGGAATGGGGGACGTCACCTCTCACTGGAGAATTTGGACGAGTGGCTTGGTTGGCAATCTGCGCACAGAAATCTTCTGCGACATCGATGTCTTGCCTCCCTTGAAATAGCGCAAGCGCTTTGAATGGAAAACGCTGTTTGATAGGGTGACGCAGACCTTGCACCGTTTTCCGAATGTGTGAGAGTGGCTTGCGAGGTTCTAGTGACTGGCAAAACGTTGTCTATCGTTCCGACGCTTATCTATTCATGCGACGCCGAATCTTATTTTGCATCCTCCTGGCTGCCCTAAGAGCGTGAATCGATTTTGTACGCCAATACTGACGCTCCGCCCGGCGTCGAAGTGCTCGAAGTCGCTCCAGCACTACGTCAAAGTCGTTTCGTGTGGAAGATATCGTCACCGTGCGAGTGGCGTTTTGCATTATGCTCCTAATTGTTTCCTCTAACCCAGATTGTAGGCCATCGCTGCAAGCATCTTCCATGTCAGATTTAAAGTTGGTCCATTGAACAGCTCGAGTGGTCGTCCGTGGACTACAACTAGACAAGCCTTTGATGTTAAGGTAGATTCGAATGTGATCATTTCCTCGTGTCTCAACATCTGGAAAACTACTTGACCTATCTCGCGAGGGAGTTCTCGCGAGACAAAAGCGAGGTCGAGACAGCTGCAGTATGCCACCCTGCGAAGAAACCTGGGACTACAGTCATTCAGGAGAGTAAGGCCATAGTTGTAGGCGATGTTTGCTAACCTGCGTCCTGTTGCAATTGTCTGCGTACTTCCCCATGCGTGATGGTGCGCATTGAAAACACGTATGATGACCCACGGTGCAAGGACACACTCTCAATATACCCGCTAATCTCCCGGAATCGAGATTATTCGACGGCGATATACGAAACGCCTATGAAAGTAAACATGAGTTTGTTCTTTTTCACAGTGATGCAGACATACTGACTGTCATCGTGAGGCGCAATCGGTTGCACAACATACGTCCAGTTCACGAAGAACAAAGACGATAATTTTGCTGCACGCACCATTTGTTGAAGACACGGCAGCTTCGTACCCCGAAATTCTCATTGGTTTCCACAAAGGGTTCACAAATGACGATGAGTGGAACACTTGGTAAACACAAACTGAAAAAAAATCTGAAAGGCGTGATTTTAGTAGTCCTCTGGCATTCCATCGAATGACGGATACAGCCTTGACTTCTTTACGAAATGATGCAGTGTGAGTAGCCATCTTCATAGTTCAGAGATTCAAGCACCGGGCTTAGGGCGTCCAATACTCCAAGTGCGTTTTGAGCAGATGCTGTTTTCATGTCGACTAATATCGGTCGGATGGCTTCTATGAGGGAACGCAGCACCGAGATCACTTGACAATCTGTTTTAGGCAAACCTTCCATGACAGGAGACGGCTCTGGTGTGGCCGCAACCTGCTGAGGTTCCTTGGCAGAAGGCCGGGTCGGGAGCGTGGGCCGTTCCCCCAGAGAAGGAGGCATCTCCGCTTCTTTCGTAGAAGTGGTGCGTCCTTTCGCGACGCTACTGGGTAGAACCGCTGAAGAGTGGGAACCAGTATTTCGGGAATGTGCCATCTTTAAAGACTTTCGATGATGCTGACGTCAACGCCGACGCCGGACTACTTCGGCTGCCTCCCTGTGTGTCGAGTTGTCTCGGCCATTTGTATGAGAACCGCGCACTCCTTTCGAATTCTAGGAATGTTTTTGACGAGGCAGTGTGAGGACCGCTGCAGTTGGCGCACTTCAGAGTAGTCGCCCGACAGCCGTCTTCGGCATGAGGTTCATCGCAAAGGGGACACAGTCATGAGTTGGGGCATACACCTTTGACGTGTTCTAGCCTGAAGCACTGATGACATTGAAGTGGCTTTTGGATGAATGGTCGAACCAGATGTCGGAAATGTCCAATTTTGACGTGAGAAGGTATGCAATCTCCTTGAAAGACACTTTAACGCAGCGCGTATTTCAAAGGACGCCGCACTTGTGTAATGACAGTTCCCTCATTTGCAGGCTTGATGAGGGTAGGCATGTCAACATTAGGAATGGCAATGTCGACACCGGCAAATGAGTTATCTATCGGGATAAAGTGGCGCATTTTAAGGCCGCCTAGCTCAGTCACTTGCTGCAGCTATCCTAGCGCACTCACATCGTGCACGTCTATGGCGAGAATATTCTTCCTTGGGTTTACTCTTACCTCCTTAGATTTATCTGGCACCGCACTTTCCAGAGAAACGGAAAGGGCTTGCCTGTTCAGAAGTCGTAGGTTGCTTGAAGGATCTTCTGGCATGAAGAATAAGACGTGCGTCCAGCGTGCATTCTTTGACTGTACAGTCGCTGTACTTGCAGGAGCTGATGCTGATGTATCCGCAGTCCTTCTCTTCGCCCTCTTACCCGGACAGGTATAGAGCTGTCATCGGATGCGTCGTCTTCCGACATAGAATAAAAATCAGTGTCTTCGGCGTGACTGGGGGAGCCAGCTGGATTCTTTGTGGTTGACGGGTATGAGGACCTGTGACCAAGAGGGCTTCTGGCGTGCTCCGCGGCCATCACCGCAATACTGGGAGGCGAGGCACCTCGAAAAACCGATGGTTTCACTAAAAAATACAGAGCGCAGAAACAAGCGAGCGTTCTTCTAAAGAGACACTTCCTCCCTTCTAAATGGAGGAGTGGACGTCGTGGTACTGTAGCTCACCCTACCCTGCCTGCAAAAAACACAGTGCGAAAAAAAGTATGCGAGAGACATAGGGCGCATTCGTACAGCATCTGACATTTAGCAGTGTAGCTTCGAAACCTCGACGACAGTCCACAGGACAAAACCTGCATCCTATTCTCCGCTTCTTCCTCAGTCGCCTATCTGCGATTCTCATGCGATTTTCCTGAGAGCCGTAAGACGTGCTGCAATGCTTGTTTACCCGTCACTTCCATTTTACTTTTGGGTTAGAGTTTGATGAGGTTACAAAGTAGAAATGTATTGACAAAAGAGGGTGATAAGTTTATACTCCACAGTAGGTGGGGAGAAAATTGCGCGAGTGTTTGGACATGTTGGCATACGCACGAAGTTCTTCTTTGTGTAACCTGACTAATTTGAAATCACGTGTTTGGCTGCAGACAATATGGTACCAAGCTTGTCTCGGCCACGGCAGCTTTGGTCGCTAGCAGGGCCAACCCGGTTCAGGTGATGCTGCACTGTTAAATTTATTTGTGATCAGGACTGATCGACATAAAGGCCATCACAATTTGCCTATCGTGATTTGCCCTTGTCATCGCGATTTAGCTGACGTCTACGCAATATTAGATTACCGTTAGATCTATGTCAGGGTGTATCGTCTAGCAGCAACAAAGTTTTTGATTTAGTAGAGAATTCCCATGCGCATCCACTCGATCGTGATCAAAAGTGCATATGTGACACTGGTGTAAACATCACTACTTTTTCGGCAATTACTCTAAAGTTAAATGTAAACATTCTTTATGATTAAGTTAAAAGAATGATGGTGTATATGTGCAGCGCTGGATACTCCTCTGAGCGGTTGCTCACATTTAAAATTTTCAGCCATCGCAAAAGTAGAAAAATAGCAGACTCTGCACTTGTTCAGACAAAATGCGAGTTCAAGCCGCATAAAAGCCCCCCAAACCAAAACATTCACTTAGGAGACATGGAGAATTTATAAATCAAGTATTTCCAAATTGATGTGTTTTAATAATACACAACAGTCGTGTTCGCAGATGACCATTTTGTGGAAGCACGAGTAGACACTAAGCCGACATGCAAGAGAGTACCCGTTAACATTAACAGTGTGGACAACAATTTTATTCTCATCTCTTAATATGTGATTTCTTGATATTCCAAAAAAAGATTATTCATGCTTAGGGCAGCGATCAATGTTATGAAATTTTTCGGCCTATTCAAGGTCTTCGTTTTTTTTACTGAGAAAATATCGGAAGAGTTAAGCAGGCGTAAAAAGGGGCCTTAGGCAGGCGTAAAAGCCACCGGGTGCTCTTGAACACATAGAGGGGCCAAGACAAGAACATGTAAAAAAATTACATATAAGTGAACTTTCTTCTAGTAACACCCAATCATAACAAATACACAGCACACAAAATAGACATTTTGAAGAACGCCATGACGCTTCATTATGCCTTCTCAAAAACGCAAATAATAATGACCCCAGATAGGAGGCTCTGAAGTCGCACAGCTCACGAAAATGAATAATTACATATAGACATAACATAACAGTGAAGGTAAAGATCACAGTAGTATATATATATATATATATATATATATATATATATATATATATATATATATATATATATATATACTGTGACGTTAAAATAAAACAAACCATGCATAACACAAAACGCAACAGATTTAGCCTTTGAAACAATAGTCATCAATCACACATGCGTGCGACGTGGCCAAACAGAGCCTTGCACTAGTGTGCTTGAAAAAAAACTCTAACAGTTTCTTAAAGGTAGTGGCACTATTGACCCAGTATTATCTCATACCGATGCGGCAGCAGTAAGCACTGCAGTTTTGAGCCTCTCTCTGATAAAGCATTTCCATTATTGGATTAGCTGAAACTACAGTACGTATGTTAATATAACTTGTCAACGTAACTGAACTAAAAGTTCACCAATTAGGGAACAGAAATAATCAAAGGGCAGTCAACATCACATGAAGTTTAGGGACTAGAGCACAAATTGTGTACCGTTTACAATCTTTTGTGGTTTCTTCTCTTTAATTATGCAGTGCAGCACTATGCTTTTGCTGTGCTATCTATACTCCATACTACCACGGCAGAAAATTAGAAAGACCGAATCAAGGCAGTGGTGAGAAATCTCATCAGGCTTTGCTAAAATAGAAAACAAATTGGGCACAAGTTTGGCGTGGAAACGAGAATGCTAGTACGGGTTAGGCTTAAAAGTTTGGCGTGGAAACGGTAATAATGAGATATGTAAGAGACCAAGATAGCACAAACATTTGCGTTTGCTTGATCTCAGGCATCTAGGCATTCACGTATATACGTGTACATTATTTTATAATGAAGGCCTTCCTGCTTACTCTGCATCGCAGCAGTGGCTCAAGAAATGTTAAGCACGCCTCTCAGACTATACGCGCCATTGATCACGTAGGTGAGTACATCGTAAAGCGAGTTGCAGAACAACAGGCGTCCTCATGCATAGTGTAGATATGTGCACACCAAAGAATTCAGTTTGGCGCCACACTAATAACGGTTGGAAGAACAGTGCCAGCACTTTTACCCCTCTGTATTGCAAAAAACAAAAAAAAAAAACATCATAGTACCACTTACGTTAGCATTTTTGAACCATCGCGGCGTCACTTTGGCATATATATGTTAGGTGTAGCTTCGCTAAAGCATGTATGCAGTGCTTTATATCTAGGGCTGGAAATAACAGTCACATCTCCGAGGCACACAGACATTTCCTTGAACAAAGGAGTACGTTTACACAAGTGTGTGCCTCGATACGCTCTCTTCTTCTTCGTAAAACATGGAAATACTAAGCCTTCTCCGGAGGTAAGAAAAATAAGTGAAACAGTGCTAGAAATCTGCATTGACGGCGCTGCCGCTGCGCTTGTTTTGAAAGCCTTTGTATTCCGAAAGTCGCTAATTTAAGTTAGCGACAGTGCTAATTTTTATGTTGTTAATGTTTTTTATCGATGCTCACGCTTCTTTTTGAGCCCGAGTAGGGCCGGCAGTATTAGTAAATAAATAAAATTCAATCCTGTGATGTTATGGCACCCTAATGTAGTACCTGATACTGGCACATGACGTAGCGAGATAGATATTTTGTGGTGGAGTTTACTTTTGCATTAGGCCACAGATTTTCAACAAGTGAAAACAAACTGCATACCTACTCCTCAGTCGTATGTCAATTACTGCAGCTTTTTTGGGAGGGTGCCCAAGTAAACAGAGGACCTTGTTCAAGTTTCAATTTTTCATCGAGTCGCATTAGGTATTGCCTGTTTTTATTTTATTGACGTTTCTTCCTTCGCATATTATGACATCAGCATGCACTGGGCCAAATAGTTATGACCAAAGTGCTTTTTGTTAAGTGCGAAATGATTCGCATTAAATAGTGGACGTATAATATCGCGAGACAGCTTCCCCCTTTGCCACTCGCTTACAAAATCCAGGAAGTGAATATCCGCGGTTTGAGCAATTAGGCCAAAAAAATTAGTAAAAGTTTGTCGCGGTCGTACAGTGCTTACAGTGCTTGGCCGTTTACCCGAAAGTCATAAGCCCGATGCCGGCTGCTGCGATCACATTTCGACGAAGGAGAACCTGACAAAGGTTCGTGTATTGTGCGATGCCAGGAAATGATTTTCAGAGCTCTCTAGGGCCTCTACTACGATATTGCTCAGTCATATCTTGATATTGCTTTTTGATAAGCAAAAGCCCAAAAATCTGTTATATTACGAAGTAATCGTGATAGTGTAGCAGATTGTAAAAATTTCTGACGTCAAGTTCACTCAGGCCTTTTGGGGACCAAGTAAACCTGCTCCACTCACTCACTCCATTCCCGATCTTCTATAGCCGGCCGTCTGCATAGATGTATCTATCTTAGTTTAATTTTTTGTTACGGTAATTCAATATTTTTGTGCTATATTATTGTCCTATTTTTGTTGATTTCGTAGGTATGTTCATTTCTGGCTCTAAATATTTGTATTTTCTTCTGGATTCTTAAAACTGTCTCTATTGCACTGTTTATAGTTAGGGGGGCTTGATCTCTGCGTGAGCACACGCAAAAAGCTTGCTGTTCTTGCTGGGCACTTTGGCTAAGTGCTAGATTATTATTATTATTATTATTATTATTATTATTATTATTATTATAAAAAATTATGTATATGAATGAAATGCGTTCAAATACTATTTATCATACTGAAGGTGATTGCGGTCTAACCAGACGCGAACTACCACAATGCGTGCTCAGTGCCTTTAGCAGCGCAGGCTGCCTTTTCCATAACACGTGCAAGTTTTAACACGAAAGTGTTTGACGCCAGGGTCCACCATGATTCCGCTGACGTATTTTCGCCACGAATATGACGTCGAAAATATACACTAACAGATTCTAAATAAAAAAATAACGAGAAAAAAAGTTCAGTTATCGGGTGTCGGACCAAGGACCCCTCGATCTTAAGCGCGCGGTGCGAAACCACTAGGCCACAAAGCCTACGATGTCTAGCTTCCAAATGGCGAAACTTTTTATATACAGCATATACTACTGGCGGTCCTCAGAGCTTAGTAATTTCAGCGCGTTTTCTTCATCTGAAGCGAGGTGGCGCGAAAGGTGCGCATTGTGCACGCTCTGAACGACGTCGCTCCGTGCTTTGCCATATAGGCGCGCTTTCACAGAGAATGGGCGCTCTTGCGCGCGCTTATCTCGTGACTCGGGTGATTTTTCCTCTTGTGCTTCCACCGCAAGCTTGATTTGAAGTTACAGTGATTAAATACAGCATAAACGGGTCACTTCACTCGCTGCCATGGCCGCGTTTATTTAGAACAGTGTTCTCCCATCTGAGTGGAAAGTCGGGAAGGTATATATAGTTCCAATCTATAAATCAGGTAATAAGCATTCTCCTTTAAAGTACAGGTTCATTTCTCTCATTAGTATACCATGTAAAACATTGGAACACATTTTGAATTCTCAGCTTGCAAGTTTTCTGGAGTCACACAAATTTTCCACTCAATCGCAACATGAATTTCGCAAATCATACTTACGAAACTCAATTACCACTTTTTGTGCATAAAATAAACACCATTTTTGATAAGAGCTTGCTCGCCGACTGCATTTTTCTTGATTCTTCTAAACCTTTTGGCACACTGCCACAAAATGCTTATTTATAAATTACGACTACTTAACCTTCACCCCTGCCTTGTAACCTGGATTGAACATTTTCTTACTAACAGCTCACGATTTGTCTCGACTAATGAAACTAATTCTGAGGAATGCGCGGTACATTCTGGTGTACCACAGGGCTCCGTTCTTGGTTCGCTTATTTTTCTAATCTATATTTACAATCTACCATCTTGCGTAACCTCATCTGTTCATCTTTTTGCTAATGATAGCGTAATGTTTCGTGAAATAACTGGACCTAACGACGTTGCACTTCTTCAATCTGGCCTTACTGCTGTCCTTAACTGGTGCAACACATGGCTCAAGGAATTAAACAGTAATAAATGTAAATTCAAGCACGTGTCAACGAAGATCACGACTTTACCTACCTATGACCTACATAACAAACAATTAAACAGTGTCACCTCATGCTAGCACCTGAAAGTCTATATCACTGACAGTCTAACATGGATTACTCATAATAACTGTGTTGTATGTAACGATGATCGCATGCTCGGATATCTTTGTCGTAACTTCATAAAATTACATTCTTCTGTCAAACTAGTGCTGTATGAAACACTAGTTCGTACTAAACTTGAATATGCCCCATCGGTCTGGGATCCATACCACAATACTTTATAGGATTTATAGGATATGGTACAAATAACTCTGATCGTTTTTTAACTGCTAATTACGTTGAAATGCGAGCATCACAATAATGAAAGGTAACCTTAAATTACCTTCACTTGCTTTTCGTCGTACCATTCTCCGCTTTACACCTTTACATAAAATTATTCACCACTCATACCTACGTGAATAACTAATCCTTCCACCGCATTACGTTTCTACTCGTTTACACCACTCTCATAAAGTTGGCATCCCATCGCCTCAAACAGAGTCACTTCGACAATGATACGTACCACGCACGTCACGCGATTAGAATAGCCTTTCCGAATCGCTTGTGAAAACTTCAGATGGTAGCGCATTTGTGACTGTATTAAACAATTATTTGAATATCTGATAGTAGTTTTTCATCATATACATTTATATAGTTAAGATTTTCCGGTTACATGCTGTACCTGTTGTACTGAAGTGTAACAATGCCTATTGTACACTTAAAACGTTATTTTTATAGCTTTTTACAAGAATATATCCGTGTATTTTCCCGTATGCCAATTTATGTTTACTATTTCCTTTTTTTTCCTTTTTTCATTTCCGGAGCTCTCCACTACGGTATCTCTCATAATCATATGGTGGTTTTAGAACGTTAAACCCCACACATCAATCATTTCTATTTTTTCTGCCTTAATCTGTTGTTGCATACCCAGGAACATCGTATTGCCTATTGCACTTACAAGCTTGTTTCTTTATCGCATTTTTGCCACTCCTCTCTCTAACGTCTGTTGACCCTGAGGGTAAATAAATAAAACAGCGTAGGCGGTACTCACACAAGGAGGTGTTGGAATTTTGAGAGTCGATCAAGCTCGTTGTGCGTATACTGGTAAGCTCATTTTGTGTGTCACTATTTCTGCTAGAGCAGCGCGCTTGAAGTGTCTATACCAGTAACTCCATGCTGGTCTTGTGTATGCCCATTTCGTGTATGCTTTCTGCTTGAGATGTGTGTTGCAAGTTTCGAGCTGCTTCGCATGACACTGCTATTTGTAGAGTAGTAGTAGTAGTAGTAGTAGTATTTTTATTTACAGTAAGCCGGATACAGAGCTCACTGCAGGGGCAAAGGGCTAAAGGCAAACAGCCTGACAAAGGCCCTTGTCCCTCCGCAGTCCGTGACAGTGCAAAGCTTAGACATCAGCACTGACAAACAATATATATATTCAATACATTGGTTTCAAGCAAGAGTGACGTTACGTGAAATTACAATTCGTTGCTGCACCATTAAATCAACCACCTTTGTGGCGAAACTATGCACAATGACCACTCAACTTCCCCTGTGAAGACAAGTTTTAATTTTGCGTTATAACAATTCCTAGACAGAGTGATCCGCCACATTCTTTTTATGCCATTAATTTCTCTGGTACTATTACAGTTTATACTACCATCCTTGGGGTTTTTACGCCGATATTTTTTAATGCTCAATCAGTTTAGTGCGTCCTTTTCATGACGTTTTCGAGGGAATGTAATACCGGCCTCTCAGTCCACTTTTATAATACCACTCTTTCCATTCAACATAATCATCACCATGATGCATTTGATTTTTTTTTTGCCACTTCGCACGACAACAACAAAGAAAGATATTCAATGTTGTCTATCTTCAAATTTAAACTGCTCGGAAGACGAAGACAATCCAACATCCACACGCAGTACCATGGTGATGGCCTGTCTATCTTGTGAAGTCGATTCCATTTTATTTCAGCCAACTTCCTAATCTTGTGGCTGTGTCCAACTCGCCGCCCTCCTAATTAACTTTTATCATCATTTATTATATATACCGTTGCTCCCTAGCTAACCACCATTTCAATGTCATGCAAAATACGGAATACAAGCAGTTCTAATTTTCTTACTTAAAGGTCAACTGTATAGTATTAGCTACGCTTGTTGTGTCACTGACCTGTTTTGCTGCCATTTGTTATTCGAATGTCACGTTTGTAATATGCCTTGCCCTTACAATTTTTTCTCACCGATACTGTCAAATCCGGAAGCCTCCTCACGTGTGGGTATTGCTTCGTCCTTGACCTTTTCAAGACAGTAGCCAAACAACTAAATTATGTCTCGCCTCGCAGTCAAAACACTATACACAAAGTTCTAGCAATCTTGTAAGCGTACTTACAAAAACTCTTTGCTTCTAAGCCAACAAGGTTAATAATCTATCACAGGGTGTCGGTGCACCGAGAAGCAGTTTCTGCGAACAGCTCTATCATTAGGGCTACTACTTGCGACCTAACCAAACCAGGATTATTGTTCTAAAGAATTCCGCCGTTAAATTGGGTAGTCATTTTTATTTTTTAGTTACGTTTCTTCAAAATAGAGGCGTTACCACCCAAAGCCTCCGCTTTTGGCTAGCCATTGTTCCGAAAAATGGCTGCGCACATTACCCTTTCTCCCTGGTCGCTGCGTATAATTTGCGTTTGAATATCCGACCGTTGCCCAATAGCGGCAATTCACTGGATGTTTTCACTTAGAATAATAGAAAATATTAATTGTTGAGAAACCGTTGACGCTGACTCTTGCATGAAAAATCTCTGGCGACCTTTGGTTCCCTAGGGCTCACCTTTACCATTTACATTATACGAAAATACACAATACAGAATACTAATTGCGTTTATGCACACGTCTCTAAAATGACAACCAGCGTCACAGCGTACAAAAGGGATGGCATATTTTCATGCTTGCGGGCACAGCAATTCTGTGGCCTATATCATTACCCTTAATGGTTAAGACATCATCATCATCAGCCCAATCGGACCCTCTGCAGTGCAACAGCTTTTTCTATGTTCTCCAATGAATCCGCTTATACGCTTGATGCGGGTATAAGATCGCGCCAAACTTTCTAGTCTTATTTGCCAACTTAACATTGTGCCTCGACCTCGCGATCCTGCCTTCGCCTATAATCCGTTCTGTTTATCTTATTGGCCAGTGGTTATCTTGCCCACGCGGTATGTGCCCAGCCCACACTAATTCCTTCCGATTTCAACTAAGGTGTCCTTAATGCTCATGTGTTCACCACTCCACACTGGTCTATTCTTGTTCTTTAACATAAAATCTCTCATTTTTTTCATGGATCGCAGCGTCTTTTCGATGACGTCAGAAATTTTACGCCCATGTAAACATAGCAAAATACTAACGCAGCAAAAGCCACACGGAATAAACATTCGCCATGATCACTGTGAAGCTAGCATGAAACTTATTTTGGGTACCACCAGGTACCCACAATAAATCCCATTTTGAATTCTTACGTCATCTTTGGAGTATTCTGAGCTGCATATACACGGTAAATTTCTTAACTGTCATACGATGGTGAATGCTAGTTGTGATGCAACAATCCTACACATTTTAAGGAGCTAGTCCTTTTTTTTTTCTGTGCAGCAAAACCCTAAGTCTGTGTTCTAAAAAAATGAATGTTCTATTAAAAAATACCTCTGTTGGCCCTAAAACCCTGCCGCGTCAGGTTCCAGAAACGTGTCTCAACTTACTAGAAAATATCGCAAAAGACCACTTATCTTAAAAGTGGTGTGCGAAAAAACGATAGCACTTATCGTAAGATGAGTTGCCAGAACGCTTAGTAGACCGTGCTCCTCAAGTTTATCACTTATCTGCAATTTTTTTTCTTTGTACTCTGTAAGAGGTTTTAAAGCGTAGTGTTCGCGCGCTAAATGTAATAGGACGAAGGACACCTTGACTATTGCGATGAGCCCGCACTGAAATGCTGCGATCGGTGAGGAAGCTTTCCCCAGTACATTTTTTAATTTGAAAAGCATTTCTTGGCGTATTCTAAAGCCCTCTAACGTCAATCAATCGATCCATCGTTCTATCACTCCATCGATCCCTTCATCAATTGATCCATCAATCCATCCGTTAGTCGATCTATCAATCCATCTGTTAGTCGATCTATCAATCCATCAATCGATCAATCAATCCATCAATCGATCCATCTGTAGAGAGGAAGAAGAATATGTGCCGCAGTGGGTCACGCCTTTAGCAGGAGGAGCCAAGCGCGAGCGTTTGGCTCCTCCTGCTAAAGGCGTGACCCACTGCGGCACATATTCTTCTTCCTCTCTACACATTGATCAATCAATCGACCCATCAATCAATCAATCGATCAATCAAGCAGTTTAGTTTCAGTTTCAGTTTATTTTCAGTTATTAGTACAGAAAAAGGAACAGTATACAAAGGATATATACAGGAGGAGGTCCGAAAGCACAAGGCTGCAGGGGGACCTCCTGTTCAAAATGGGATTACAAGATTTACTCAATTAGCAGTAACAGTGAAAACAGAGAGATGAGTAAATTGATAAAACCAACACTAACTAAGAAACAAGTAAAAGAAAAGTGGAATAAACAACATAACAAGATAAAAACATCTAGTAGTTTATCAAGTACGAATACAATTGTTTTTTAAATGTGCCGATAGTCGAGCATTGCTTGATGTGAGATGGCAATGAATTCCATAATGATAATGTTGAGAAATATGCAGTGTGGCGAGCAAAATTAGTGCGGATAGTAGGTAGTAGAAAATTTCCATTTGAAGCGAATCTAGTACGGTTTAAGTTAGACAAAGCATTAGCATAAAAAACGCTTGATGGGACAAGATGGTGCAAGAACTTGAACAGCATGATAATGAGGTGATATTTAAATAAACTAACAGTAGAAAGTATTTCGAAGTTACGAAGTAATGATGATGCACTAGAACGATATGAACTGAAAGTCATTAGTCTGATGTCTCGGTTTTGAATGTGCTGAATGGGAGATAAGTGGGTGAGGTATGTATTTCCCAAGTGTTGATGCAATAATTAATGTGGCTGTGAATAAAAGCATAATATCACTTGATTAGAGTTGAAATGTTAAAGTAGTAACGTGCTCTTATTAGAATCCCGACACCAAATGCTAGTTTTTTGCGCAAATGAATAACATGATTAGAGTATTTTAGGTTGCTGTCGAGAACGATTCCTAAGAAAGAGCATTCATTGTCAGGGTTAATGAGTGAGCCATTTAGTTTAATAGAAATTTGGGAGGGAAGAACTTTGTTAGCTGAGTGTAATATCATGAACTTAGTTTTATTAGGGTTAATACTGAGGGAATTCGTGAGACACCAGCTTAAGATGTTATTTAGATCTTTTTGTAATTTTAGCGTTAAAGAGTCAATTGATTTACCAGTGGCAAGTATTGTAGTGTCATCGGCATAAAAAAAGGCAGAGAGTTAGTAACTGAGAGGGGAAGGTCATTCATGTAAATTAAAAATAAAAGCGGGCCAAGAACGGACCCTTGAGGAACACCCTGATTAGTAGTTAGAAAATCTGATAAATTAGAGCGAACATAAACAGCCTGCTGTCTATTACAGAGGTAACTTTTAATGAGTGTAAGGGCAGGTCCAACAATACCAATGGTCGTGAGTTTCGTTTCCAGGATGCTGTGATTAAGTGAGTCGAAAGCTTTGGTTAGGTCAATGAACAATGCTCCAGCTAATTCACCAGAATCAATAGCTTTTTAATCTTATCAGTGAAAGTTAACAATGCAAAATTAGTCGAGAAAGCAGGTCGAAAACCAAACTGACTAGGAGTTTAAAATGAAAAACTTAGACAAGTAATTAGTTATATGTTTCTCAATACACTCTTCTATTATTTTACTAAAAGATGATAGGATAGCTATGGGGCGATAATTAGATTTATTTATTTATTTATTAGAATACCCTCAGGGCCCGTAGGGCATTACAGAGGGGGTGGGTACAACATTTGTAACACACACACAAAAAAAGACAAAATAAAGAAACAAGTGTCCGATGCGCAAATCAGGAAGGCAACATAGTCAAATAAAAATGTATAAGATATAAAAGTTCTCTCGCCTTTTTTGAACACTGGTATTATTTTGGCCTGTTTTAGTTGTGATGGGAATGTACCTGTCTTGAATATTAGATTGATAATGCGGGATAGAGGGACGGCAATATGGTTGGCAATTAGCTTAATGTAGGACGAGTGAATTCCGTCCAGTCTAGGAGAGGTTACTTTAAGATTATGAATAATGCTGATAATTTCGTTAGGGTCTGTTGGGAAGAGGTAGAAAGATTGTGAAGAGCGGTCCTGAGATATATTGGATGATGGGGGTGTACTAGAAGCTTGTTTACAGTAAAATGAGTTGAATTCATTCGCATTGTCAATTGGCTGATCTAAGACACGGTCAGCAATTGAAGTTCAGTGATAGTTAATTCGAACGTGTTCTTGTTTAGAAAAGAGTTAATAATTTTTCATTGTTCTTTAGAGTTGTTGCCAGCACGCGCTATTTTTTCTTCGTAATAACTTTTCTAGCTGCTTTTAAGAGTCTATTGAGAGCATTAGAATAGAGGGTGTAACGATGTTTTAGATTCATATCGAAAGGACGGCGTTTGACTTTTTTTGTAGAGGCTTTCCTTTTTACGCATGCATGTCAATAGACTGTTCGTTATCCAGGGATTATGGGGTGCTGAGTATATTCTTTTACATTTTACTACCGTGACGCTATCATGAATGCATTTGCATATGCGAGACGAAAGAAAATCAAAAGCTAAGTTGGCATCAGTGCATGTTTAAATGAAAGACCAGTCGACATTTGTTACGCGATTCACATATTCTTCTTTGTTTACAATTGATTTAGAAAATCTTAAATCGCGATTATGCTTGAAGTTTTTACATGAGAAGAAAACAGGGTAATGGTCAGTAATATTTACTTTAAGAACACCACTGTGTTCAGGTGAAAGAAAGTTAGACAGAACATGGTCAATGAGTGTGCTACTGCGGCCTGGAATGCATCTAGTTGGAAGTGTGATTAAGGACTCGTAACCAAAACCTTGGTAACAATTTGCATATTCAATGCGATTGGAAGTATCTTCAAGTAAATCAATGTTTAAGTCACCCACAATAACAACATTTTTACGTTCACATGATAATGTTTCAAGGACAGCATAGAGACTTGAAAAAGAACTCAGAAATTGACGATGAAGGCGACCGATAGATAGTTCCAATGATAAGTTTACCAGTGGATGAAGGCTTGTCTAGTTCTATCCAAACAGATTCGCAGCTATCGACGACAATATGAAGGTCAGATCTGCGTTTATAGGGCAAAGTAGGTGAGATAAAGATGGCTGAGTCCACCATGACTACTTGATGTGCGATTGCAGTATTCTGACAAGTAACCTTGTAAGCCAAACAAGTTTTGATCCTCTAGTGTAAGCCATGTTTCCGAGATGCAGACGAGGAAAAGGAACTTTCGAAAGAATGTAAAAGAGCGTTTATTTCATCATGATTTTTTCTTAGTACTACGCGCGTTAATGTGAATTCCTGAAATGGCAGAGTTATTCAAGAAGGAATCTCAGTTATTGATACTAAAATAAGACGACATGATGACGCGCAGAGTTTCCTAGATAGATAAGTGACCAGATCTATCGAAAGATAGAAAGGTCAGCTTCAGTGCGAATCGATACAACCTACTTTCGTTTGATTCGCCTCGCCTTAATATGGCAATTATCCGTCCAAAGGAACGCCCAACCCTTCTCTCTCTTGAGGGAAAGAGCTTTCGCGAACAACCTTTTGTTTCTACGGTGAGATGGTCATTTACCTACAGAGGATAATGATGAGGGCCTGGGAATCCGAGATCATTTGTGTGCAGTTTGGCCTTGCGAGCCTTGCTTAAAAGCTCTTGCATTCTTATCGCGAGAACAGAAGCGCGCGATAATGTTTTTTTTGAGTCATTCTTAGTGGGGACGCGATGAATGACGTCGATGTCAGAATCAAGAATAGTGCAGTTGATTTTAGTAGCCACAGCTTTTACTATGGCTGTGCAATCTTCCCCTTGAGAGCACGGAATTCCCTTTAGTTCTACGTTGTTAAGTCTCGAGTATTGTTCCAGTTCTGACACACGGTTGGTTAAAATTTCATTTTGTTTCTTTAGAAGACTTATTAGAGGCAACTAACGTGGCGTTCTCGGAGCGTAGCTCCTCAACAAGCGCATTGAGACCACTGACGCCTGACACGAGGCTCTGTACTTCAGCCTTCAACTTTGACGTCTCTGGTATTAGTGCCAGAAGTTTGGGTTTGCATTCTTCAATTAGTTTAGAGGCTATTTCTCCCAGTTTATTCTCAGTCCAGGCCTCAAGCTGTTCAATGCGCTTCGCCAACTCGACATTTGAGGGCATGTTTGTAGGCAATTCAAAACAATGAGCAAGGTTGTACAGTGCGGTAGTAATTGCAGAACTAAATCACTCACAGCAGCAGTCACGGCAACGCACGATGCCCAAAACAACAAGAAGGCCACTGACCTGCGGAAGCGTTGAAAAACCTTTAGAATAGATGCCGATACGTAGAGCCGTAACTGCTGCTGCAAAGTGACGCTGGGTGAGACGGGCCTCCGCTTTATGCCGGAACACGAGCAGGTGATCAGCGCAGTAGATCCACGCAGATGATCCCTTATCCACCAAGGATAGCCGACGCTGATATTCGTGTAGAATGCACGAACACAGATGGCTCAGTCAGGTGGTGAAGCAGGCGTCGAAAAGCTGAAATGGTCGGTAGCACAGGACCACCGAATCCGTGGCAACCGTCGTCCAACAGCACACTTGATTTCTTTGGAATCGTCCAAAAGCCTGCGGAAGCGTTGAAAAACCTTTAGAATAGATGCCGATACGTAGAGCCGTAACTGCTGCTGCAAAGTGACGCTGGGTGAGACGGGCCTCCGCTTTATGCCGGAACACGAGCAGGTGATCAGCGCAGTAGATCCACGCAGATGATCCCTTATCCACCAAGGATAGCCGACGCTGATATTCGTGTAGAATGCACGAACACAGATGGCTCAGTCAGGTGGTGAAGCAGGCGTCGAAAAGCTGAAATGGTCGGTAGCACAGGACCACCGAATCCGTGGCAACCGTCGTCCAACAGCACACTTGATTTCTTCGGAATCGTCCAAAAGCCTGCGGAAGCGTTGAAAAACCTTTAGAATAGATGCCGATACGTAGAGCCGTAACTGCTGCTGCAAAGTGACGCTGGGTGAGACGGGCCTCCGCTTTATGCCGGAACACGAGCAGGTGATCAGCGCAGTAGATCCACGCAGATGATCCCTTATCCACCAAGGATAGCCGACGCTGATATTCGTGTAGAATGCACGAACACAGATGGCTCAGTCAGGTGGTGAAGCAGGCGTCGAAAAGCTGAAATGGTCGGTAGCACAGGACCACCGAATCCGTGGCAACCGTCGTCCAACAGCACACTTGATTTCTTCGGAATCGTCCAAAAGCCTGCGGAAGCGTTGAAAAAACCTTTAGAATAGATGCCGATACGTAGAGCCGTAACTGCTGCTGCAAAGTGACGCTGGGTGAGACGGGCCTCCGCTTTATGCCGGAACACGAGCAGGTGATCAGCGCAGTAGATCCACGCAGATGATCCCTTATCAACCAAGGATAGCCGACGCTGATATTCGTGTAGAATGCACGAACACAGATGGCTCAGTCAGGTGGTGAAGCAGGCGTCGAAAAGCTGAAATGGTCGGTAGCACAGGACCACCGAATCCGTGGCAACCGTCGTCCAACAGCACACTTGATTTCTTCGGAATCGTCCAAAAGCCTGCGGAAGCGTTGAAAAACCTTTAGAATAGATGCCGATACGTAGAGCCGTAACTGCTGCTGCAAAGTGACGCTGGGTGAGACGGGCCTCCCGCTTTATGCCGGAACACGAGCAGGTGATCAGCGCAGTATATCCACGCAGATGATCCCTTATCCACCAAGGATAGCCGACGCTGATATTCGTGTAGAATGCACGAACACAGATGGCTCAGTCAGGTGGTGAAGCAGGCGTCGAAAAGCTGAAATGGTCGGTAGCACAGGACCACCGAATCCGTGGCAACCGTCGTCCAACAGCACACTTGATTTCTTCGGAATCGTCCAAAAGCCTGCGGAAGCGTTGAAAAACCTTTAGAATAGATGCCGATACGTAGAGCCGTAACTGCTGCTGCAAAGTGACGCTGGGTGAGACGGGCCTCCGCTTTATGCCGGAACACGAGCAGGTGATCAGCGCAGTAGATCCACGCAGATGATCCCTTATCCACCAAGGATAGCCGACGCTGATATTCGTGTAGAATGCACGAACACAGATGGCTCAGTCAGGTGGTGAAGCAGGCGTCGAAAAGCTGAAATGGTCGGTAGCACAGGACCACCGAATCCGTGGCAACCGTCGTCCAACAGCACACTTGATTTCTTCGGAATCGTCCAAAAGCCTGCGGAAGCGTTGAAAAACCTTTAGAATAGATGCCGATACGTAGAGCCGTAACTGCTGCTGCAAAGTGACGCTGGGTGAGACGGGCCTCCGCTTTATGCCGGAACACGAGCAGGTGATCAGCGCAGTAGATCCACGCAGATGATCCCTTATCCACCAAGGATAGCCGACGCTGATATTCGTGTAGAATGCACGAACACAGATGGCTCAGTCAGGTGGTGAAGCAGGCGTCGAAAAGCTGAAATGGTCGGTAGTACAGGACCACCGAATCCGTGGCAACCGTCGTCCAACAGCACACTTGATTTCTTCGGAATCGTCCAAAAGCCTGCGGAAGCGTTGAAAAACCTTTAGAATAGATGCCGATACGTAGAGCCGTAACTGCTGCTGCAAAGTGACGCTGGGTGAGACGGGCCTCCGCTTTATGCCGGAACACGAGCAGGTGATCAGCGCAGTAGATCCACGCAGATGATCCCTTATCCACCAAGGATAGCCGACGCTGATATTCGTGTAGAATGCACGAACACAGATGGCTCAGTCAGGTGGTGAAGCAGGCGTCGAAAAGCTGAAATGGTCGGTAGCACAGGACCACCGAATCCGTGGCAACCGTCGTCCAACAGCACACTTGATTTCTTCGGAATCGTCCAAAAGCCTGCGGAAGCGTTAGAAAAACCTTTAGAATAGATGCCGATACGTAGAGCCGTAACTTCTGCTGCAAAGTGACGCTGGGTGAGACGGGCCTCCGCTTTATGCCGGAACACGAGCAGGTGATCAGCGCAGTAGATCCACGCAGATGATCCCTTGTCCACCAAGGATAGCCGACGCTGATATTCGTGTGGAATGCACGAACACAGATGGCTCAGTCAGGTGGTGAAGCAGGCGTTGAAGAGCTGAAATGGTCGGTAGCACAGGACCACCGAATCCGTGGCAACCGTCGTCCAACAGCACACTTGATTTCTTCGGAATCGTCCAAAAGCCTGCGGAAGCGTAGAAAACCCTTTAGAATAGATGCCGATACGTAGAGCCGTAACTTCTGCTGCAAAGTGACGCTGGGTGAGACGGGCCTCCGCTTATGCCCGAACACGAGCAGGTGATCAGCGCAGTAATCCACGCAGATGATCCCTTGTCCACCAAGGATATCCGACGCTGATATTCGTGTGGAATGCACGAACACAGATGGCTCAGTCAGGTGGTGAAGAAGCAGGCGTTGAAAAGCTGAAATGGTCGGTAGCACAGGACCACCGAATCCGTGGCAACCGTCGTCCAATAGCACACTTGATTTCTTCGGAATCGTCAAAAAGCCTGCGGAAGCGTAGAAAACCCTTTAGAATAGATGCCGATACGTAGAGCCGTAACTTCTGCTGCAAAGTGACGCTGGGTGAGACAGGCCTCCGCTTTATGCCGGAACACGAGCAGGTGATCAGCGCAGTAGATCCACGCAGATGATCCTTGTCCACCAAGGATAGCCGACGCTGATATTCGTGTAGAATGCACGAACACAGATGGCTCAGTCAGGTGGTGAAGCAGGCGTCGAAAAGCTGAAATGGTCGGTAGCACAGGACCACCGAATCCGTGGCAACCGTCGTCCAACAGCACACTTGATTTCTTCGGAATCGTCCAAAAGCCTGCGGAGCGTTAAAACCTTTAGAATAGATGCCGATACGTAGAGCCGTAACGGCTGCTGCAAAGTGACGCTGGGTGAGACGGGCCTCCGCTTTATGCCGGAACACGAGCAGGTGATCAACGCAGTAATCCACGCAGATGATCCCTTATCCACCAAGGATAGCCGACGCTGATATTCGTGTAGAATGCACGAACACAGATGGCTAAGTCAGGTGGTGAAGCAGGCGTCGAAAATCTGGAAATGGTCGGTAGCACAGGACCACCGAATCCGTGGCAACCGTCGTCCAACAGCACACTTGATTTTCTTCGGAATCGTCCAAAAGCCTGCGGAAGCGTTGAAAAACCTTTAGAATCGATGCCGATACGTAGAGCCGTAACTGCTGCTGCAAAGTGACGCTGGGCGAGACGGGCCTCCGCTTCATGCCGGAACACGAGCAGGTGATCAGCGCAGTAGATCGACGCAGATGATCCCTTATCCACCAAGGATAGCCGACGCTGATATTCATGTAGAATGCACGAACACAGATGGCTCAGTCAGGTGTGAAGCAGGCGTCGAAAAGCTGAAATGGTCGGTAGCACAAGACCACCGAATCCGTGGCAACCGTCGTCCAACAGCACACTTGATTTCTTCGGAAATGTCCAAAAGCCTGCGGAAGCGTTGAAAAACCTTTAGAATAGATGCTGATACGTAGAGCCGTAACTGCTTCTGCAAAGTGACGCTGGGTGAGACGGGCCTCCGCTTTATGCCGGAACACGAGCAGGTGATCAACGCAGTAGATCCACGCAGATGATCCCTTATCCACCAAGGATAGCCGACGCTGATATTCGTGTAGAATGCACGAACAGAGATGGCTCAGTCGAGTGGTGAAGCAGGCGTCGAAAAGCTGAAATGGTTGGTAGTACAGGACCACCGAATCCGTGGCAACCGTCGTCCAACAGCACACTTGATTTCTTCGCAATCGTCCAAAAGCCTGCGGAAGCGTTGAAAAACCTTTAGAATAGATGCCGATACGTAGAGCCGTAACTGCTGCTGCAAAGTGACGCTGGGTGAGACGGGCCTCCGCTTTATGCCGGAACACGAGCAGTTGATCAGCGCAGTAGATCCACGCAGATGATCCCTTATCCACCAAGGATATCCGACGCTGATATTCGTGTAGAATGCACGAACACAGATGGCTCAGTCAGGTGGTGAAGCAGGCCTCGAAAAGCTGAAATGGTCGGTAGCACAGGACCACCGAATCCGTGGCAACCGTCGTCTAACAGCACACTTGATTTCTTCGGCATCGTCCAAAAGCCTGCGGAAGCGTTGAAAAACCTTTAGAATTGATGCCGATACGTAGAGCCGTAACTGCTGCTGCAAAGTGACGCTGGGTGAGACGGGCCTCCGCTTTATGCCGGAACACGAGCAGTTGATCAGCGCAGTAGATCCACGCAGATGATCCCTTGTCCACCAAGGATAGCCGACGCTGATATTCATGTAGAATGCACGAACACAGATGGCTCAGTCAGGTGGTGAAGCAGGCGTCGAAAAGCTGAAATGGTCGGTAGCACAGGACCACCGAATCCGTGGCAACCGTCGTCCAACAGCACACTTGATTTCTTCGGAATCGTCCAAAAGCCTGCGGAAGCGTAGAAAAACCCTTTAGAATAGATGCCGATACGTAGAGCCGTAACTGCTGCTGCAAAGTGACGCTGGGTGAGACGGGCCTCCGCTTTATGCCGGAACACGAGCAGGTGATCAGCGCAGTAGATCCACGCAGATGATCCCTTGTCCACCAAGGATAGCCGACGCTGATATTCATGTAGAATGCACGAACACAGATGGCTCAGTCAGGTGGTGAAGCAGGCGTCGAAAAGCTGAAATGGTCGGTAGCACAGGACCACCGAATCCGTGGCAACCGTCGTCCAACAGCACACTTGATTTCTTCGGAATCGTCCAAAAGCCTGCGGAAGCGTAGAAAACCCTTTAGAATAGATGCCGATACGTAGAGCCGTAACTGCTGCTGCAAAGTGACGCTGGGTGAGACGGGCCTCCGCTTTATGCCCGAACACGAGCAGGTGATCAGCGCAGTAAATCCACGCAGACGATCCCTTGTCCACCAAGGATAGCCGACGCTGATATTCGTGTAGAATGCACGAACACAGATGGCTCAGTCAGGTGGTGAAGCAGGCGTCGAAAAGCTGAAATGGTCGGTAGCACAGGACCACCGAATCCGTGGCAACCGTCGTCCAACAGCACACTTGATTTCTTCGGAATCGTCCAAAAGCCTGCGGAAGCGTAGAAAACCCTTTAGAATAGATGCCGATACGTAGAGCCGTAACTTCTGCTGCAAAGTGACGCTGGGTGAGACGGGCCTCCGCTTTATGCCGGAACACGAGCAGGTGATCAGCGCAGTAGATCCACGCAGATGATCCCTTGTCCACCAAGGATAGCCGACGCTGATATTCGTGTAGAATGCACGAACACAGATGGCTCAGTCAGGTGGTGAAGCAGGCGTCGAAAAGCTTAAATGGTCGGTAGCACAGGACCACCGAATCCGTGGCAACCGTCGTCCAACAGCACACTTGATTTCTTCGGAATCGTCCAAAAGCCTGCGGAAGCGTAGAAAACCCTTTAGAATAGATGCCGATACGTAGAGCCGTAACTGCTGCTGCAAAGTGACGCTGGGTGAGACGGGCCTCCGCTTTATGCCGGAACACGAGCAGGTGATAAGCGCAGTAGATCCACGCAGATGATCCCTTGTCCACCAAGGATAGCCGACGCTGATATTCGTGTAGAATGCACGAACACAGATGGCTCAGTCAGGTGGTGAAGCAGGCGTCGGAAAGCTGAAATGGTCGGTAGCACAGGACCACCGAATCCGTGGCAACCGTCGTCCAACAGCACACTTGATTTCTTCGGAATCATCCAAAAGCCTGCGGAAGCGTTGAAAATCCTTCAGAATAGATGCCGATACGTAGAGCCGTAACTGCTGCTGCATAGTGCGATAACCGATGCTATTTTTACAATACCAGTAGGTCGACGAAACTTAGAAAACATCATCTAAAGATACAGCACAGCTCATGCACGTGTCATCACTCTTTACGACAATCTGCACTCGCAAACGTCAAAGCGTCGATCCTAGTTTAGCTCGTTTCTTTAGCTGGCAAAACTAAGGAGGCTACACTCGTACATTTTATTCCATTTTGTCAATTTCATAAACTTCAACAATTTCTCGCGTAGTTCTGTTCAGGTCCTATGGAGAAGACGGTAGCTTTGAAACATGGGGGAGCTACCACACCTTTGACAGTGGATTTTCTTATGTTCACATACTGCTTTTCTATGATGTACTGGTGTATTCTAAGTGTATGGTTTACACACGTTCCAGTTCTGCCTATGTGCACGCGTGCGCAAGTCATCTAGACAGCACTTCGGGTTTAATTCACACAATTTTTTCTGTTCTTTATCTTAAAATCCCGTTTTCCGCTATTTTCTGCATTACGCTCTTTGCGCATGCCATGTAATCATTCGGGGGTTGTAAAACTACGTCCGCACCATGGTTTCTCGCTATTCTTCCCAAGTTAGGCAAAATGTCATGCATCTAGGCCCTCACAGCAACCTTAGCTGCCTTAGTTTAGCGGCCTACCTTAGCTGCCTACTTTAGCTGCCTTAGTTTTTTCAAGGCAATTCAGTTTCTCTCTTTTCGTACTACTGTGCCTATTAGTCACACTATTCTCAGGACGTTTTTATGTGGCTCATTGTATCATGCCCCCTATACTTGATTATTGGCAAGGTGTAGACTGCGATCTTTTGTTGAAGTCACTAAACAAGCACCTACTGCACATATCTGCATGCACTTCCTCGAGCTCCAACACAAGTACAGTTGCCCAGAATTTTTCACAGATGCTTCAAAGTCTCACACTGGTGTGTCCTCTGCAGCTGTTGGCCCATCTTTCTCTAATTCATGTATTCTGCCCTCCGAAACAAGTATGTTCACCACAGAAGCTCACGCGCTATCGGTGGCCGTCAAGCATCTTAAAGAAGTACAACTACAACGCGCGGTGATATACATAGGTTCGCTGAGAAGATTTGTTGAAAACTCTGCGAAAACATAAAAATCCTGTCCTTGTGTCACTATACTCTCTGTTGTGCACAATTTACGCTCTCAAACGACATGTTGTAGTGTGGTGGGTGCCAGGGCGCCACGAGATCATTGAAAACGTGTTGAAGAATCAGCTAGCCACATCTGCTCAAGACATCGGCGTTTGATCTGATATCTTTTCTACGACGCGAGTTCAGGCCGTGCTGGCAGCGCCTATGGGATTAGTAAGCAGAAAACAACTACATGTTACGAAACGAAAAATTGGATATTGGCCAACAGTATCCAGATCATGCTACACACAAGCCACATTTACAAGATTCCAGATAGGACACGCATAATCGACACATTCATGCTTTTTGTCTGGTGGCGATGCACTATTGTGATAGAGATGCGGAGAACCACTCACGATTATCCACATCCTCGTGCTGTGCAGTGACCTAAACTGGCTCAGAAAAAAGAGCCTCTTTTTATTTTCCTACCGACAACACATACCCCTGCACCCATCAACGTTCATCAATAGAGAATCCCTTTTCACACATAAATCATTGCTGGCATTTTGAACAGACACACGTACTTTTAACAACATATCCCCAGGCGCTCCGTAGCGTGACCTCTGAAGAGTGGTTGCTGCCGCGGTGGACACATCTCTATCATTGTCTGACAATCACGTTCGGCCATTCAATCTCACTGCACATATCTCACGTCAATGTCATGATTTTAGTGCTTTCATGTTTTGCCCGCGTTAGCACGAGAGATATTAGGGCACTTTTGCAGCCGCCTATCATAATTATTGCTCGCATAATTTGTCTATTGACCTGGTGCTATTTGGTCATCAAACGGTCAATGTGCAATAAAACACCGCACATCATCATCATATTTGCCCTCACATTGCGAGTCCACTGGCTTGTCGGTCAACGTAAAAAAGCCAAAGAAAGCAATTTGCTCTAAAATACATGTGCATGCAACAAAAACCAACGGATAGTACCCATACTATTGTGAGTTACTGCACTTCAGTCTTGTTTATTCCAAACAGCAGCACGTAATCTCTGAAGTTTCACAATCACAGTTATCGTCATCTTCCCGCATGCATGCTAGGCGTACAAATCAATACCGCGAACTGAAACCAGCCATAGCATAAAGACAAGCAAAAGAGCTAAGTATGTATAGCTCACAAAAAAACAGCACCCACAAGCATAATGAAATCTGAATGAAAGATCACGACGTCCAGCACGATTAACTGTGACTTGCGTACGGCGTTAGATCAAGCATTGAATTGAGAAAGCATCAAACCACACTCAGTGAGAGACACACAACTTTGCAATATAGATTAGAAAATATCAGCCTAAAGTTCTCACATCTGATTTTATGCACGTCTTTTGTCGGAACTAGTTGCACTTAACGTGTGGTACCATAAAGAGCTTTCGGCCAACTCTACACTTGTTCTGTCATCAGAGGGCGCGAGACGGCAACAAACAACGACGAAAGTATTTCACAGCACAGCTCGCACGGAAGGACTACTTCATATTTGTCGAAACAAATACGCGCTGCCCCAAGGAGTCCGCGCATCCAGAGCAAAGATTGTTGTCGCAACCCTGCGAGCAGTCCCACGTGACGGCGTTTGGTCATTACCGATGCGGCACTGGCCTGGAGAAGTTCGAGGAGGGGGAAAAGTGAGGACGTGCGCCAATAACCACATACGTCACTACTTTGCGAAGCTTTAGGGGCTTCATCTAATGTGGTTGCGCAATGCCCCTTTGATCAAAAACATTGCAATCTAGGTTTACGCATGTCACCTTGTTTTCCATGGCCTCTCTGATTGGCCCATAGAGGCAACAAAGACTGATCGTGCGTGCGTATTACGTTATTACATGACACGTTGATTGACATGAATGACGTCCCCAATATCATTGATCTGCGATGTCATCACATGATTATTTTTTAAAATCGCTATTGATGACACGGGACGCTAAACATTGACTTCCGTGTGAGACAGTTAAGAGTTTCACTATGAAAAAAACAAACAGGAGAAACCCTAGTAAATTATTCGATAACAGTGCAGCATCATGTACGCCTTAGCTCATGTTACTAGCGATCACCCGAAACAAACGTCCTTATGAGCAATATTCCCGCGGTATACCAGAGGCTTTATTTTCCTAACAGTTAATCTCTTTATATATTTGAAGACATAAAAGACACGGTACGTGAGCTATTCGGAAAACTTAGAGCTGTGTTACAGTACTACGTACGCAGCCTAAGTGGAAAATAAATGAAGCGTACGCTATGTTGTCCTCATCAGGAAAAAGTAATAGACGTTTGTATAGATAGACAAAAATAAGGTAAACTCACTGAAATTCGCTAAAAAATGCTCTGAATAATAAATCAGTAAATTGCAGCCAGGTGTCCTGTTGTGGTGCGCTCCACTCTTCGGGAGCAATTCTATTTTTTATTTATTTACTTATTTATAAATACTGTCAATCCCAAAGTGATTATAACAGGTGGACAATCTAAGGCAGTGATTAGGTACAGTCAATAGAAAGGGGAAAAATAACAAAATAACAAAACAACAAAAAAGAAAACATATAAGCACAATTGTCAAAGTACAATCATATTGGCACTTTACTTAAATAACAAGAAAGATCACATAGCACCGTAATATGTTTGCGAGGCTATCAAGTCGCTTTATACTAGTTTTGAGAAAGTGGCTAAGGATGTGCTACTGGTAATGGAGGGTGACAGGTTATTCCATTCTCTGATAGCAAGCGGGTAGAACGAGAAGTTGGAGGCATCTGTGTGAAATCTGTAAGAGGCAAGGGTATGAGAGTATTTGTGGCGGGTAGTTCTAGCTGCTGGTAGCTTCATGTAGCGGGACTTGTCTATGTTTAGATGACCATGTAACAGTTGGTAGATCAGCTTTAAGCGTGCTCATATCGGCCGGTTTTTTATGGTTAGTAGTCCAGCCTTCTTAAGCAACTCCGTGGGTGAATATGTTCGGGTAAATTTGGTAAAGATGACAATAAGCGCTTTTTGGTGAACACCTTCGAGCTTGCTGGTTAGTTTTTTTTTTGTGTACGGGAACCAGGTAGTGTTTGCGTACTGCAGGATGAGTTTATAAGTGTATTGTAGGCCAGTAACTTTGTGTGTGGTGGTGCTTGCTGTAATCGCCTTTTATAAATAACAGTCTTTTCAGCGCAGATGATGTGATGTAATGAACATGAGCGTCCCACCGTAGGTCATGGGACAGAATGACCCCTAGATGCTTATGTTTTGTGACTTTAGAAAGGGTAGCTTATTTAAGGCGTAAATGAAATTACATGGATGCTTTTTTCTAGTTATGGATAAGAGCGCGGACGTTTCTTCGTTAATGTTCATTTGCCAATCACTGCGTCAGGCTGAAACTGCGTGTAGCGCTGTATTTAGGGCGATACGGTCATCGTCTGAGTAGTTTTCTTTGTACAGGATGCAGTCATCTGCAAATATTCTGCATCCAACCCTAACATATGAAGGAAGACCGTTCACGAAAAGTAAGAATAATACCGGCGCCAAAACACTGATTTGTGGTACGCCAGAGGTCACCGGTACGATTGAAGATTGGACATGGTTTGATTCCACGAACTGCAACCTGTCTGTTAAAAAGTTAGTAATCCAGTCAAGAATTTGGCCCTTGCCTAGAAAAAGTTGAAGTTTCAACATGAGTTTGCTGTGCGACACCCGTTAAAATGCTTTCGAGAAATCTAGCAGAAGAAGATCAATATATTTTTGACGATCGATGCTTAATGAAGCGTCACGGACCATTTAAATTAGTTTTGTTACAATAGACATGTCCTGGCGGAAGCGTTGTTGAAAAGGGAACAGTATTTTGTCTTCCTCAAGGTGTTTTGTTATGTGCTTTAAGATTATGTGTTCGAGCAGTTTACCAACCGTACATGTTAATGAGATTGGCCGATAATTGGAAGGTTTGTTTTTTATTCCGAACCTATGTATAGGAATCACTTTTGCTTTTTTCCAATCCTTTGGTAGGGTACGCAACGACAATGATCGGTTAAATTGCAGGCACAGGTAGGTATTTTGTTATCCACTCAGCATATCTTTTTAAAAACGCGTTAGTTATGTTGTCTGGTCCGGAACTGTTTTTGCAATTCAACTTCAATGGTGAGTTGAAAACTCCCTCTCCTGACACGAATAATCGCTTAATAGATTTTTCGTCTCTTATTTCCACGTGAGGCTGTTTTCCGTCATCAGTTGTAAAAATTGATGGGCAATAGCTATTTAATACGTTTGTGGAATAAGGATTTTTTTTCAGGCGTTTCGTGGGTCATTTTACGGACTTTAGGATTCGTGTATTGCCAAAGTTTTATTGAGGACTTTTTTATGAACCGAGGTAGAGTTTATTCAAAATAAGTAGACTTGGCTGCCATGATTTTATTTTACATGTCAGTTATACCTGCGCTCAGATTTTGTCGGCTATACATATTTGGTTTCTCTTTTAGATTTTTTCTCAAACGCTTCATCTTTCTTTTAGCATGTATAACAACACGAGTGACCCACGAATTCATCTTTCTGGTCTTCGTTTTTTTCGATAGAACGTGGTTTTGTAAGCAATAAAGAACAATTTCTCTGAACTTATGCCACCACGTTTCCATAGTCGTGATGGAGTCAGAGTCTAATTCTTGAAATGATGGAAATTCGTCGAACAGTAAGTCAGAGATTGCTACGTCATCAGCATTACAAAAGTCTGGAAATGTTTTCTGTGCGTATGCATGCGTTTTTTTGTCCTTTATAGGTATCCTAAGTATGGTATTATGGTCTGAAATGCCGTCTAGTAGTTCTATCTTTGCTTCATGTACGGGAAAGTTATCAGTGGTAAAGGTTAAGTCCAGCACACTCGAGTTGTGTTCCCGTACACGCATAGGCTGTGTCACTATTTGTGAAAGGTTTAAAGAAAGAATTAAATCGTAAAATGGTTCTGAGCAGGTGCTGTGGTAGTGCATTGACCCCAGTTGAAGTCAGGCAGATGAAAATACCGCACTAGAATAACTCTGGCCTTAGATGCGTGACGCCTGCTGACCCGCAGGTCGCGGGTTCACATCCCGGCTGCGGCGGCTGCATTTCCGATGGAGGCGGAAATGTTGTAGGCAGCATCTGTTGTAGGCAGTTAGGTCAGCATCTTCGATGTCACTTGTTGGCCACGTTTTAGTAATGGCGAAGAAGTCGGATTTGAGGCCAATGAGCAACGATTCTAAAGCAACCAATTTGTTCATGATGCTGCGCGCATTCACATTTGCGAAACTTATTTCGTGTGATGCCTTATTTGAAGACGCCTTAACTCCTGAGGTTTGGGATGAACTTTTTGTTCCGGGTGCACGTTAAAGAACCCCAGGTGGTCAAAATTTCCGGAGCCCTCCACTACGGCGTCTCTCATAATCAAATAGTGGTTTTGGGACGTTAAACCCCACAAATCAATCAATCAATCAACTTTTTGTTCCATTTACAGAGGGTAATTCTGGCTTGGTTGTAAGGAAAATGAAAACCGTGTACGTGATCAAGAGAACTAGTTTGTGATTCGTTCGATTAAGATGGTTGGTATGAAGGTACTGGTTGGTGATTCGTGAAGACAGAAGGATGAACACTTGAGATGCGCCAAGTGTTGTTGCGACTTGACAGTTGTTTAGCACTGTTCGATTTCGTGTCCAACATGTAAACGTTATCGTTAATGAACAACTTATTGAAAACGAGACGAATACGGTCACCGTCCTTTTTTAAGCTCTTTCAAAACTGCAGTAGTTTGCGTCTTTTGTCGCGCACGGTCTCAGAATAGTCTCGTGCTATGCTTAGTGTTGTGTTTTTCAGTTTGAAGCCCTTGCTCAAAATGGATTCGACTTCTTTCTCGTTAAAAAACTTGCAATGTTTTGACGCTTCTTATTCACTGGGAACCAGCCCAGGGGGTGAGCTTTGAAACAGACGAAACAGATATGCGGAAATGACTTGAACAGAGCTCTTTTACGATTCTCTCGGAGGCCTGCTGCGACTCGGAACCACCAGTATTGGTGACTCCGTAAAAAAGTAAGTTAGACCGGCGGGAGCGGTATTTCAAGTGATCTATTTTGTCTTGAATTCTCTAAAGCTCTTTTTGATGCGTGGGGTGAAGCCCGGAATTGCTCTCTGTCATTTTTGACTGTATTTCATCGATTATTACTGGCATCTTGGAAATATTTTCCGCATTCTCGGAAAGATGCTGTGTCGGCATTGACTGAAGTTTGATCTCAAGCTCGCCTACTCTTTGCGTACAAGATTCGAAATTTTTTTAAGGTGGCATGTAGGAGCAAAACCTGGTTCACGGATTCGAGAAGGCTCACACTGTTAGCTTCAATACGTTGCATGCTATCAAAAACTGAATTAAGCTTCTCTTCCTGAGTTTGAGTCATAGCACCAGGATTAGTTTCATTGTCACCTCCCAGAAGCAGGTGGCGTCGATAATGCAATGCTTATTTGAATGTTTGTTTATTTTGAATATTTGAATTAAATAGTTTGTTTTTGTTCCTTCCATATGCCTGTTCTTTGTTTGCGTATTTTTACGCACGCCCCAACGTTTTCAAACTCTATCATAGCAACTACGCTATGCTGATGCCTCTGGACACACGAGTTTTTGCATTGTGTTGTTGCTCCAGGCCCTACCACAGCGCTTAAACGTGGGTAATGTATTTCTCACACCGTATTCTTAAAGCTAAGCGTACTTCAAGGGCGCTGTGTAGAAACGCAGCGCAAAAACTGCAGCGCGCAGCAGACGCCCTTCGCTTTCCGCGCGCTCCCAAGCGCGGAAAGCCCGTGGGTCTGGCGCAGCAGAAACCCGCCGCGCAGCTGCCATCACTAAAGCCATGAGTGCAGTGTGTTGCTTCGCCCCATTTGCACCAGACAGCACGACGCGCTTTACGCGAAACTTCACAATCCGGGTTCGGCTGTGAGCATGTTTCATCCTTCACCTCTTTTGAAATTTCGTTATTTTTTCGAGGGAAATGTCGAGAAAGCCTCCCTCGACAGTCCGGCATGTATACAGCACGTCCATTGCAAAATCGACTAGTGCGTACTATCGCGACTGAAAGAAACGCGAACAGCGCAAAACGCTGCTTATCTATTTATTCGAATTGTGGTCATACCTTGGATGTGCAAGGCACACATGTTGTAATCCTACTTTACCATAGCAATAGAGTCCCATTCCCTAATGCCCCGCCGTGGTGGTCTAGTGGCTAAGGTACTCGGCTGCTGACCCGCAGGTCGCGGGTTCGATTCCCGTCTGCGGCGGCTGCATTTCCGATGGAGGCGGAAATGTTGTGGGCCCGTGTGCTCAGATTTAAAGAACCCCAGGTGGTCGAATTTTCCGGAGCCCTCAACTACGGCGTCTCTCATAATCATATGGTGGTTTTGAGACGTTAAACCCCACAAATCAATCAATCAATCAGAGTCCCATTCCCACTACCGCTCATACACAATACTTGTCTTATCATTGTCTCGTCATGCCACGCACTCGGAATACACATACGATGCGAAGATGCCTGCTAGATCAAGATTCGCCTAGCGACAGCCAAGACACGCCACAGTTAAACTGAATTGAAAACCACGCTTTCCGCAGTTCAAGTTTACTTGCATCGCGATAATGTTTCAGTTACAAATGTACAAAACATGCAACGTGCATGAATGCACGCATGAGTCGAATAGTATAGCGTATCATTGACATACGTTGCAAGAGTACGGCAATGATTTGGTGATGCACACTACAGGCATACACTACTACTACTACTACTGCACGTAAATTACTGTTGTAAAGCGAGACAGCTGGTGTCGCGCTTGAATAAACGTTAGACTAAGTGTACCTACTCATACATATTTATTGGGTTCTTTTTCTCCTGTTGATTGCAAATATTCACTAGTGGTGGAGCTAGGCATTTTTTGTTGCGGATGGATATGTTTGCAATCTTAAAACACCGCACCAGCCCGATTGCCGCGTCTTCTTGTGATCTTCACAGAAGACACGGCACATCTTCATATTGACATCTTCATATTGCGATAAATGTCTTGGCAATAATAAACGACTTGGGGGTTTTCAGATGACTTCTTGCCAGCTGGAGCACGTTGAATAGGCGCCTTCTCGTATTTTAAAATGCCAGACGCGGCTTTCGCCATGTTAACTTGCTGCTAGAGAACGGCTTTGGCAGTTCTAAACAAAATAGCGTTTGTGTGCGAGAGTATGACGCCCGAAGCCTAGGCGCCCGGATGCGAGATAGGCGTGTTCTGCTGTATAAAAGCGATGTATGAGCTAGGCCCCTATCACTTTATAGGAGCAGAGATGTGAACATTATGTATGTCGCGTTTTCTGCGTCAGCGTGTAGTTATAGCAATCGCCTACTATAAAGTCCGTACCGATAATGCAACAGCGGGAAGAATCAGCATACGTAATATTGAATAGTATGACCATTATTAAAGAAAAGAAATCGTGGCCAGTTCCGCCAATTCTCGGCGCTCTAAAGACGCCAACTACCACAGGCAAGTCCCATCTAATCACGTGGCGACACCATTTCATGGCCGAAACTGCGACTCGAATTTCAGTCAACATTTCATCTTCTCAGTGCGCACCCGTAGGCATCGTCGTCACCGCCACCACGAGCGTCCACAAGTGCCCACGTAAACACTAGGCGAAATAGAGACGGTGCAATTCCTCACTTGGCGAATGATTTTCGTTTCGATTATCTTCGGAGCAGTGGTACTTAAATCAGCGCCGGAACAAGCAACGGCGAAGAGGCAGGTGGAGGCGCGCGTTTAAGCCACACTGGCTGGCAAGACGTACTCGAATTGCGCATATTTATGAACGCTATGTCCATGCAATAGGAGTATTTCAGCCTTTCGAGAAAACGTTGACCCTCGACTGACTTTACGCTGGTCTTGCTCAGCACTCGCTCCCTACGTACTCAGACAAAAGACATCGAAAGAAATGAAAGCGGACGTCCTCAGCTTTACCGAAACATGGAACTCTGGGAACTTTTACATCAATCAATTCGTTACAATCCAAGAAGCAGTGTGACCTGCAGATGGTGTTGCCGTTTACGTCAAACTGCCTGGGACAGCGGTAGATCTCGGCCTAACACTCACTAGCCAGAGCCTCAACGAAGACCATGTCTGTGTAAACTCTCCAATAGAATTGTCCTGCTGACTATGTACCTCGCTGCGAATGCGTCCAAGAGAAACGTCTTAACGTACATCGACATCTTAGTGCCTCAGTATGAACCAAATATAAAAACGTAACCTTTGTCCTGGCTCAGGATTTATAAATAAACATTATGGAGAATAACTTGCTCATGCAACATATTATATCTAGAGAGAGAGAAACGAGAATAAAAGAAGGCAGGGAGGTTAACCAGATGCTATATTATATCTAAATATACTCTGCGATGCATAGCATTAGATCGCCTGCCGCGTTGATATAGTACCTAAGGCAGTCGGCTGCTGACCCACGAGGTCTAATTTTGGCCGTGACGGCCGCATTTTCGATGTAGGCGAAAGTGCCTGAGGCTCGTGTGCTTAGACTGGGGTGCACGTTAAAGAACCCAAGGCGGTAAATATTTCCGGAGCCCTCCACTACGGCATCTCTCATACTAATATGGCGGTTTTGTGACGTAAAAACCCACACATCAATCAATCAAAGTGTAATGTAACAATATTAAATAGAATGAGTATTAAAGTCTCACAGCGAAAACAAATAATATCGAATATATAGTAGGGAGAGATCACTTCTCAGGCAGTAGCTTTATATTGGGTGTTGGACTCAAGAAAACGATCTACCCTACAAAACATTTTGTTCGAATTCCCGGTGGAATAATAATAATAATAATAATAATAATAATAACATCACCACCAGTCATGTTAAGAACATGTGGTGCACTCATAATCACCTGTATAATCAAACTACTTTAAATGCAACGAACTTTATCGTGAGAGATGCCCCACCGCGGTAGTCTAGTGGCTAAGGTACTCGGCTAAGGTAAGGCTAAGGTAAGGTCTAGTGGCTAAGGTACTCGGCTTGCGACCTGCGGGTTAAAGACCCGCAGGTCGCAAGTTTAAATCCCGGCTGCGGCGGCTGCATTTTCGATGGAGGCGGAAATGTCGTAGGCCCATGTGCTCAGATTTGTGTGCACGTAAAGAACCCCAGGTAATCGAAATCTTCGGAGCCCTGCACTACGGCGTCTCTCATAATCATATGGTGATTTTGGAACATTAAACCACACAAATAAATCAATCAATTTATTCTGAAAGTTGTGTTGCTAATATGCTGCAGAGTACTCCCATTGTAGACCACAAGAGTGAACTTGGAAGGACATTTGAGCTTCGCCTTCAAGAGTAGAACCCGATAGCGTAATTGGGCCCCGGGTGAGTGTAACATTGGCAAAGATATTTTTACATCATCAGCAGCAAAACCATCAACAAAGAGAACGGCTTCGTAGGTTCGCGTGTTGCCTTATGGGCACATAGTGGGATTTTCACCGATTCGCAAAAAAATTATGGCTCTGTGGGCATTTAAATGTGTACTTGCAGTAGGCATTCAAAGATGCCCTGAAACGGTTACGCACACAGTCACCCGTTTTCTGGTGGCATGGTTGAGGCATGCACCACAACTAAAGCCAAGCTATTAATTGAAAAACCGATGCACACGCAGCCCGATTACGGTACTGGATTCTGCTCCGCAATTTGTTTCAAATCATTAGATTATCAACAGTCATTGGTGACCAGGAGAACCTGCATTGATCTAGTCTTTGCCGATTTCAGACTATGTCCTATCCATGAACAATTGTCACTTCACATCACTGACCAAAAGCGGTGGTTATGTAAGTGAAATAGAAGCCACATCTTGCCACAACATACGGTGAAGCATAAAATGGTTGTGTGTGTATACCCTGTACCGCAACGTGCTTGTCACGTCTTTACATGATGATCGAGTAGGCGAAATGGACAGATGATTCATTGTTTACCAGATACCCTGTATAGCTTCGCCAACTCTTCATCAATGCGATCGACTATGGCGTCGTGCGATTTGGTGTGGCACGCTTAAGTCAACTGCTTGGCAGAAAAAAGGACAAAAAAACAACTAGAGAAAAAAACAAGAGCGCTGACATAAAGACTGCATTTTTACTCAACAAAGGCAATAGATAGACAAGAAAGCTGCCTTCCCCACGTGCACGTAACCTAACAATCAAAGCAGGTATGTCTTCGCGTGTTCTTCGAGTGTGTGCGGGCGCCTCTGTAACTCCTCAGCTGGCCACCTGCACCACATCCGACTATTATTGATACCACCTGTGCATTGTTTCCTGGCTACACGGTGCTGCTTATAAGTATGTCCTACACTTTTCATGGAACGATCTTTTTATTCTGATGACTACGTTGATGCATTGCTGGCCCAGCGTGCCTATGCGCACGCCTAGACTATGCTGCAGTGGCGTCAAAGATGGTCCCCATCATGAGGTGAAAGACGACCCAGAACCTTACACTACGAAAAAGCGAGCCGCGAAGGCGATCATGGGACACCACCAGCTTTCGGACTTCGAAGAAAGTGAAGATAAGTGGACGTCGTACCTTATTAAAGTCGAAGCATATTTCAAAGTGAGTGCCACTGAAGACCCAACAAAGAAAAGTGCATTGCTGGTTGCTGCCTTAAGCATGCACACGAATCAAGTACTGGCAGGTGAGGTGGACGCACGCAAGCCGGGTGCCCTGACTTGTGAAGAAGTCGTCGCAGAATTACATGAGCACTACCATCTCAGGCGGCTTCAACTCACAGCAAGTTACAAGTTTTTTTTCGGTGTCTAATGGAGGGTGAGCCAATTAATAAATTTCTAGTCGACTTTGACGAATTTCTGATAATTGAAATTGTGGCAGTGCTTTAAATTACATGCTACGAGGTGGCATGTGTGTGGTGTCCGGTCAAGTGCGCTGCAGAAGTAACTACTTGAGAAGCAGGAATAAACATGGGAAGACACTGAAGCAACGGTTCTCTCAGCTGAAGCTGCACTGATCCTGCGCTGGCGTGAAAAATATGAACGGATAGGCCTTTACACCAGAGCTGAAAGTAGAAGCAATTCAACAGAAAACGCAGCAAGACGAGAGGCGGAGTGTGGTACGTCAAGAATGCTCAGGTCAAGATTGCTTAGAAACAGCAAGGAGGGAACAAACAAACCTTCTCACAGGGACGCAAAGTTCGACAGATGAGGAACACGCAGCAGTGCATAACTAGACCATGGCCGCGTTACGGAAGAGCTGTCTGGTGCCACCGATACGCTGGACGATCTCTTAACGTAGTTTGCAACTTGCCATGGAAGTCGATACCAGGTCGCCCGTTTGTGTCATTCAATGTCAACTGTACGAGAGGCACCGCAACCAATGGCCAAAGCTAAGACCAGCCAGTGTGAAAGTACCCAGCTACACCGGACGACTAACAGGGCTTGTGGAGCTTGCGCTCACTGTTTTACATTAGGAAACGACGTTGGAGAGCACGCTGACTGTGCTAGATTGTGCGGAAACAAGTCTTTGCGGTCCAGACTTAGTTCAGCTGCTGAACGTCGCTAGTGCTCCGGTCGTTCACGTTTCATGAGTCTCGGAGCACACGTAATCAACAGCAACGTTCATTGTGAACTTCATATTCAACGACTTCCATGACATGTTTACCGAGGAACTGGGGTTTATCACATGACCTGCGGTCAGTCTGCTTCTAAAGGAAGTCATCCAGGCAGACGCCCACCATGACCGCTGTCAGATACAACAGTGGATGCTTCAGCTGGGGGCCTACCGGTACCAGCTGCAGTGCGCCACACGATGACCGATGCTGAATGTGGATGTTCTAAGATGACTGTCACTGCAAACTACGGAAACTGACGATGACAGCGTCCTACTCAAACATCTACTCTCGTTAAACCAGCTGGAACGGGGTGTCGTATTTATGCGTGAGCTAAAGCCTTTCACGTCAAATGTTGTCCTGGTGAACGTCGACCGATGTATACTACATGCGCAGATCAGACACGCCAGCGGGCAGGAAGTAGACATACTAATATTTTTGACTGCAAGCTGGAACTTTTGTCGCACATGACCTTGTTTATTGGAGCAATAGGATCATACTACCAGCCAAAGCAAAAGTGCAAGTGGTGCAGCATTTACATGAAACTCGTCAGGGTTCGCTAGCCATGAAGCCTTTCACGCGTTCTTTGTTATGGTTCCAGGCCTAGACAAAAATATTGAAGAGGTGTCTCCAAAGTGCGAGAATTGTGGTAAAAAATTACCAATCGTAACCGTGGCACCGTCGCCAACTGGCCTTAAACCGGTGAAAGGTACACACAAACAAGCATATATATATATATATATATATATATATATATATATATATATATATATATATATATATATATTGTCACGGGGTCGTGACGTGGCCGAAGACAGGAGACTTCCTGTTGTGATTTAATTGTTTATTTGGGCGAACCTGTGCCCGGTATACGGAAAGTCCAATTACAGCAGTAGTCTCGCACAGATAGAAGTCTCGGACTAATAGCGGCGAACGGAGCGTCGGCCTTCGATCAACAACTGACAAGCGGCGTAGCGCGTCGGCATTTATACTCTTGCCGTCGAATGTTCTAGCGTTATCGCTGGCAGTGGCGTAGGTTCCAGAACAATCTGTACCGTTCGCACAGCGGGCGTGATCTTATCGAAATGATCTACTACAGTCCGGATCCTTCTCGAAAACTGTAGGCGCGGTTTGCGCTGAGAATCGTGTGGTGTTTTGGGACGATAACAAAAACTTGGGAAATGGAACGTGGCATTGCCCCCTCTGAAAAAAAAGGCATCGTCCCGATGCTTTACCTAAAGATGAAAGTATAATAATAGTGCAAGAAAGTACAATGAATAAATTACGATACAACAATCTATACAAAAAACACTGGTTCAGTTTGTTAACGCGCATGAAACGGCTAGAGGCGCGCGACATGGACGACTTCAGGTCGCGATCGGCGTCGTTGAGAGTTCGTGATGCCGTCGGGGACAACCTCGTAATCAAGTGGGCCGAGACGTCTAACCACCCTGTACGGTCTGAAGTACCGTCGCAGAAGCTTTTCACTTAGTCCACGTCGGCTATCGGCGTCCACACCCAAACACGTTCACCGGGCTGGTATTCCACGAAGCGTCGTCGAAGGTTGTAACGGTGGCTGTCGGTCGTCTGTTGATTCTTGATACGGAGACGTGCAAGTTGTCGGGCTTCTTCGGCGCGTTGAAGGTACTCGCTCACATCGAGGTTTTCTTCGTCGGTGACGTTGGGTAACATGGCATCGAGCGTCGTTGCCGGGCTCCTTCCGTAGACCAATTTGTATGGAGATATCTGCGTCGTCTCCTGCACCGCCGTGTTGTATGCGGAGGTCACATACGGAAGAATAGCGTCCCACGTCTTGTGTTCGACATCGACGTACATTGACAGCATGTCGGCGATCGTCTTGTTAAGCCGCTCGGTGAGGCCGTTGGTCTGTGGGTGGTACGCTGTCGTCCGGCGGTGGTTTGTTTGGCTGTATGCCAAGATCGCTTGAGTTAAGTCGGCAGTGAATGCCGTTCCTCTGTCGGTGATAACGACCTTCGGGGCGCCGTGACGTAGGACGATATTTTCGACGAAGAACTTAGCTACCTCTGATGCACTGCCTTTTGGCAGGGGTTTTGTTTCGGCGTAGCGGGTGAGGTAGTCGGTAGCTACCACGATCCACTTGTTTTCGGAAGCCGACGTCGGGAACGGCCCCAGTAGGTCCATACCAATCTGCTGGAAAGGTCGGCAAGGTAGATCAATTGGCTGCAGAAGTCCCGCTGGCCTTGTCGGCGGTGTCTTGCGTCGCTGACAGTCCCGGCATGTTCTCACATAACGAGTGACGTCGGTAGTTAGACGTGGCCAGCAGTACCTTTCTTGTATCCTCGCGAGCGTGCGAGAAACACCGAGGTGCCCTGCCGTCGGATCGTTGTGCAGGGCCTGCAGGAGTTCTGGTCGCAGAGCTGAAGGCCCCACAAAGAGGTACTTAGCTCGAAGCGGTGAAAAGTTATTCTTTTGTAGAAGACCATTTCGTAGAAAGAACGACGCAAGTGCGCGCTTGAATACCTTCGGGACTTCGGTGGTCCGGCCTTCGAGGTATTCTATTAGGGCCTTAAGTTCCGGGTCAGCCCTCTGTCGTTCAGCGATGTCGTCAGTAGTTATCGTTCCTAAGAAGTAGTCGTCATCCGGGTCGTCGGGTAGCGGTTGGTCGACAGGCGCACGAGAGAGACAGTCGGCGTCGGAGTGTTTTTTGCCGGACTTGTAAATGACAGTAATGTCATATTCTTGAAGTCTCAGGCTCCATCGTGCGAGGTGACCTGAAGGGTCCTTCAAGGTGGCTAGCCAACACAATGCGTGGTGATCGCTCACAACTTTGAAGGGCCTGCCGTAGAGGTAGGGGCGAAATTTCGACGTAGCACAGATGATGGCGAGGCACTCCTTTTCTGTTGTGGAATAATTTGCTTCTGCTTTGGATAGCGATCGGCTGGCGTAACTAATAACCCTTTCAAGTCCGTCAGCCCTCTGCACAAGAACGGCGCCAAGACCTACGCTGCTTGCGTCAGTATGTATTTCTGTCTCAGCGAATTCGTCGAAATGGGCAAGTAACGGAGGCGTCTGGAGGCGATGTTTAAGCTCCTGGAAAGCGTGTTTTTGTGGCGTTTCCCACTTAAACTCCACGTCGGCCTTGGTAAGGTTAGTGAGAGGATCGGCAATGCGGGCGAAGTTTTTCACGAACCGCCTATAATAGGCACAGAGGCCCAGAAATTGGCGAAGGGCTTTCTTGTCAGTGGGCGGCGGGAAATCGGCGATGGCGACTGTTTTCCGTGGATCGGGACGAACTCCAGACTTGCTGATAACGTGCCCCAGAAACAAGAGCTCCTCATACGCAAATCTGCACTTTTCTGGCTTCAGTGTGAGTCCGGAAGTCTTGATGGCTTGAAGTACAGCTTCAAGGCGCCGAAGATGCTCGTCGAAACTCGAGGAAAACACGACGACGTCGTCCAAGTACACAAGGCAAGTCTGCCACTTCAATCCTGCCAGTACTGTATCCATAACGCGCTGAAAAGTTGCAGGCGCTGAGCAAAGGCCGAAGGGCATCACCTTAAACTCGAAGAGGCCGTCCGGTGTTATAAACGCCGTCTTCTCTCGGTCTCTTTCGTCGACTTCGATTTCCCAATAGCCAGTCTTGAGGTCCACTGACGAAAAGTACTTGGCGTTATGGAGCCGATCGAGTGCGTCGTCTATTCGTGGGAGAGGATACTCGTCCTTTCTTGTGATTTTGTTCAGGCGGCGATAATCGACGCAGAAACGTAGGGTCCCATCCTTTTTCTTCACTAACACAACGGGGGATGCCCATGGACTCTTGGACGGCTGGATAATGTCATCCCGCAGCATTTCATCAACTTGTTTCTTCATGGCCTCACGTTCTCGCGTCGAAACCCTGTACGGACTCTGACGGAGTGATCTCGCATTTTCTTCGGTTATGATGCGATGTTTTGTGATTGGGGTCTGCCGAATTTTCGATGACGACGAAAAGCAATCTTCGTATTGCAGGAGCAGGGCCTTGAGCTGTTCTTGCTTATTGTTCGGAAGTCTGGAATTGACGTCAAAAGCTATGGGAGGAGCTTGGTTCCTATGAGCAGGTTCCGCAGAATCGGCGAGGGCGAAATCACTGGTGGCTTCGACAATTTCTTCGATGTATGCGACCGTTGTTCCTTTGTTCACATGTTTGTACTCATTGCTGAAATTCGTGAGCATAACCGTTGCTTTGCCTCCCCGCAGCTCTGCAATTCCTCTTGTGACGCAAATATTTCGGGTGACCAACAGATGCTGACTGCCTTAAACGACGCCTTCCAAGTCAGGTGATTTAGGAGCGCCGACTGAAATAGTGACGCTTGAGCGAGGCGGAATGGTGACTTGTTCTTCCAGCATATTCAAGGCATGGTGTCCTGACGGCGTGCGCGGCGGTAGTGCTGCTTCTGTGGATAACGTTATCGACTTTGAATTTAGGTTGATGACAGCACCATAGAGGCATAAGAAGTCCATGCCAAGGATGACATCTCTCGAGCAATGCTGTAAGACTATGAAGTCTGTAGGATAAATATGGCCGTTAATGGTGACTCTCGCTGTGCAGATTCCTGCAGGCGTTACGAGATGACCTCCGGCTGTGCGGATTTCAGGGCCTTTCCAAGCTGTTCTAACTTTCTTTAACTTCGCGGCGAACGACCCACTGATGACAGAATAGTCGGCTCCAGTATCGACTAGAGCGGTCACAGTGTGGCCATCGATAAGAGCGTCGAGGTCGCTAGTTCGCCGTCTCGCATTACAGCAAGGGCTACCACCGGAGTACGGGCTTCTAGAAGACAAGGCGCGGAAGACCAAGGCCATGACCGCGACTGCAGCGACAAGGACAACCGCCGCATCCCAGCCCACGATGGTCATGCATCAACCCAGGGAACCACGAATTTTGCATGGGTCATCGTTCGAAGACCCGCAATCCTGGCTAGAAACATACGACCGTGTGGCCGCCCTTAACCACTGGGACAACGAAGAAAAGCTCCGTCGTGTGTACTTCTACCTGGAAGACACAACAACGACCTGGCTAGAGAATCGTGAGTCCACGCTCCGAACGTGGGATGTCTTCTGCGGCGCATTTCTGCAAACGTTCGCGAGCGTCGCTCGCAAAGAAAGGGCCGCTGCTCAACTAGAGACCCGGGTTCAGCTACCAAATGAGAAGGTTGGAATTTTGACAGAGGAGATGACCCGCCTATTTCGTCACGCTGACCCAGACATGCCTGAGGAGAAGAAAGTTCGTTGCCTCATGCGAGGGGTCAAACAGGAGCTCTTGGCGGGACTAATGAGGAATGTACCCAACACTGTCCAAGAATTTGTATCCGAGGCGACCATCATCGAAAAAACCCTTGACATGCGTACCAGACAGCATAATCGTCGCCTGACTCCAGAATGCGCTGCTGTTCAAACCAGTGACTCCGAAAACCTGCGTGAAACTATCCGAGCGATCGTGCGGGAAGAGCTGCGCAAACTGTTGCCTTCGGCGCACCCTCAAGTGGATTCGATCGCCGACATTGTGCGAGAAGAAGTTCGGCAATCACTTCGAATTCCCCAAACACCGCTGCCCGAGCTAGAAACTATGAGCTACGCCGCTGCAGTGCGCCACAACGCTCCTCCCCGTCCACGCCAAAACGCCGCCCCGTCGCACTTCCGTCGCCAGACAACACCGCCGCCACCACCCCCACCGACGACCTACCGTTCACCAGCGGGCCGGCGCAGTGCGCCGAGGAAAACCGACGTTTGGCGCACCCCTGACCACCGCCCACTGTGCTACCACTGCGGCGAGGCCGGGCACACTTACCGCCGTTGCCAGTACCGACGGATGGGACTGCGTGGCTTCGCCGTCGATGCACCACGTCCGCAGCCAGGGGAACGGCCACGTGACATCGCCGACTACCTGACAGGAACTCAATGGACACCCCGAAGTCCTTCCGTTCACCGTCGCCCAGCCGCCGTATGTCACCGCACCCCCGGCAGTACTCCAGCCCAACGCGGGGCCGGTCTTTTAGCCCGTATCCGGGAAACTAAGGGCAACAACCGGTGGAGGTGCGGTTGCTGTGCGACGAACTACCGAAGATCCTCCGACGACGACGACGCCGCGACGGAGCTTTCCGAACACAACGCCAACCAGGCAAAGCCCTGACGGCGAAAGCTCACTTACCGAAGGTGGCCTGACGACGCAACATGGAAGCAGCGGAACAAGCCGACGCAGCCGTGACCCGACGCCACGCCATAACTGTAATGCGAGACGGCGAACTAGCGAACTGCTTCGTTCATGTACCGGACGCCCCCGTCAAGCCGTGTACCCAGCACCTCCACCAGATGTCACGGGGTCGTGACGTGGCCGAAGACAGGAGACTTCCTGTTGTGATTTAATTGTTTATTTGGGCGAACCTGTGCCCGGTAAACGGAAAGTCCAATGACAGCAGCAGTCTCGCACAGATAGAAGTCTCGGACTGATAGCGGCGAACGGAGCGTCGGCCTTCGATCAACAACTGACAAGCGGCGCCCCGCCGTGGTGGTCTAGTGGCTAAGGTACTCGGCTGCTGACCCGCAGGGTGCGGGTTCGAATCCCGGCTGCGGCGGCTGCATTTCCGATGGAGGCGGAAATGTTGTAGGCCCGTGTGCTCAGATTTGGGTGCACGTTAAAGAACCCCAGGTGGTCTAAATTTCCGGAGCCCTCCACTACGGCGTCTCTCATAATCATATAGTGGTTTTGGGACGTTAAACCCCATATATCTAACTGACAAGCGGCGAAGCGCGTCGGCATTTATACTCTTGCCGTCGAATGTTCTAGCGTTATCGCTTGCAGTGGCGTAGGTTCCAGAACAATCTGTACCGTTCGCACAGTGGGCGTGATCTTATCGAAATGATCTACTACAGTCCGGATCCTTCTCGAAAACTGTAGGCGCGGTTTGCACTGAGAATCGTGTGGTGTTTTGGGACGATAACAAAAACTTGGGAAATGGAACGTGGCGAAATATATATATATATATATGTATATATATATATATATATGTATATATATATATATATATATATATATATATATGTATATATATATATATATATATATATCTATATATATATATATGCCGCTGTGATAGCTCAGTGGTTAGAGCATCGAACGCGTAATTCGAAGGTCGTAGGTTCGATTCCTGCTCACAGTTGGTAATTTTTTCATCCACTTTTCTTTCTTCTTATTTACAATTCATTGGTTCTAATCACTTCCCCTGTACATTCCTTGGCATTACTGTCTGTTATATCTCATTAATATTGTGTTAAAACACGGAAAAACGAGCCCTTAGGTATAGACTTCTTTCCCTTATTTTCATTGAAAGAGGGTCTCGTACTGGCAGACTTGGTGTGTTTAGGTTGTATAAGAGCGACAATTAATCAGCTGCCCGCTCATAATAAGTTCACGTGCTACGTGACGCCAAACATGCGCATAAGAGTGTTTTCACACTCGTCGTTTGGCTTATAGATGGCGCTGACTGTCACTCCTACTTCTAAATTCACAGATTAACCCAAAAATTGGATGGAGGGAGGGCCGCTGTGATAGCTCAGTGGTTAGAGCATCGAACACGTAATTCGAAGGTCGTAGGTTCGATTCCTGCTCACAGTTGGTAATCTTTTCATCCACTTTTCTTTCTTCTTATTTACAATTCATTGGTTCAAATAACTTCCCCTGTACATTCCTTGGCATTACTGTCTGTTATATCTCATTAATATTGTGTTAAAACACGGATAAACTAGCCCTTAGGTATAGACTTCTTTCCCTTATTTTCATTGAACGAGGGTCTCGTACTGGCAGACTTGGTGTGTTTAGGTTGTATAAGAGGGACAATTATGATGTAAGCATGTTCGGGATCCCAAATGGCTGATGCATATTCTAATTTTGGACGTATTAGTGTAGTAAATGCAAGTTTGCGTATGTTTGGAGTAGCCTGTTTAAGGTTACGCTTGAGAAATCCGAAAGACCGGTTAGCAGCTGCCAGGGTGAGTTTTATATGGTAGCGCCATGTCAGATCAGGTTGCAAATGAATTCCAAGATATTTATAAGTGGAGACGAGGTCAACAGTAGTATTATTCAACATGTAGGAGGTAGGAATCCGGGTTACGTGTTTACTGAAAGACATAAACTTCGTTTTAGAGCAGTTTAGGGTCATTAGCCAAGATGAGCACCATGCATTAATAGCATTTAGATCAGTTTGCAAAGCCTTCCGGTCATTGTCAGAGGAAATTATCGGTAAACCACACAGTCGTTCAGCAAAATTCTAATTCGGGATGAGACACAGGATGGCAAGTCATTAATGTAGATTAGAAACAGTAGTGGACCAAGTACGCTACCCTGTGGGACTCCAGAAGTTACTGGTCTGAAGGAAGAGTTACAATTGTTAGCGGACGTGAACTGTGTTCTAGAAGAAAGGAATCTTTTACCCATTGCCAAAGTTAGGGTGAATGTTAAACCTAGACAGTTTGGTTAGAAGCCGGTGATGAGGGACACGGTCAAAAGCTTTAGAACAGTCGAGAAAAAATAGCATCAACCTGGGATCCACCGTCGAGAGCTGAATGAATGTCATGAATGAAGCCGGCGAGCTGCGTGTCACATGAGTATCCTCGGCGAAAGCCATGCTGATATTTATGTATAATGTTATG
>WOVY01001452.1:0-47893 GCA_013436015.1 Rhipicephalus annulatus | reverse complement strand
TCTATATATATATATCATATATATTTGTCACGGGGTGGTGACGTGGCTGAAGACAGGAGACTTCGTGTTGGGATTTAACTGTTTATTTGGGCGAACCTGTGCCCGGTAAACGGAAAGTTCAATTACAGCAGCAGTATCGCACAGATAGCAGTCTCGGACTGGTAGCGGCGAACGGAGCGTCGGCCTTCGATCAACGACTCACAAGCGGCGAAGCGCGTCGGCATTTATACTCTTGCCGTCGAATGTTCTAGCGTTATCGCTGGCGGTGGCGTAGGTTCCAGAACAATCTGTACTGTTCGCAAAGTGGGCGTGATCTTATCGAAGGGATCTACTACAGTCCGGAACCTTCTCGAAAACTGCAGCGCGGTTTGCGATGAGATTCGTGTGGTGTTTTGGGACGATAACAATAACTTGGGAAATGGAACGTGGCATTGCCCCCCTCGGAAAAAAAGGCATCGTCCCGATGCTCTAACTAAAGATGAAGGTACAATAATAATGCAAGAAAGTACAATGAATAAATTACGATACAACAGTAATACAAAAAAACACTGTTTCAGTTTGTTAACGCGCATGAAACGGCTTGTGGCGCGCAACATGGACGACTTCAGGTCGCGATCGGCGTCGTTGAGATTTAGTGATGCCGTCGGGGACAACCTCGTAATCAAGTGGGCCGAGACGTCGAACCACCCTGTACGGTACGAAGTACCGTCGCAGAAGCTTTTCGCTTAGTCCACGTCGGCGTATCGGCCGTCCACACCCAAACACGTTCACCCGGCTGGTATTCCATGAAGCGTCGTCGAAGGTTGTAAAGGTGGCATTCGGTCGTCTGTTGACTCTTGATACGGAGACGCGCAAGTTGTCGGGCTTCTTCGGCGCGTTGAAGGTAGTCGCTCACATCGAGGTTTTCTTTGTCGGTGACGTTGGGTAACATGGCATTGAGCGTCGTTGCCGGGCTCCTTCCGTAGACCAATTTGTATGGAGATATCTGCGTCGTCTCCTGCACCGCCGTGTTGTATGCGAAGGTCACATACGGACGAATGGCGTCCCACGTCTTGTGTTCGACATCGACGTACATTGACAGCATGTCGGCGATCATCTTGTTAAGCCGCTCGGTGAGGCCGTTGGTCTTTGGGTGGTACGCTGTCGTCCGAAGGTGGTTTGTTTGGCTGTATGCCAAGATCGCTGGAGTTAAGTCGGCAGTGAATGCCGTTCCTCTGTCGGTGATAAGGACCTCCGGGGCGCCGTGACGTAGGACGATATTTTGGACGAAGAACTTAGCTACTTCGGATGCACTGCCTTTTGGCAGGGTTTTTGTCTCGGCGTAGCGGGTGAGGTAGTCGGTAGCTACCACGATCCACTTGTTTCCGAAAGCCGACGTCGAGAACGGCCCAAGTAGGTCCATACCAACCTGCTGGAAAGGTCGGCAAGGTGGATCGATTGGCTGCAGAAGTCCCGCTGGCCTTGTCGGTGGTGTCTTGCGTCGCTGAGAGTCCCGGCATGTCCTCACATAACGAGTGACGTCGGTGGTAAGACGTGGCCAGTAGTGCCTTTCTTGTATACTCGCATGCGTGCGAGAAACACCGAGGTGCCCTGCCGTCGGATCTTCGTGCAGGGCCTGCAGGAGTTCTGGTCGCAGAGCTGAAGGCACCACAAGGAGGTACTTAGCTCGAAGTGGTGAAAAGTTTTTCTTTTGTAGAAGACCGTTTCGTAGAAAGACCGACGCAAGTGCGCGCTTGAATACCTTCGGGACTTCCGCAGTCCTGCCTTCGAGGTATTCTATTAGGGCCTTAAGTTCCGGGTCGGCCCGTTGTCGTTCAGCGAAGTCGTCGGTAGTTATCGTTCCCAAGAAGTAGTCGTCATCCGGGTCGTCGGGAAGCGGTTGGTCGACAGGCGCACGAGAGAGACAGTCGGCGTCGGAGTGTGTTTTGCCGGACTTGTAAATGACAGTAATGTCAAATTCTTGAAGTCTCAGGCTCCATCGTGCGAGGCGACCTGAAGGATCCTTGAAGGTGGCTAGCCATCACAAGGCGTGGTGGTCGCTCCCAACTTTGAAGGGCCTGCCGTAGAGGTATGGGCGAAATTTCGACGTAGCCCAGATGATGGCGAGGCACTCCTTTTCTGTTGCGGAATAATTTGCTTCTGCTTTGGATAGCGATCGGCTGGCGTAACTAATAACCCTTTCAAGTCCGTCAGGCCTCTGCACAAGAACGGCGCCAAGACCTACGCTGCTTGCGTCAGTATGTATTTCTGTCTCGGCGAATTTGTCGAAATGGGCAAGTAACGGAGGCGTCTGTTGGCGATGTTTAAGCTCCTGGAAAGCGTGTTCCTGTGGTGTTTTCCACTTGAACTCCACGTCGGCCTTGGTAAGGTTAGTGAGAGGATTGGCGATTCGGGCGAAGTTTTTCACGAACCGCCTAAAATAGGTGCACGGGCCCAGAAATCGGCGCACGGCTTTCTTGTCAGTGGGCGGCGGGAAGTCGGCGATGGCGGCTGTTTTCCGTGGATTGGGACGAACTCCATACTTGCTGATAACGTACCCCAGAAACAAGAGCTCCTCATACGCAAATTTGCACTTTTCTGGCTTCAGTGTGAGTCCAAAAGTCTCGATGGCTTGAAGTACAGCTTCAAGGCGCCGAAGATGCTCGTCGAAACTCGAGGAAAAGACGACGAAGTCACCCAAGTACACAAGGCAAGTCTGCCACTTCAATCCTGCCAGTACTGTATTCATAACGCGTTGAAAAGTTGCAGGCGCTGAGCAAAGGCCGAAGGGCATCACCTTAAACTCGAAAAGGCCGTCCGGTGTTATAAACGCCGTCTTCTCTCGGTCTCTTTTGTCTACTTCGATTTGCCAATAGCCAGTCTTCAGGTCCATTGACGAAAAGTACTTGGCGTTATGGAGCCGATCAAGTGCGCCGTCTAATCGTGGGAGAGGATACACGTGCTTTCTTGTGATTTTGTTCAGGCGGCGATAATCGATGCAGAAAAGTAGGGTCCCATCCTTTTTCTTCACTACCACCATGGGGTATGCCCATGGACTCTTGGACGGCTGGATAAAGTCATCCCGCAGCATTTCGTTAACTTGTCTCTTCATGGCCTCACGTTCTCGCGTCGAAACCCTGTACGGACTCTCACGGAGTGGTCTGGCATTTTCTTCGGTTATGATGCGATGTTTCGTGATTGGGGTCTGCCCCGCCGCGGTGGTCTAGTGGCTAAGGCACTCGGCTGCTGACCCGCAAGTCGCGGGTTCGAATCCCGGCTGCGGCGGCTGCATTTCCGATGGAGGCGGAAATGTTGTAGGCCCGTGTGCTCAGATTTGGGTGCACGTTAAAGAACCCCAGGTGGTCAAACTTTCCGGAGCCCTCCACTACGGCGTCTCTCATAATCATGTAGTGGTTTTGGGACGTTAAATCCCACATATCAATCAATCGTGATTGGGGTCTGCCGAATTTTTGATGACAACGAAAAGCATTCTTCGTATTGCAGGAGCAGGCCCTTGAGCTGTTCTTGCTTATCGTTCGGAAGTCTGGGATTGACGTCGAAAGCTATGGGAGGGGCTTGGTTCCTCTAAGCAGGTTCCGCCGAGTCGGCGAGGGCGAAAGCACTAGTGGCTTCGACAATTTCTGCGATGTATGCGACCGTTGTTCCTTTGTTCACATGTTTGTACTCATTGCTGAAATTCGTGAGCATAACCTTTGCTTTGCCTCCCCGCAGCTCTGCAATTCCTCTTGCGACGCAAATATTTCGGGTGACCAACAGATGCAGACTGCCTTCAACGACGCCTTCCAAGTCAGGTGATTTAAGAGCGCCGACTGAAATAATGACACTTGAGCGAGGTGGAATGGTGACTTGTTCTTCTAGCACATTCAAGGCATGGTGTCCTGACGGCGTGCGCGGTGGTAGTGCTTCTTCTGTGGATAACGTTATCGACTTTGTTTTTAGGTGGATGACAGCACCATGGAGGCATAAGAAGTCCATGCCAAGGATGACATCTCTTCAGCAACGCTGTAGGACTACGAAGTCTGTAGGATAAATACGGCCGTTAATGGTGACTCTCGCTGTGCAGATTCCTGCAGGCGTTACGAGATGACCTCCGGCTGTGCGGATTTCAGAGCCTTTCCAAGCTGTCCTAACTTACTTTAACTTCGCGGCGAACAAAGCACTGATGACAGAATAGTCGGCTCCAGTATAGACGAGAGCGGTCACATTGTGGCCGTCGATAAGAACGTCGAGGTCGCTAGTTCACCGTCTTGCATTACAGTTAGGGCGTGGCGTCGGGTCACGGCTGCGTCGGCTTGTTCCGCTGCTTCCATGTTGCGTCGTCAGGCCACCTTCGGTAAGTGAGCTTTCGCCGTCAGGGCTTTGCCTGGTTGGCGTTGTGTTCGGAAATCTCCGTCGCGGCGTCGTCGTCGTCGGAGGATCTTCGGTAGTTCATCGCACAGCAACTGCACCTCCACCGGTTGCTGCCCTTAGTTTCCCGGATACGGGCTATGAGACCGGCCCCGCGTTGGGCCAGAGTACTGCCTGTGGTGCGGGGACGTGCGGCGGCTGGGCGATGGCGAACGCGAAGGGCTTCGTGGTGTCCACCGAGTTCCTGTCAGGTAGTCGGCGATGTCACGTGGTCGTTCTCCTGGCTGTGGATGGGGTGCATTGACGGCGAAGCCACGCAGTCCCATCTGTCGGTACTGGCAACGGCTGTATGTGTGTCCGGCCTCGCCGCAGTGGTAACATAGCGGGCGATGGTCAGGGGTGCGCCAGACGTCAGTCTTCCTTGGTGCACTGCGCTGGGCCGCTGGCGAACGGTATGACGTCGGTAAGGGTGGTGGCGGCGGTGGCGTCTGTCGACGGAAGTGCGATGGGGCGGCGTTTTGGCGTGGACGGGGAGGAGCGTTGTGGCGCAGTGCCGCGGCGTAGCTCATAGCTTCCGGCTCGGGCAACGGTTCTTGGGGAAATTGAAGCGATTGCCGAACTTCTCGCACAATGTCGGCGATTGAATCTACTTGAGGCTGCGCCGAACGCAACAGCTTGCGCAGCTCTCCCCGCACGATCGCTCGGATCAGTTCACGCAGGTCTCCGGAGTTACTTTCTTGAGCAGCAGCGCAGTCTGCGGTCAGGCGACGATTATACTGTCTGGTGCGCATTTCCAGGGCCTTTTCGATAGTGGTCGCTTCGGCTACAAATTCTTGGGCGGTTTTCGGTGGGTTTCTCATCAGTCCCGCGAAGAGCTCCTGTTTGACCCCTCGCATGAGAAAACGAACTTTTTTCTCCTCAAGCATGTCTGGGTCAGCGTGACGGAATAGTCGGGTCGTTTCTTCTGTGAAAATGGCGACATTTTCATTTAGTAGCTGAACTCGGGTCTCTAATAAAGCAGCGGCCCTCTCTTTGCGAGCGACGCTCGCGAACGTTTGCAGGAATGCGCCGCAGAAAACATCCCACGTTCGGAGCGTGGACTCCCGATTTTCGAGCCAGGTCCTTGCGGTGTCTTCCAAATAGAAGAACACACGACGCAGCTTTTCGTCATGGTCCTAGTGGTTGAGGGCGGCCACACGGTCGTATGTTTCTAGCCAGGACTCCGGGTCTTCGAACGATGACCCATGGAAAATTGGTGGTTCCCTGGGTTGATGCATGACCATCGTGGGCTGGGACGCTGCGGCTGTCATGGTCGCTGCAGTCGCGGTCATGGCCTTGGTCTTCCGCGCCTTGTCTTGTAGAAGCCCGTACTCCGGTGGTAGCCCTTGCTGTCAGCGGCTCTTTCGCTGCTCCTGGTTGGAGTCGGTGTCTTCTCCGCGACGTGGGCATGGTTCACGGCTTGACGGGGGCGTCCGGTACATGAACGAAGCAGCACCTCCACCGATGTCACGGGGTCGTGACTTGGCTGAAGACAGGAGACTTCGTGCTGGGATTTAACAGTTTATTTGGGCGAACCTGTGCCCGGTAAACGGAAAGTCCAATTACAGCAGCAGTCTCGCACAGATAGCAGTCTCGGACTGGTAGCGGCGAACAGAGCGTCGGCCTTCGATCAACAATTGACAAGCGGCGAAGCGCGTCGGCATTTATACTCTTGCCGTCGAATGTTCTAGCGTTATCGCTGGCGGTGGCGTAGATTCCAGAACAATCTGTACCATTCGCAAAGTGGGTGTGATCTTATCGAAATGATTTACTACAGTCCGGAACCTTCTCGAAAACTGCAGGCGCGGTTTGCGCTGAGAATCGTGTGGTGTTTCGGGATGATAACAAAAACTAGGGAAATGGAGCGTAGCAATATATATATATATATATATATATATATATATATATATATATATATATATATATATATATATATATATATATATATATAGTGTTAAGGCGTTTATTAGCCGGCAACGAGTGAGAATATACAATGGCGACAGTCACAGCCAAGCACGGGGCTCTCAGCGCAAGCGGCGTCCTTGTTGGGTAGCCCCACTAGAAGGTACTCAAGAGTTCGACCCATTTCAGAGTTTGGAGGCTTCGCTACAATTACCCCGGGGTCGAAGAGGGAGCCGCCTGGCGACCTAACAGCTTGTTACTATGAGCGGGTCATAATAAGCCTTCAGGCGCTCCATGTTGACGATGTCTCGCCCACGGAGGCGCATGTCCGAAGATTGTTCAACGGGTTCGATCAGATAGTTGACGGGTGAGGTGCGCTCGATGACACGGTAGGGGCCTTCGTATTTGGGACGTAGTTTGGAAGAGAGGCCAGCTGCAGAGGTCGGGATCGAGAGCCACACAAGCGCACCAGGAAGGAACTTGGGCTTAGAAGTGGTGGAGCCATCGCGAATACTCTTCTGCCGCTCTTGCTCTTGCGTCGTAAAATTCTTGGCAAGCTCGCGACATTCTTCAGCAAGCCTGGCTGTCTCGGAAATAGGTGTACACTCAGATGGATCCGGCGTGTACTGGAGTATCATGTCCATGGTGGCGACGGGTGCCTTCCGTAGAGCAAGTAGAAAGGTGAAAAATCAGTCGTGCTCTGAGGGGCGGTGTTGTAGGCGTAGGTGACGAAGGGCAGTATATTATCCCAATTATTGTGGTTGGCAGCGACGTACATAGAAAGCATGTCGCCGAGGGTGCGGTTAAAGCGTTCGGTGAGGCCATTCGTCTGTGGGTGGTAAGCAGTAGTTTTGCGGTGGACAGAATGGCACTCCGTCAGAATGTCTTCGACGACTTCCGACAAGAAGACACGGCCTCGATCGCTGAGAAGTTCTTGGGGTGGTCCGTGGCGCAGTATAAATCGATGCAGCAGGAAGGACGCAACATCGCGCGCAGTAGCCGCAGGGAGAGCGGCGGTTTCGGCGTATCGCGTTAAATGGTCAACGGCAACGATGGCCCAGCGGTTACCAGCCGACGTCAAAGGAAGTGGTCCATACAAATCGATACCTACGCACCCAAAGGGACGGTCAGGGCAAGGTAACGGTTGCAGACCGGCGTGCGACATGTGGGCTGACGGTTTACGGCGTTGGCAAGTTAGGCAAGAGCGAACGAACAGCTGCACATAGTGGTACATCCCGCGCCAGAAGTAGTGTTGTCGAATGCGATGGTAGGTTTTGAATACCCCAAAGTGCGCGCATTGCGCATCAGAATGGATAGTATTCACATATCTCTGACCGCAAACTGCGGGGTATCACGAGTAACCACTGCCAGCCGTCGGCGTCGTAATTGCGTCAGTGTAGAAGGCCGTCACGGATGGCGAACTGGCGAGCATGACGACGCAAGGCACGCGTGGATGGCGTTGCAGATGGATCAGAGAGCATGTCGATCAGCGGGCCGATCCAACTATCCTTTCGCTGTTCGGTAGCGATGGTGTCAACATCAATAGCAGAAACAGCAGCCGAGGATACTGAGCAGAGCACACCACCTTCAGGCAGAGGGGAGCGCGAGAGGGCGTCGGCGTCAGCATGCTGGCGTCCGTTGCGGTACAGCACGCGGATGTCGTAGTCTTGTAAGCGAAGAGCCCAACGGGCGAGACGGCCTGAGGGATCCTTCAATGATGAAAGCCAGCATAGTGCATGATGGTCGGTGACGACATCGAGTGGGCGACCATAAAAATAAGGTCGAAACTTTGTAAGAGCCCAGATCATCGCCAGGCACTCCTTCTCTGTGACGGTGTAGTTTTTCTCGGCTCTCGTTAGCGTACGGCTTGCATATGCTACGACATATTCAGGAAATTTGGGTTTTCGCTGCGCCAGGACAGCGCCAAGGCCTACACCGCTGGCGTTCGTGTGCACCTCCGTTGGGGCTGTAGGGTCGTAGTGGCGTAGAATGGGAGGCGACGTCAACAAATGGCGGAGCTTCGCGAACGCGTCGTCGCACTCGGATGACCACGAATTGAAGGGCCCGTTACTTCCAAGGAGCTTCATCAGCGGTGATATGATCGTGCCATAATTTCGTATGAAGCGTTGAAAGTATAAGAACAGGCCCACGAAACTACGCAGTTCTTTGACAGATGCAGGTTTGGGGAATTCGGCCACGGCCTGAAGCTTGGCAGGATCAGGAAGAATGCCGTCTTTGGACACGACGTACCCCAGTATGGTGAGTTGCCGTGCTGCGAAGCGGCACTTTTTCAGATATAGTTGCAAGCCGGCATTGCTCACACGTGCGAAAACTTCTTTCAGACGTCAGAGATGCGTGGAGAAATCCGTAGCAAAGACAATGACATCGTCGAGGTAACACAAGCACGAGTACCATTTCAAGTTGCGTAGAACGGTGTCCATCATGCGCTCAAAGGTCGCAGGTGCATTACATAGACCAAACGGCGTGACGTTGAACTCATACAAGCAGTCTGGCGTGACGAAGGCGGTCTTTGGTCGAGCGTCGTCAGCCATGGGTACTTGCCAGTACCCCGAGCGCAGATCGAGAGAAGAAAAAAAATCGGCTCCATGAAGGCTGTCAATCGCGTCATCGATGCGTGGCAGTGGATAAACATCCTTGCGAGTGATCTTATTGAGCCGTCTGTAGTCCACGCAGAACCGCACAGAACCGTCTTTCTTCGCAACAAGAACAACAGGAGACGCCCATGAACCGTCCGAGGGCCGAATAACGTCGCGTCGGAGCATATCGTCAACCTGATCATTAATTACTCGACGTTCAGCAGGCGACACGCGATATGGACGTTGCCGTGAAGGTGGATGGGCACCAGTGTCGATGCGATGCGTAACAACGGACGTGCGACCGAGAGAACTTCGCCCGGCATCGAAAGAAGAACGATGTTCTTGCAACAGGTCCAGAAGTTGGGAACGCTGTACGGCCGTAAGGTTGTCAGCGATGGAGGGGGCCAAATACATCAGCAGATGACGAATCAGAAGTGGAAACAGCATTGACGGTACACGACCTGGGACCGCGCGTGTCATCGGATACGTCCAGGGCTTGTGCGTCGTCGACCGGTTCCACTCTGCCGAGACATTCCCCTCGAAGCAAGGTAACAGCGTACGGGGACGGGTTGTTTACAAAAATAGCAGTGTTGCCCTGGTTGACCTGCACGGTCGCGAAAGGTACTAGCAACCCTTTCCTGCTGCAATCGCGGTCAGATGGCGAAACAAGTCCAATGGTGTTGGAGAGACTAGCGCAGTAGAGAGACACAGCCGTCGTCGAGTTTGGAGGCACTGTTGTATCGTCTTTCGTTAGAATCTTGCTCAGTGTCAGGGGACTGTCTTCTGGCGTCAAATGCGATAAGGGTGAGAGCTCAATTTTGGCGGTGGCACAATGAATGACGGCGTCATGGCGGGAGAGAAAGTCTCATCCCAGGGTGACGTCATGAGAGCATGCCTGAATGATGATGAACTGGGCGACATACAGAACGTCCTGGATGACAACGCGAGCTGTGCACCCTGCTGTAGGATGAATGCGGTGCAAACTTGCAGTACGGAGGGATAACCCAGAAAGTGGCGTCGTCACTTTTCGAAGTAAGCGGCAGAGTTTTCCGTCCATAACTGATACGGCAGCTCCAGTGTCAATAAGAGCCGATGCACAAACACCGTCCACAAGCACGTCAATGACATTCGAGGGGCTGCTCTGAGGGCTTTCACATTGCGATAGGGTCGCAGTCCTTGCCTCGGGGACTGCGACGACTAGTTTTCCCGCTCATGAGCTGCCGCACTTGGCCACATGGGGGACAGGGAACGACGTCGTGGAGACGGCGATCTTCGAGATGGACCTGGGCGAGATCGAGGTGGCACAGACGGTGTTTCTTCGTGATAAGGATGGCTGAGTTGGCCAGCAACAGGTGAAGAAATTGGAGCCGGATGTACGCGATGGCAATAACGGGCCACGTGACCGGCGTAATCGCAGGCAAAGCAGATGGGCCGGTTGTCGGGTGTGCGCCATTTGTTCACCGGGGTAGGTCTCACCCATGTCGCAAGTACTGATGGACGGAACGGTGGCTGCATGTTGGACTGAAGCTGAGGCTGAGGGGTTACGTCAACATACGTCGCGGGCACACCCGCTGCAAAGGACGGAGGTCGAGCGGCAGCTTCGGCGTAGGTCAGAGGGCGGTTGCTGGAACGACTTGGGGCGGCCTGGCGACCACTTGCGCGTAACTCAGGGGCGCAGGAGCCGGAGGCTGTGGGGGTGGTACGCAGGCATTACCTCCGCTATTTCCTGTTCAATCGCTCGACGTATGGGAGGGAAAAGGGTAGTAGGCGATTGTTGAACAGTCGGTTGGTGGGCAAAGGGCAGGAGCGAGAACTGAGACGCGATTTCCTCACGGATGAAGGACTTTAGGTCTGCCATCAACGCCATTTGGTCACAACTGGCCTCCAAGCCAGCAAGCGTTGCAGGTAGGTCGTGGTGGGGAGCGTCGGGTCATATAACGCTGCCGGCGGAGCTCCTCGTAGCTCTGGCACAGTGTGATGACCTCAGCCACTGTGCCGGGGTTTTTGGCGAGCAGCATCGTGAAGGAATCATCGTCAATGCCTTTCATGATGTTTCGGATCTTGTCAGACTCGGACGTGGTGGGATTAGATTTGTTGCATAGGTCCAGGACGTCTTCAATATAGCTGGTGAATGACTCACCAGCCTCCTCAGCACGTTCACGTAAGCGCTGCTCGGCTTGCAGCTTGCGAACAGCAGGGCGGCCGAAGACGTTGATGATTGCGGTCTTAAAATCGGACTAGGTGGCAAAATCTGACGCGTGGTTGTTGTACCACAAACTGGCAACACCCGTAAGGTAGAAAACCAAGTTGGTCAGCTTGCCGTTCTCGTCCCTTTTGTTGGGAACGCTCACGCGCTCGTAAATGGTGAGCCAGTCTTCCACGTCAGTGCCATCAGCGCCAGTGAAGATGGGTGGATCGCGGATTCTGGGGACACCGGGACAAGGCGGTGGCATTGGGGGAGGCGTTTTGCTGAGAAGCGTCGTGGTACATAGTAGATGGCAGGGTACGTGATCGCAGCTCCAAAGGCATAGACAGGGATCGCAGCACCACGAAATTGTTAAGGCGTTTATTAGCCAGCAACGAGCGAGAATATACAATGGCGACAGTCACAACCAAGCACGGGGCTCTCAGCGCGAGCGCCGTCCTTGTTGGGTAGCCCCACTCGAAGGTACTCAAGAGTTCAACCCATTTCAGAGTTCGGAGGCTTCGCTACAATATATATATATATATATATATATATATATATATATATTGTGATGAGCACTGATGAGATGACTAAGAGCAGCGGAATCGGGGCTCTGGCTGTGAGGAGCAAGCTTGAAGAAGCAGAGGAAGACGACGTCAGAATTGGAACAGCTGGCCCAGGACCGGGTGTTGTCTCTTTTTCTCTGCCTAGTACATTACAATGCCGCAGTCCGACAAGTGAACCCTCTGCAGAAAGCCACCGGTACGTGTCTTCGTGGTTCGTCAGCAGCGCGGACTTCTCCATCAAGGAACACCGTTCACGCTTCCTTAGCGATGGGGTTCCACCCGCCGCTTGAGCCACCCTTCAGACCACCTGAGGACGGCGTCCAGGTCTCCCCTGTGGTTCTAAGGCATGACCTGATGGACACTCTGCCACCACTTCACGGCAGGGATCCACACCGGCTTCTGTCCTTCGAGAATGCCGCTCACGCTTCCCATGGCCTTCATTCCCGTTGCAGTACTTTTCCAACCTACGAGCCACCACTGAACGCCGTCCAGGCTTCCCTGCTCGTCAATCACGCTGGCATAAGTTGTGCAACCGCTACTTACTTGAAGACCGCGATCACTGACTCTTCGGGCTTCAGACCCGACAGCGCCGCGGACCTGCGGTGTACTCTCGCGTTACTCCGCGTCGAGACTAACGAACTTACAGCATCCATCTGTGAGCGAGCTCATTCAATGTTGCCAGCATTGTGCGACATTAGCGTAGTGTTTGATGTAGCTGCCTCACACGACCTTGAGGCAAGCAAACCGGAGCAACGCAGGGAGCTTCGGTCTTCTCTCATCGAGCTCTCACACCAGCTCGACTGCTTCGCGTCGGTGAGCTCTGCGTTGCCACCTGTAACCTCACAATCACCAGCCGTCTGCGAACTACCGGAATTCCACGGGGTCCGGAACGACGCCGACTGCTGGGTGCCAACCGTCAACGCGATAGCAATGCGCGTAGCCTGGACAGAATCTCAGAAATGGACCGTGGCTGTAGACCGTCTTCGGGGAGGTGCAGCGGCGTGGCACCAGTATGAAGGCTTCAAGCAGCAGTCCTGAAAGGAGTGGAACTCCAAGCTCATAGCTGCCTTCGACCGGACACTCTCCGATCTCCCTTCTGCCAACCAGGTCAACCTGACGACTACCGAGGATAAGGCGCAGGAGGGTTTCCGCCTCCAGGTTGCAGTCATGCGTTGCAGATCACTTGAGCTTTCAGACTCTTTGCCGTTGTCCAATTCAAGTTCCGCACAGCCAAAGACCACTATCGAAGACGGGCCTCGTGAAAGACGTCACTCAAATGACATACCTACACTGAACCTTCCCGAATGTGCAGCTGTACCCTGCATAAGCGTTGACGACCTCTTGGCTGAACGCTCTGCAGGGTACACTGAAACAGGCTCCAAGGCAGGCGTCGCTCTTCCGCTGCCAGATTCCAGACCGGGAACCCTCTCACGAACTTCCGTGCCAGCAACCAATGCCGATTCCAAGACAGAGCTGTCAGAGATAACCGTGAACAGCAAGGAGACAATCTTGGACCAGTGTGTACCACATCTGCAGTCATTGGCCGAGCGTGTGAGCTACATCGATGCGTTCCAGGCAGAGAGAGCCAGCATTGGCCTTTCTGGCAACATGATGTGCGATCTTGCCGACAACGACAAGCAGGCCATTCTGACTCCCAACGCACAACATGAACGTCGCGCAGACCCCCATGAAGTCGTCACCATGGAAATCGCCCCTGATTGTTCAGGCCATGACCAGCTCGGTCAAAACAAGAGCGATAGCAGCAAGGAAGCTGCGGGCACGTCGTATCATGATTGTGTCCAGTGGCTTGCGAGCGCTCACACTCACCCTCTGTTGCGCAAGCATTTTCCGGCTCGACTTCCAAATGCGCATAAAAACCACACCACCCCACTCAGACGACATAAATGTCTACTCGGCAAGCAACGACTGCTTCAACACACCCACTGTCGCCCACTAAATCTCTACACAATGTTACAGCATCGTAAAGACAGACCACCGAGGTACAACCAGTTTCATACCCCCGAGTCTTCATCGACCAAGGTGCGAGCAAATGCCAATGTCCAACATCAACAACGACGCTGTGGCCGACCAAGGCACCAAATACAGCCTCAGCGTGCCAAGTCACCGCCTAGACGGGTTCAGTCCAGGCGAGGAAGTCAATGCCACCCGCCAGAACTGTTTTCACCACGTCTTCCGAACACGTCGAACTTTGGACGAGATCAACTGCAGCGACAGAACTTATTCCGCCCGTCGGAAAACGCACTGGAAGCGTCGCAACGTGACCGAGGTTATAGACCGCCGCAACACAAAGTCGTAACCCAGAGTCGCTATCGGCCAAAGTTTACGCCAGACCTCGGCAAACCTCGGCGTCTTAACCGACATGTCGACCGACCACGGCAACACATTCAATGTCGGCCATTGGATTTTGCTCCAAAATATATTCAGACGAAGTTCAAGCGTGGAAGAGTCCGACCACCACAATGCTGTCAACCGCGCCCACATGAAGCACTGTCGGCAGCTCTACGCACTCACAGTTATGGCCGAGTGTGATGAGCACTGATGACTAAGAGCAGCGAAATCGGGGCTCTGGGTTATATATATATATATATATATATATATATATATATATATATATATATATATATATATATATCACAGCGAAACCATCCCGACTCAGTAGTGCAACTTTAATAGATAGATGTTCAAAATTGTATAAGTAGCTGGAGGTGTGAGAGCGTCATAGTCGTGAAGTAGGTGGTAGCTGGCGCCATCTGGAAGGACTGAACGATACTAAGAAAGGGTTGCCTCCGGCGACGTACGTTGTCATACCCACCATCACGGCTCCCTTGCGGATAATTTATGACTCAACCGATTCAGGATTACTCACTGACACCGGACGCCTAATATATGCTGATGCAATGCATATAGCTACACATGCACACAAGGACACATAGTACGAGGGCAGGGAAGCGAGCAACAAGATAAAATTTGAGAAGCGATTGAGAGAACTGAGGGAGTAGCGTTGAGCTAGGAAGTTTTTCAGCTACCTGTACATGACGATTGTACAAACAAAATAGAGGAAGCGAACTAGGAAATTGACTGTAAAATACTTGGAAAACAGCAGATGGCTAAACCAAAAAGAATTATTGGTTAAGGAGAAAGTGAAGGAAACGGAGACTGACATGTGGAGAGTTGGCATGATTAAGAAGTCCGCACTAGAGATCTATCGAACTTTTAAGCAGGAAATTGCCAAGGAAAGGATCTATGATAATACTCGAGGTAGTTCTGTAGTGTTCGAGGCCAGGACGGGAGTATTGCGAACCCAGACATATCGCGCCAAATACGAAGGGGTAGACACGGTATGCTGTGCATGCAGAAAGGAGGAGGAAACTGCCGAACACTTGATATAGTTCTGTAAAGGACTTCACCCTATAGTTTAGGATGATGTCGCAGAGTTTTTAAATGCACAGGAGTTTAGCGGCAGGGAGGGCAAAATAGACGTTAAGCGAGTAGAATTACCTAGAAGAAGGTTATCTGATTGGTGGCTAAAGTCAATGCACAAGTGAAAATTAAATTCTTTACTTCATAGTACCAGTCTTCCACTTCAATATTCAAAGGAAAAAAGATAAATCTAGAGCTTGGTTAACTAAGTATTACGGCTAGGTGTTTTTATCTGCCGCCTGATCTAAAGGGTCGAGCCACATCCATTCATCCATCCATCCTTCTGAAATGAAGGAGAGAAACGGTGGCGCAGCTGTTTTCCTTTTTATGCGGCAGGCATCTAAATAGAGGAGGCGTTGTGCGGGCTGCCATCAGCCTCAAAACCAGCGCTTGCGGGCCACATGCGGGCCGCCATTACCGCATGCAATTTCGGATTTTTTGCGTGCGGTTCGCGAACGCAAATGCCGACTCACGTTGCGACGCATGCGCAGTAGCAGCGACCGCACTGCAAGGGCTCTAAGTGCGCAATTCTAAACCTCCCTAATGTTTTTATGCGGTAACGACCGTCCTAGCAGTGTATACGTGCGTTACAACGCGGGTCTTGCGAGAGAAATAAGCGATGACCTCGCATCCGATGGTATTTCTTCGTGAGCGTTGGCAGTAGCTGTTGGCGTCGCGGCAGCTCTATTACTTGAGTGAAGGAACTAGCACTGCAGTGCGCAAACTTACTATAATGTTATAGCACGTTGTGCCTAGATAATTTTCTGCTTCAGATGCTTGTCACGATTTGCCTCGCGTGTCAACTTGCAGTCGTAGTGCGTGCCACAATTTCGCTGTTAGCGCTGTAACTGTGGTGGTTATTAATACTCTAAATTTGGGATACTCTTTCCACAAAGGTGAGTGAGTGTTAGTACCTACCTGCTGTGCACAGCTGTTACTAGAAGTGCATTTTGTGTTGAGTTTCTCACGACAAAGGAGAATCATGGATGAGAAAGGCATACTGCACGCGGCATAATTCCGTCTTACCTCTCAGTGCTTGCATGGGCAGTTCAAAAGGCATGCGATTGAGAATTTGGTTTAACTGACAAAATTCATTGGTTTACTTTTCCCAAAAGTGTAGTTATGATGATGTTCAAAACGTTTCTGATGGTTGTAACCCACTCTGGCGAATAAACGCTCGGTGAAACTTCGCAGCCTGTTTTCCTTTGTGCTTTCACCTGCCGTGGTAGCATAGCCTTATTGGGTTTCGTGTGACTATGCTGGAAGACGAAGGTTTGCCTTGCAGCCACGGCGGCCGTATTCGAATGATGGGTAAACTGCAAAGAACATCCATATGGCAGTAGCGGCACGTATAATTTTATCAATTGTATATGATCGTGCTTTCACGCATGGACTGTACAGTGGTATCAGGTTTCCTAGAATGTTGCTAAAATTGAGTGTGATGCTTTTTTTATGCGCCTCGTTGAATTCATGAGTGCTGTCGGTGCCGTGGGAAACTAAAGATGCGTGGGCTTACCAAGTATGTCGACACCAAAAAAAATCGTTATTTGTGTACAGTTTAAGGTAATTGATAAAGCAAGACTGCTTGGGCAGCAGAGCTTTTGTATTCGTGACAAATTGGTAGTATGAAACAACACGAGATACACACGGAAGTGTGCGGAACCTTGTGCGAGTGCCTGGCGATAAAAAAAAGGCTTTTACTCTACACCAATAAAAAAAAACGTCACTCCCGCATTGCTTGCATCAATCTTGGGTGAAAGCAATCGCTCGCAACTGGCCGCGGCCAGCTAGGCTCGTCGCGCGCATGTGCGCGCGCAAGACTCCTGTGATTGAGGAGAAAATTGAACACTGAAGGAGGAACGTTGCTGGTTTGTCCGTGCCGCGAGAGGGCGCGACGGGTAGAGCGCCCGAAAGGGAGGAAGTGAATGCGCCGAAGGAGGAATGGAGCCCGTTCCTCCATTCTCGCTTCCCCCCCCCCCTTTTTTAGAGTGAAGGCTTCGCTGCTTAGAAGGCGACAGCTGAAAAACCCTTGTTTTAAACACACCACCAAAGTAGACGAGAAACTGAATGTTGCCGCACACAAATGCATTGATAGCACGTTAAAGAACCCCAGGTGGTCTAAATTTCCGGAGCCCTCCACTACGGCGTCTCTCATAATCATAGAGTGGTTTTGGGACGTTAAACCCCACATATCAATCAATCAATCAACAAATGCATTGATAAAGCAACAAGTTACTGATAAAATATTTCATTTACGTGAAACAGGCGTGTCAGATTACGCCGTTTGATGTCATTGTGGAAACTTCTAAATTGTGTTTACTGCATGTAGCAATCCTTGTTAAAGGAGCTTTTGTTACTGTCACAGTCGTCGAGAGTTGCAATGTGACTTTCTTGGTGATGCATATGAAAAAATTTCATGTAGCGCAAAGCGAAATACGGAGGCTTCGTCTGCAATTACGGAGGCTGCGTCTTGGAACTTCGAAGGCACACGTGCCACCAGGAAGGCTGGTGGTTCAGTTAGTGTGCCGGTCGGTACCCCGCAGCCAGGGGCGCTTTCTCAGACCCAATTTACCGTCTCTCGCAAGTGCGGAAACAAGTTATGTGTTGTGTACCTCAGTAGTCAAGTTGAACTTTGTGTTTGCCTATTGTAGTGCTCGTCGCTCTTGTTTTTTAGATGCGGAAGCATCTTATACTCGCGCCTTGTAGTGCGCCGTCCGCGCCGTCCGCACCGCTTCTCGAACATTCGACAGCTGACGCGCGCGCATGCGCCGTCGCGCCGTCGCCCACCATCTGTTCGTCGCAATAAATAAAACACCGCCCTTTCGCATACGTGCCGTACGTGTTCACTCATTTAACACCCCATTTCACAACCACGTTAACCAATTTAGCCATCGACCCAAGTAAGTCGCAATTTACCACCCGTTAACCAATTACATGCTTCCGCATCCTCCTCAGTGTTCCCCCGAGGGAAGCTGCGGGCAATTTTTTTTGTTCTTTTGTTTCTTGAACTTTTGTTAGAGAGGAAGAGTGTTATATTGCCGTTTCAGTCTGGGCCGTTTCACAAAGTGACACAAGATGACACTTTTATCGCTCTTATTATGAGTGAAATAAACTCGATGCTGGCCGCATACGTCCGTCAGCATTAGAGCCAAGCCTCGTCTGTGTGCTGTCTTGGGAGAACATGGCGTTACACTGCATAGCGTGCGAGCGTGCTCTGGAATTCAGTCCCCTATCTTCTTCGATTGTGTGCCACGGTGCTAACACGGACAAGCAGTCTGTTTTACAGCTAAGCCTGTATATGGCTAGAAAAAAACGAAAAACCGTCTGGCAGTGGTATCACGAGTGGTATTCATTGGCTGTTTTCTGACTTACGTCGTTCGCAACGTCCTACCGAAGCACGTGCGTTATTGGCTTCGTTATGGCTGACTTAAGCCGTCCATTCCATTGCAGCTGTGGCGCTGAGCACGGGCGTGTTTCTCTAGAAACCTTGCACATGGGTGTGCTACGGACTACTCTATAAGATGACCGACAGTAGAAATGTAAGTTAGCTCACATTAGTCGCGCCGATGGTGCAGTTCGGGCACAAGAACAGGCCCGAGAGGCCGAGTGCCAACTGCGTACCGATTATCTGGCAGCCTTTCATGCCGTGCTAAACCGCGAACAAAAATGCAAGTGCCGGTGACGGACGGATTCTGCAAATCAGGCCGCTAAGTTAGCTCGCAATGTCAAACGCTTGCAACAACGCGTTGTTGCGGTATGAAAATGATGACTGCGAGAGTGCGTTTGCCGGTGCAAACGCCTCTTTTGGCGGAAGTTTCTACAGCGGCACATTGGCTTCGACTTGGACAGCTGGAACCGCGTGTGGCTCGAGAACATCTACTGTGATTAAAACATTGCGAAACGCGTTTTACCGCGCATTACACTTCTCCATGACCATGATGAGGCGAGGCACAAAGTGTGACATGTGAAATACACACTATGGAAAACCCAAGACAATCGCGTGTCTAACCTCATTTAGAATCACGAACATGTAAGCAACAATAGTGAAAGGTTTTTAGTGCCACGTCAGGTTCAATTCGCTGCTAAACACCCGGGATACACGTTTCAGCTTTCGCTAGATAGCCATTTGTATGGAGCGCTTGAGCGGTGATTTCTTTAAAAGGCCACTCACTAGGTTTTGCAATTTTAGGCTGACAAGTGCAATGCGTTGATGAGGCTTTCGTGAACACGTCTGCACAAATTTTCATCACTAGGCGCCATGGAAATGGGTCAAATTTCAAAATTAACGCTGCTTCCTCTTCATTTCGAAGGCGCGCGCCCTGAGAATGAGGGCACGACGAGCGCGTGTGAATGGCCCTACATACACGGCAATGCAGTGACGCTGGTCCTCTACGTAGACAACCGTGCTCTGACGTTGCCAACAGTGGCATGTGACATGGCGAATATATTTAAAACGGCATGCGTAGTTTATGTATTTGTTGCTTGCAGACAATAATAAATCGCTAGATAAATATAGCGATGCAATAAAGGAACGTGAGTGTTCCCTTTTTTTCTTTTTTTCCCGCGAATTGCAATTCTGGGCTAATGTGCCGGCGTTCCGTGGCGTTATTGCGCACATTGTCGAATTCCGCCATGTTGCAAGATTCTGCCCTTGATCGATGCTAATTGGCCAAGTAAGCTGCTACGACCTTTCGTATCGGCCTAAAATACCGCCATTACGACATTTGACAATATCGCAGAGTTAGACAATGTCCAGAATAGCCCCCTAGCATGCATTCGTGTCCCCGTGGTCAGCGCACCGAGCAGACGACAGCCGTGGAACGCTCCTACACGCTCGCGCACTCATTGTGCTCATCTCTCCTACCACGTCTAAGCCAGCGTTTACAAACCATCCCGCAGAAACAGGCAGAAGACCAAAAATAACGCTGTTAAAAAATACGCTGCTCGCGGGCTCAGGAGTTGGGCTTGTTTGAGCACGTCATGTGCACGTGACCTCTTGGTCGGATGCCGGAGAGCGTAGAGAAGAGGTAACGTCGTTGTTTGGGCGAGTTGGTACGACATGATTCACATAAAAAACAGCGCAATTAACGAGGGAGAAGAAAAGAAGAAGACAGACAGTGGCTCTGACCTAAAACAAAGATTTATTTGCTGGAATTGCTTATTATATACTTTAGCAGTATCTAACAAATAGGAGAAATGACAAATCAAAGAATACAGAACTCACTTAACAACCGAACACTCGTCACGATAACGTGCCATGAACAACATGTGCGCCAATGTTCTGAAGAAAATCTATTTCTTTTGTGATAGAGCAATCGAAGGCCTGCTGACACATTCACTGCCCAGCCTATCTATTTCTGCAGCCTCATAAATAGGGAATAGTTTTGGCTTGCGAAGGCTACGCGGAGGAGCGGCAAGGGTTTCTAGGTCGCCTCTTCTCATCCTCGTTTCACGCCGCTTCAAAAAAAACTGTTTTCTCAGCTTGTAATTAGGCGATTAAAAAAACCTTTGTGCCAACATGTTCCTCATCGGATACCCAACAACTTCCACTGTCCAAATAAAATATGGTATGGATTCTGGTGAGTGGCCCTTTAACGGAACTCAACGCCCATCTAGGGAGCGAGGATCGCTTGCTAGGGAAGCCGCTCAAGCATTGCAAGGGGCGGCGTCACTATAGTGGCTACAAAGATTTTCCTAGCGTCGTGAACAGGCGCCTTTCCATGCGGAGGCAGATAAAGTGAGTTCTATGCACCGCGATGCGGCTCTGTTTGTTACTGGCGCACTGGCGAGTGAAGGAGGAAGTTGACGACGGGGTGCAGCTGGCGGCATTTAAATTGCGTCCTTGCCACAAAACTGCTTCCCGAAACACTTATTTTAACCGTAGATATTATCGATATTTATCTCCGTGGTAGGAATAAAATGAAATATTTAAAATTTTTACGATTCATATAGCCTTCTACAGATGCACAAACTAGAAAGTTCGACGTATTTTTGCCGTGCGCAGAAAATTTATTTGTCTTAGGAGGGCATCTGCCTCTCAATACAGTTTTACCAGTGCTTTGCTTCACCCCCCCCCCCCACAATCAGCGTGGATGTTTCAGCTGACAAAGGCTGGAATGGTCAAGAAGTACCTGCCAGATCAAGAAAGCACCAGCTGAAAAAAAGTATACAACAGAGTACGCACCTTTTTATTTGAGAGCTGTCTGTACCAATTGTTGTTACTTTCGTAAACATACCCTTCTCATTGAGCTCTCTACGCTCGCAGAAAGCGGCTGCGACAAAGTTGCTTGAAAATCAGCGTGTCATTTGCCTAGGTGTGTGCGAATGGAAGAGGGGGACAGCCGCTCTCACTAAGAGGGAGGGGGGAGAGGTCGTCAAGTCTGCCTCATACATTGGATTATTAAGGAGGGACGCGGCCGCTAGGTACCTCCGCCCTCTTTCAAGGTGGATGTTTCAGCTGGAAAAGGCTGGAATGGTCATAGTTACTGCCGGATGGATCAATCAACAAGACAAACAAAGTACACAGTAAATAGGCCGCACTTTTTGTTTCATTTAAGTTGTTTGTGCCAATTGTTCATTTGACAGATGCACACGCTTTATTGTGCTCTTCTGCGTACGCAGGGAAGAGCGGCGGCAAAAGTTCTTTGAGCAGCAATATATGAAGCTTAGGTCGTTCGTGGAAGGAGAGTTGGACAGCCACCTCAGTGGGGAAGGGCGAGGCTCCAGTTGGAATTTGGATTTTGTTTTTGCAAAGTCTCGTTGCAAAAAAGGGCACTGAAAAATCCAAGTTCCAATCCAGCTATTGTTTCGCTTTTACTTATTGTTCTTCCTTATTTATTATTTCGTTTGTCGCAGCTTCTCAATATGTTGAATACCTATTCCCCTCGAGTGCACGATTTGCGATTCATTGTTTGCTAATGCTGGTCTTCAATTAATTCGTTATTATTTATTGGTTATTTCACTGCAGTATACCTGTCTCTTTTCCACTGTGCACTGACGTTCTGCATCAAAACGCTTGTCCTTGCATATTTCTATCTGGCTGTTGTGTTTGTATTTTAAGTAACAGCTATATATATATATATGGATATTGATGTCTCTAAACTCAAACACAACTTTGTGAAAAATGTTGTTAAGAAACTGGGACTGAAGCCCCGAATCTTCTACATCTTCGTTCCGTGCTTGCTACGCTTGTATGTGCTGTTCAGATGACGATAACCTGGCAGCATACTCTTAAGGTTAGTTTTTTTCCTTCGTTTATAATTTATCGGTGCCCTGTGCGACGAGCATAGCGACTTTGTACTGTAACCACAAAGCTTGTTTCATACGAGAGACGCCTCAGAGCCAGCGAGAGACGCCTCTGAGGCGTCTCTCATACGAGAGACGCCTCAGAGCCAGCAATCAGTTGCGCCCTGTGGACGCTGTATCGTAAACTCTTTCAGCTTTGCCGGCTCGTTCACAACACTAAGAGAACCTTTCTAGCCACTATAGACCTTTTTAAAAACGCCTCCCTGGGCGCCGCCATAGTACTCTTTGGGCTGCGCAAATCGGCGTGACCCCTCAAGAATGCACTGACAAGGCTGCACCCCTAGCCTTCGTACTCCCGCGCGCAGCCCATCATGGCGGTGTTTTTTTTCCCTCCTGTGAAAAGATGTATAGGGAACCAGCGCTGTAGTTTGCTCGGCCACTCGGGTGGTGAGAGCGCGCACTTCTCAGCTGCTCCCACAGACGAGTGGCGTCTGGTAGAGGCGGTGCGTGCGCGCATCGCCGTAACAAAAACAAAGGGTGCTGGCGGTACTGCTGCGTATTCTGGTGCGACCACATATAAAAGGAGGGAGAACGTGCAGAGGAAAAAGAGGACGTAGAAAGAGGAGGCGGCGTTTCATCCAAGTGGTCAGGTGAGCAAAATTCTGCTCTCGATGTCTTGTCTAGTGCTACCGTGCTCGTTTCTAAACCAAATGGCGCGTGTCTGTTAAATTTATTCGAGAGTGAAGACAGGCACCTGTGAAAACCAAGGCCAAATAGTCGAGTTTTAATGATGTTTTGCCGGAAATAAGACGAGCTTATTATGCAACATACGACCCGGCAAGAAAACTTATTTTTTCACCTGGCCCGCTGAACGTTGAGCCGTGCACTTCAGGACTAACAAAGTTTTTATGCGTTCATTTATCTAACCACCACCGCCAAACTCCTATGCCACCACGTAAAGTTAATGATACGATAGGCAGGTAGTCTTTTTTTTTGTAAACACTAGCGTGTAACAGAAAGCTGCCTTGTCCACAAGACTTGTGCGGAGCCATGTTAAGCTAGCCTCCGAGCTATTGTAAAAGATACTCTCGCGGTGAATACTCGCTGCACAGATGCCCCCTCTGTTTAACTTAATTCGTGCAAAAGACACGGTTATTGTTACCAACAAAGCAGTGGACTACTCAAAGCTTAGCTTTCTGGAGTCAGCCGATGTGGTCAAAGTTTTTCTCATTAGCTGCCGGGGCTAAGTAACATCAAAATTTATGCCTTGCTAGAGAAGTATCAAATGTCTTCAATTTTCACTCATTGTTTGCTTCGCCTAACAACACTGTTTCCGTTTTTCTGCTTGCCTGTGTCGTCATAAAATCTAGGTGTTTGTTGAACATCGATAATTGCTTGGTTTTGATGTGGCAAACAAGGTATGATTTTGAGATACGATGTAGTGTGCGTATCAAGATTGTGACCGCTTGGAGTTCTCTAATGTGCACATATATCTTAGTGAACGGGTGCTCATTTTATAATTCACCCACATCGAAGTGCGGCCGCCGTTGTCGCTAATCTATTCCGCAACCTCAAGAATAGTAACGTGACACCCTACGTGCTATGCTGCCACAGTGGTTTGCTTGATCGACGTCTACGTGCATATACACCACGGAGGGCGTACAGACGATGCCGAAAAATTGACGCAGCCACCGCTTACTGTGCTTTTTTGTTTTGTTTTACTGCAGATGTTGGCAGCGTGGTATTGTTGAAGCACGGACCTATGAATGAAGGCATGTCAGCCAGCACTAGCATTAGCCCGAAACCCAGAACGCAACCTGAAAATGAGAACGAGGGAGCTGCCATCACGGCACACCAAAGTCCCTTGGATACAATAAATATGTGCATTCCGCTTAGAAGGGCTTTTCCCCATTATTTAGTGCTTTTTGTGTGAGAGTAGCCTTCGGACAAAATTATTTTTCTAAACCAAAGTGCAATATTACTGGCGCAATGGCTTTAGAAGCTGCTCGCTCAAAAATGAAGCGCGGCAGCGGTGCACGCACGTGCTCTCAGAGCGGTACACTGCGGCCAGTCGTCTATGCGCGAGCAGCTGGGTTGTGTCGCGACTCTCCGCCAGGTGCTCTTTTTCGGCAGACCACCTATCCGGTGCTGGTCCCCCATAGGAGAGAAGCGCACAAAAGACGACGAGGTTTTTTACGCCGCTGGTGGCGCAGCTATTGTAAGGAGCGCGATTTTCTTCCTTCGTAGGAGCACTAAGGATAGCAGCATACTCACCAATCTCTGTCTGCACAGCGAGAGCCACTTGTATTAGGCACCACGTGCTATCACGAGCAACTACGTTTGTGTGACTCCTGGACGCCCTGTGAATGATTCCGAATAGCGACGCACTATCACCATGCCAGCAAGAAGCAGGTACAGGTTTTGTGCCTCACTGTAAAAGGGGCTGTAAGTAGTCTCTGGCAGGGGGGGGGGGTCGTCGTTTCGAGCTCCCACAAATACATTGAGACTGGAGCAGTGGGCCCGTAATATAAAACAGGGTGATAAGAAACTCACGAATGACTACGTCGTTTGTGATTGTCACTTTGAGGCGACATTTATACAAAGGACTTATTGTCATGTTATCAACGATGAAGTGGTCGCAGTTCCCCTCAATGACTTGTTGTCAACAGAGCACGCCGTGACTTGTTGTCAACAGAGCACGCCGTAGCTACAGTCTCCAGGATGCACCAAAACACCTCACAAAGAAAAGGCCAACTAGAAGAAAGGGGGGAAACTCGTGGAAACAAGGTGAGCCCTCATCAAAAAAAAAGGACGACTGCGAAGGAGCAGCCGTTGTAATAAGGTGAGCTAAAAGAATCGCAGCATCCTGCAGAAACGGAATTTCCTGAAGTTTTGTGTGCTGCGCGCACCCTGACAGTAGAGCCGCAAAGTGAAGTCAGTACGAAATACCGTGATTGTGCAACATCACTAGACATCTTAACACAAGCTGGAACAGACTATCTTTTTCCACTGAACCAGGAACCGTCCCTTTCAGCTTTGCGAGTTAGAGAGTGCCGAGATAAATCACCTTCCGCTGCCGAAATAGGTGAAAGTTCAGAAGATAGCTGAGCAAGTGAAACATTAAGTTGTTCCGTCTTTCTGCACAATCGCCATCTGGTATGTGGGGTTTAACGTCCCAAAACCACCATATGATTATGAGAGACGCCGTAGTGGAGGGCTCCGGAAATTTCGACCACCTGGGGTTCTTTAACGTGCACCCAAATCTGAGCACACAGGCCTACAACATTTCCGCCTCCATCGGAGGCGGAAATGTTGTAGCTGGGATTTGATCCCGCGACCTTCGGGTCAGCAGCCGAGTGCCTTAGCCACTAGACAACCGCGGCGGGGCACACAATCGCCATCTGAAACGGAATGCTTCCTCACCCAATGATCTGCCGTTGGCGCTGAACAGCACACGTTCCCTGCTGTTACGCGCTAGCTGTGGTATGAAATTGAACACAGACGAGAATTATTACCCTTTTGCCAGCTCGCACTTTTCTCGTAGTTGCAGCCTAAGCGAACACGCCAGTAGACTAGAAAAAGTGTAATTTGGTGGGTACTTTCACTCATAATTATGAGCACTGAATTGCCGTGGTGAATTTCTTTGTACTGTGTTCCACATTTTCTGACCACAGCGAACGAATGCGTGAGCGAGTGGAATATAAAATAAGTTTTAGCAGAACCAGCTGCACGCATCATACATTTTTTTGTACATTGCACAAACGCTTGCTGAATTTACTTAGTAGAAGAATGACGAGAGTGTTGAAGTTTTGTGACATGCACAATATAAAATTTAGTCCCGTCTTCGAAAGCAGGGGCATAGCCAGGAGGGGACTTGGGAGATTCAACCCCCCCCCCACTCCCTCGCTACGGCTAAAGGCACTCCGAAGTGTTCTCTAATGACGAATGTGCAACACAGGCAAACATGCAGACCCATCACAACATTCCAAGCCTAGAATGACGTCGAGGGGAAGTGGGCTAGGACAGTGAAAGCAACGACAGGAGAGGGGTCGAACCGTACACATGCCCATTACGCAAGTTGTTCCGCCGTCGGTGACACGAACAGCTCTCGTGGCAGGTGTTAGAAGCATTTGAAAGCGAGTGCGAAACTGCGAAACTCATTACAAATAATTGGGCGCACCTGTTGATGAGAGTACGAACAGGAATGCCGTCGGTGTGTTGTTCACTGAGGTTCGTAATGGTCGAAGGCTCAGTAGAGGATACAGCAGCGCAGGGCAATGCAGCGGCATTTCCGAGCACTGCAGCATCTAGTCTCCCTGTTGGGAGCGTGCATTCAAGCTTGACAAATTAGAGCCACAGCGCTGGGGCGCGGGAGACTGCGCTGGCGCAGGGGTGAAGGTGAACGTTAGTGCGGCGGCTAAGAGCAACAGGTACAGTAGCAGCTTGATCTGTACTTGCTGTAGAGGGAAGGTAAAAGCCTGACCACAGTCACCCGTGGCAGCACGTCTGTGCGTAGCCTTTTGACGCGGCGCGACGCCTTCTTCCTATTCGTGGCCTTTTCCGGCTATAGGTGGCAGCACCATCCCCGCGCAATTGCGGATAGGCGGTTGGCGGTGCGCATACAAATACACGCAGCAGCCCTTCGTTGTGTGTGGTCTGAGCCAATTGCCAGCGGGTCAGATACGTTGACTACAGTTCACTGTTATGATCTACGCTCTTCTCTACTGAATCGGTTGACGACGCCTTGAAAACATTAACGTTACCTACGAGTAGAGCGCATTCTGTCATTCATAGCGATTCTCGCCCCGGGTGGCTCTCTTCACGCTTCCGCACTAAACCACGCCTTCGGTGTGTTGTTTGTACGTGGTTAGCTTACGTTCCACCTGCGACTGCTGTAGCGTGACTAAACTACTTGTTTAGATTTTCGTCATCTGCATACTACAAAAATGTGAGAAAGAAAGATCGTGAATGCCCGCATATCTGTGCGATTCTTTCAGTGCCACCATTTGCACTTCATGCGCATAAGATTTTTTTCTTCTCTCATTCTGTTCACCAAGAAATGTGGGACAGTCAATAAGTCCAGTCAGGAAAGCTTAGTAGCTGACGGCGCTTTGCACTGCACTACGTTTATCAATTGTATGCACATCTTCTTGCACGAATAAATATTTTATATAAGAGTAAAGCAGAAAGCGATGGATTACGTGCATAACGGTGCTACAACAAAGGCCTGGTTAATGAAACAAGCATGTCCTTTTTTTAGACAAAAAGTTACCACTGCCTTCCGTCGGTCACTAACAACGTCACACAAACACTGAAAATAATGCAAAACTTAAGAAGTTTTCAGTGAAATAATACGACAATAAAGATTAGGTATGCCGTCTCAATAAGTTTCAACATCTAAGCTCTTTAATGTTTTTTTAAATCCAAGCACCCGGTTGTGCACGGTAAATCTGTTATAAGTACAGCATAAGTACCGAAGTCTCACAGTTCAGTTGGTAGTAATATTTCTATGTAGTAGTACCACGGCCGGATAAACGGAACTAAGACTTCTCGCATGATCAATTAACTACAGTTTCGTAGTTGTATATACACCTACCAACAGCGGGCAAGTGCATAGCTTAGAGCCTGTATTTTTGTTTTATTATTGTTTTTTTTTGCAGCCGAGCAAGACCAAATGTGGCCGTACGTCATTCCAGGCATACGTAGAAACAGTTACACTCCTGCTGACATGACCGGACAAACCACACTTTGAGAACGCGCACGACATAGCGCACATAGACACACGAAGTGGCTAGCAGACGATGCAAAGAACCAATCCACACTTCACCGTTTCGGCCAGTTGCCGTGAGGTGGTGAATCTGGTTGATCTCGCGGCCATTATAGAGAGAGGGTGCGAGCTACGTGAAGCTGTGCGCCCACTTTTCCCACAGGGAGAAGATGCGACGGCACGTCGAAAAGCCGTGCGCTGACGCGCTGAATCGGGTGCGTGTAGTCAGGCCTTAAGTGCCATTGACGCGGTGGCAGCAGCCATTGTACGGGTTTTGTAGGAGAGTGCTCCAGCGATTGTGACTATGCCGAGATTTCTGTTCAATCCGGTAGCGTGTCAATCTAGAAGTGCACCATTCAGCTTAGCAGAAGGGGGTTAGAACGGGGGGCGGTCAAGCAGGTGAAATCAGAGGATACGGCCGACAGCTAACATGGCTAATCGAGCACACAAAGTGGAGTTCCCTGTTGGAGATCTTTTAGCGGACAACTGCCCGAATCACGAAAAAAATCACAGCATATCCATGGAGTGAATGATGACGAGTGGAGCAAAGCGTCCATCCGTCCGTCCACGCGTTCGTGCTTCTGCCCATCGGTTCGAGCTTCAGGCCATTCATTTGTTCTTGCTTCCTTCCGTCCGCTTCTCTGTATGTCTATATGTCTGTCTGTAAGCATGTCCGCCCGTCCGCACCTGCTGATTGAGTCATCGAACTTGGCGGTCACGATCACGATGTGCTAGGAGGAACAATCCACGACTCAAGCTGCTTCTCCCTTGAAACAGCCCCTGTGTGCCCAGAAAAGGCTCGCAGGTGCTGTTTGCTCGCAAGTACATGGATGGGTGGCTTCAATATTGCGTCGCACAATGCGTGAAATATTTGCATCACTACTAGCACACCAGGGAGCATTGGCACAAGGTGGCGCATCGCAGAGTTAGGCAAGCCAGCGAACTGTTCAATTTCAGCATAATGGCTGAGTACGTAATTCAAAATTTGATCTTTTCATAAACATGGTAATGGTCTGACAGCTGTGCAGCTCTGGAATGCTCGCGAGCTTTAACGTAAGAAGCTGCTTGCTGTGCGAGCGCCTACACTGCCAAAGAGAGCTACCCAACCGAACACATTCATTCCAAATGTTAAGCGAATAGAGTGGGTGAAAGACGGCAAGCAAGTGCATTAGCGAGAGAGTAGTAAAGCCCTTCACGCTAAGCAAGCGGCACACAACAATCTCCAAATTGAATTCATCAATGTGTGGTTTTCCATAGCAGTGTGCTCTTCACAAACTGAATAGGTTGGCCAATTGCCTGCCAGGCTGTGCCATGAACCATATTTATGGCGCAACACCAAAGCTTGTGGTGCTAGCGCGTTTTTGTGCTCATAGCACCTGTGCCATCATAATATCGGTTCCACCTATTAGGCATCAAAGTGCAGTTGATGTGCCTGGTCAGCCAACGTAACGCAATGTACTATACTCAGCGACAATAATTCTTGAGAACATTGTGGAAGCTAAAAAATTGAATACCATGCCTAGAAATAGTAATTTAGTTTACTGATAATGTGTTCATGTCGCGTCGCTGAAACAAATTCTCCTTTATTTTTCATGCGAGTTGAACTGTTGCGGGTAGTCGTGGCTGAAATACAGTTATTTTTCACTTTGCAATGTTGCATTCCTTTCCTTTCAATTTTTGAAACAGCATCACATTTTCAAATACTTAAGCTTTATAAATAAACAAGGCGTCGATGACGATGCGGGTTAGTTTGCAGCGGCAGACGCATTGTTTAGTTCTTTAAGTAAAATATACTCGCATTATGACAGCAAATTCTACACTGGACCACCGAAATGTTTTTCTCGTTTATATTTTCGTGTATACAATATTCTAACTGCAGTAAGGATGTCAGTGAACAAAACTGAAATCAGCCACATGCTTGCGGAGCTACACAAATGCGTGGAATCCCTGCGTCCATAGCTCCAGTGTCAAGATAATGTGTCACCGAGTACACGCATACTTGTGTCCACATCGTAACGCTTGGCTCGAAGCCAATGGGCCATGACCGCTTTCTTGGCGGCTTCATTGCATAACGATTATTCACGTGGGATCCACCATAGGTTACTCTAGAAAACCATCGACCGGACCCTGCAGAGACAGCCTCTCCCATCTTTGTCCACTTTATAAGCATTCAAAAAAATATAAAACTCAGAAGTACCGAGAAACATTCCCACGCCACACAGGAATCTGTGTTGTCCTTGTGTTTTCTTTCACCGTCACTGCGGAGTGCATGATGGTCGTTTACCAAGAAACATTCTTTTTGTTCGCAGATAAATCAGAGGGTGAACGAGCTTTGAACCCACCACTGTAACGTGTACGTGTCGAAGATATTGTAGGACGCCATAGTCTGGAGCTGCCCCACACCAACGGCCAGACCCGAGAGCACCGAAAACGTCGCATCACTCCACGCCTGTGCGGAAAGAGAAAACAAACGTTCAGGAGGGCATTCGCAGTTATTGTTTCAGTAAGCGAACAACTCTTTGGTTTGCAATTCATTAATTGCAATTTGCTATATTGGCCAATCGACGTACGCACACATCCATTAACTCAATGAAGCCAAGGTAAGGATTGGGCGGTATTTAAAGTTAAGTTTGCCATCAATTGAAATGAAATAACGTTGATGGAAAAAAAGAACTGGCTACTGTTGTGGACCGAAACCACAAGCCAATGTATAGCTAGCGAAATTGCTGTTGCGATGATAACAAAAGAGAACTCTTTATAGACACGAACTTGAAGGGGTCATGACACCCAGTTTTTAATCATAATCTGTGTTACGTGGGTTAATCCTTGTGCGTTCACAAACAATCTGACCAACGTTTAGCTCATTTGGTCAAGTACCTAATTTAAATATGAGTAGTTTTGTAAATACTCGGGCTGCCCTAGAATCGGGCTGTACTGGTACACTCGCGAGCTGTGACAAACCAAGGCACTAGGTGTGCGAACACCTCTATTCCAGCGAACGATATTGTGCCGCTGTCAAGCTGAACGTGAAATCGAGATAGCTCAACTTTTTTCGACTTGCACTGACATTGAACAACTTGCAGTGGCTGAAACGTGCTTAGAAAAGCACGATTTAGCTCCTTTCATCTAATGATTTCACATGCTTCATGGTAAAATGGCGGTCGCCGGAGCTTGGCGGAGGTTCCGGGCGAAAAATTCAATGGCTCCTTTTGCACTGAAGTAGTTTTTACCACAAACTTTTAATAGTTTTATAGGCATAATAGACCTTCTACTTGTAGTCTCTGCTGAAAACCAGGAGTAGTTGTGCCACCATGTCATGAACTCTTGAACAGGGTGCAATGGTTATCAGCAAAATGAAGCAGCATTTACACAAACACATCGAGCGAACGATAATAAGCAAGGGTGCGCAGGGAAAGGCGTTGTATTCAGTCATGATAATAAAATAAAAAGAACTATGTGTATGTATACATAAAGTATACATCCTTGCGTTACTGTTTAGACTCTAATGAACGACGTTGCTAAGGAACGCACTGACATCACCATAGCTTCCTACTCACACACCAATGCAACTAACATATTTTCTACAAGTGCCTGTTAGTTGCTCTACTAGGAGCACCGTCCACTGACCAGAGGGAGCTGCGTTGCTCACACTATCCGTCTCAAAGTTTCTGACTTCCTCTGTTTGCGGCATGCAGAAAATAGACGCGTGCACGCGTCCTCCACGAAGGCCCCGGCTTTGTATTTGACAACCTTATGTCAATATGCCAGTGATTCGACAGCTTTGGGTTTGTTTCCGAACTACTGGAGCTATCTGTAAACAGTGTTGGGGCTGACTGGGTAGGCAGGCGGCATCTGCAAACTCGTGGCATTGCGACAAGTAGTAGACGGACAAGATTTACGCGTTGGAGTGAGATGTACTGCCGTGGCCGTTAGTTTCTATTCGCCACGCGTCTTTAACTCATTCCTACGTTTTAATCCCCCCCTCATATTAAAAGTTTTAATTTCCGTTCTAACGGCCGCATCTAACGGGCATACAGTTCCATGCATGTTTTGAGCAGCTTCCAGTGCTTCCTTAGACTTGCGAGTTTTAAACAGGTTGGTACCGACTTGTCTAAATCCAACATCTGACAGTGATGCATTTTCGACGCGTTTATATATTGAAAGTTAAGAACGCTCAAAGCGAAGCACGCAGCCCAGTCCGACAAAAGAAGCATTGCGACGTAAAGCTGATAAACGTGAATGCACGAAGCGTTTTGAACAAAACAGAAGAACTAGAATCGTTGACACTAATTTATGACCCTGACCTCGTGGCTGTAACAGAAACTTGGCTAACAGAGGATGTTGCAGATACGGATGTTTTTCCCATTTCATTTCATGTACTGCGTAATGACAGACTAACCCGAGGCGGAGGCGTTGCTTTACTGATTAAGAACACTCTTCGGTACGAATTATTGTCGCCCATTAAAGACTGTGAGAACGTGTGGTGCAAATTATTTATGGGAGATATCACGTTACTTATAGGGGTTCTCTATAGGCCCCCCGGAACTTCAGCTGATATTTTTGAGAAATTGGATGACTATTTGCTAACAATGACAAACAAACGAAGCAGAGTAATAATCACAGGCGATTTTAATTTACCAGGTGTTGACTGGAATGCACGAGTTGCTGGGCCGCTTAACAGGCCTCTTGCAGAAAATCTGCTTGACATCATGTTCAAGTACGAGTTGGTTCAGGTAGTTGACAAGCCCACTCGAGTTCAAGGACAAACTGAGACATTGTTGGACTTACTAATTTTGTCACAGGAAGTGTTTGATTATGAAATAAGTATCGAGGATGGAATCTCGGATCATAAGGTGGTTGCAGCAACTCTTAAACCAAATAAAAAATTAGAAAAAATAACCAGAGTAAAGGTGTACAATTTTCAGGCCGCAGATGATACCTCAATTCTTGATTACTTAGAAATGGCTTTTGACGCTATCCCGCCTACAGATGATGTAAATGACCTCTGGGAATACTTTAAGAAGGTAGTAAGCGACTGTTTGTCACGTTTTGTTCCCCAAAGAGAAAAGAGAACTGCAAAAGTTAACCCATGGATTACCAGAAGCATCATTCACCTAAAACGACGACTATGTCGCGCCCGTCAGAAAATACCAAGAAACTCGTCTGTTATTGCTCACATTAGTGCTCAGGTACGAAGAGAAGTCAAGCAATGTAAAAGTAATTTTCTAACTAATATATTGTCTGAATACATATCCAACTCTCCCCAGAAATTTTGGCGGTACCTGTCTAGTTCGCAGTCTGAAATAACTGGGCTTTCTATAGACGGGACATCCTATAGCGAACCGATTCAGATTGCCGAAGCACTCAATCATTACTTCAGTACTGTTTTTTCTCCAAGTATTGATCATTCAAAAAAAAAGGCTGTACGTTCGATGATACTAGTTCCAATCTTATTACCGTATCTAAAGAGGGCGTAATGGCATTATTGCTTGAATTGGATCATAAAAAATCACCTGGTCCGGATATGATTCCCAACAAATTTTTGAGGCGCTACTCTGATTGGGTTTCTAGTTTCTTAGTTAAATTTTTTAATTTATCTTTGTGTACTGCCACTGTTCCGATTGATTGGTTATTAGCAAGAGTTGTGTCCATTTTCAAAGCTGGTGACCGCCTTAATGTTTGTAATTACCGTCCAATTTCTATCACATGCACGGCATGCAAAGTAATAGAACATATAATTTCAAAATATATATTTCAATTTATAGAAAACAATAATCTGTTTTATAATATGCAACACGGTTTTAGAAAAGGCCTTTCAACCGTCACTCAGCTTTTTGAATCTGTTCATGCTTTCGCTACAGCGATAAACTCAAAAGAACAAGTCGATGTCATAGCAATTGATTTCTCTAAGGCCTTTGATAGAGTATGTCACCAGAAACTTATTCAAAAAATGTTAATACTTGGTATTGATCCCGCAATTGTAAGATGGGTTGAAGCGTACTTGCGCAATAGGTTGCAGTTTGTTGAAATAAAAGGCGCACGTTCTTCTCTTTTACGCGTATCCTCAGGTGTGCCACAAGGCTCCGTGTTGGGACCTCTACTCTCTTTAATTTATACGAATGATATTGCAACGGTTGTGCCTCGTATTGTTGATGTAAGGTTATATGCAGATGATTGTCTCTTGTTTTGTAATGTGAAAAGTGTTTCTGATCAAATGCTCCTCAATGATGCTCTTCGATGTATTGACAACTGGTGTGAAAAATGGGACATGAAAATTAATTTTGATAAAACTGTTTGCATGACAATTTCAAATAACCCCCCCCCCTTAACTATAAATACAATAAACAATAGAGAAATTAAGAGTTCCAATGAGTTTAAATACTTAGGTGTTACTATATCAAGCAATTTAAAGTGGGACAAGCATATTGACAATATTACAGGACTGGCGAAGCGAAAGCTGGGTTTTCTGAGAAGGAAACTCCGTAATGCACCGCCCTCTGTTAAATTGTTGGCGTATAAGACTATTGTTAGACCAACGCTGGAGTACGCAGCTATCATCTGGGATCCGCATACTAAAACTGAAATTAACAAACTTGAACGAGTACAAAGATTGGCCGCGAGGTTTATTTATTCAAATTACATGAGAACACAGTCTGTATCACTTTTGCTTGCTAGGGCTGACCTTCAATCCTTAGCTACACGTAGAAAAATAGCTCGCTTAAAATTTATTTATGACCTGTACCATAAGAACTACAAGCTGGATCCCAGTGTATACCTGCGCCCCCCAGGACGAGTGTCGGCTCGTACCAATCACTCATTTTCTGTCCAAGCTTATGTACCGCGGGTGGATGTATTTAAGTTTTCGTTTCTGGTGTGATCTATTGTTGACTGGAATGAGCTCCCTCCCGAGGTACTTATAGGATGTAGATCCTCACAGGATTTTCAACGACGGCTGGACTTGTTTTTTGCCTAACATTGTTTGTGTGTTGTTCACCTGTTCACCTCCCACCCCTGCTACAGCCCGCAAGGGCAAGCAGTATTGTAAATAAATAAATAAATAATAAATAAATAAATAATAAATAAATAAATAAATATATCGCCGTCAACTAATCTCGATTCCAGGAGATTAGCGGATATTTTGAGAGTGTGTACTGCACCATGGGTCCTCATAGGTGATTTCAATGCGCACAATCACGCATGGGGAAGTACGCGGACAAATGCAAGAGGACGCAGGTTAGCAAACACCGCCTACAACTATGGCCTTACTCTCCTGAACGACGGCAGCCCCACTTTTCTTCGAGGGGTGACATACGGCAGCTGTCTCGACCTTGCTTTTGTCTCCAACTCCCTCGCGAGATACGTCAAGTGGTTTCCAGATGTTGAGACACGAGGAAGTGATCACATTCCAATCTACCTTAACATCAAAGGCTTGTCTAGTTATGGTCCACGGACGACCATTCGAGCAGTCCAATGGACCAACTTCAAATCTGACATGGAAGATGCTTGCAGCGATGGCCTACGATCTGGGTTAGAGGAAACAATTAAGAGCACAATGCGAAACGCCACTCGCACGGTGACGATATTTTCCACACGAAACGACTTTGATATAGAGTTGGAGCGACTCCGAGCACTGCGACGCCGGGCGGAGCGTCGGTATCGGCGTACAAAATCAATTCACGATCTTAGGGCAGCCAGGAGGATGCAAAAGAAGATTCGGCGTCGCATGAATAGATTAGCGTCGGAACGATGGACAACATTTTGCCAGTCACTAGACCCTCGCAAGCCACTCTCACACATTTGGAAAACGGTGCAAGGTCTGCGTCACCCTGAGGAACAGCGCTTTCCATTCAAAGCGCTCGCGCTATTTCAAAGAAGGCAAGACATCGATATCGCAGAAGATTTCTGTGCGCAGATCGCCAACCAAGCCACTCGTCCAGATTTTCCGGTGAGACGTGACGTCCCCCATTCCCGTGACTATCACATGGACCTCCTTTTTACAATGGAGGAGCTCGAGGCGGCACTAGCTCTCTGCAGGCGTTCAACTTCTCCGGGCCCAGATGGTATTCCGTACCGAGCCTTGTGCAACCTTGGGGAAGGTGCAAGGAGAGAACTGTTGAGCCTCTACAACATCTCGTGGCAAGATGGCAATGTTCCTGATGACTGGAAAGTAAGCCGCTTGTTACCCATCTTGAAGCAGGGCAAATCTCCACTCGAACTAACCTCATACCGCCCAATAGCACTGGCCAGCTGCGTAGGGAAGATAATGGAAGCGATGATACTAGGCCGCCTGGAGTGGTATCTTGAATACTACAAGATTTATCCGAATTCAATGGCTGGTTTCCGACGCGACCGCTCTTCTATTGACAATGTCGTTGATCTAGTTTCGTACGTTCAGCACGAAAGATCCCATGAGCGACTATCTGCAGCTTTGTTTCTAGATGTGAAAGGTGCTTATGATAATGTACTACATAAAGCCATTTTGGGTGCTCTTGTGGTGGTTGGCCTTGGTGGTCGAGTATTTCGGTGGATTTCGAGTTACCTGGCTGCAAGATCATTCTTTGTGTTAACAGAAGATGGCCCAACTACGCGACGCTATACTTCCAGGGGTGTTCCTCAAGGCGGAGTTCTTAGCCCGACGCTATTCAATCTTGCACTAATTGGCCTTGCTGAATACTTGCCAAGCACCATTAAAATCTCAATATACGCAGACGACATCTGTGTCTGGACATCGGCAGTCACACGTCCTCAGATACGTTCCCGGCTTCAAAAAGCAGCAACCATAATTGCCAACTACTTGTTCAAACAAGGTCTCAGCATATCACCAGAAATATGCGCGCTGGTGGCTTTCACTCGCAAAGCAATGACCCCTTATGTCATCTCAATCTGCGGGCGACCGATTTCTTACGCCAAAACCCACCGGTTTCTGGACATCACCCAGGCAGCACAGAAGGTTGGCCCAATATTGGGGATAGATCGGCATTGCCTGGCCCATGAACGGCCCAGTTTTCACAGCGTACCGCCAAGATTGGCTGTGCCAGCCAAATAGAACGGCGACGTTGGACCAGCGTTTACAACGTACCCCCAATATTGGTTCTGCCAGCCGAATAGAACGGCTATGTTGGACCAGCATTAACAACATTCCGCCAATGATGGCTGTGCCAGTCTATTAGATTGGTTATATTGGGCCAGCTTTCAGAACTTTCCGCCCATATAGGCTGTGCCGGCCTATTAGAACGGACACATCGGGCCAGGTTGTACAAGTAGCAGCCAATATGGGCGGAGCCATCCAATAAGACCGGCATTATTGGCCCGCCGTTTGAACGTTATTGCCGGCGTCAGCTGAAAAGTCAACATCACGATGTCATAATATTAGAATATGAGCCAATTTCTGCGTGTGCTGCTTTTTGGCGCTGTTCTGGCCCCAATTCACGCGCCGATTTTTCAAGTTAGAGAGAGAGTAATATATGTGCCGGGTACAATATTAGAACTATCTTTTCGTGGATGGATGGATGGATGCTATGAGCGTCCCCTTTATAACGGGGTGGTGACAAGTATGCCACCAGGCTCATTAAACCATGCCCCGCCGCGGCGGTCTAGTGGCTAAGGTACTCGGCTGCTGACCCGCAGGTCGCGGGTTTGAATCCCGGCTGCGGAGGCTGCATTTCCGATGGAGGCGGAAATGTTGTAGGCCCGTGTGCTCAGATTTGGGTGTATGTTAAAGAACCCCAGGTGGTCGAAATTTCCGGAGCCCTCCACTATGGCGTCTCTCATAATCATATGGTGGTTTTGGGACGTTAAACCCCACATATCAATCAATCAATCATTAAACCATGCACAGCTCGTTGAAATGCATAATCGTTGGTTGAAGTTGTGCAAGGTCTAGTGGTTTTGGGACGTTAAACCCCACATATCAATCAAGTTGTGCAAGGTAGACTTTTTAAGTGAGAAAAAATTACCGATCAAGTTTCTCTGTCAGACGTGACGTCCGATGCGGTGCTATCCGTATGTATGACGAAGCTGCTGCGGATACCGCTGTCTTACGCGTGCATGTAGACGTCGAATATCTGACGCAAATCTTATCGTATCATGTGTCGGGCTAGCTATCTACGCGACCTATTCGAATCTGTTTTGCGTTCACAGCACAGTACAGTTAACGGCACTTGCTGCTGCTGGACGTGTGGGAAGAGCGGGGGTCGTCAGTTGCGTTATGGTGACTGAATCATACAACAGATGCAGTTGCCGTGATCTAACACACAGACGCGCGTGCGCACGCACGCACGCGCTATATTCATGCAACGGTCACACGAATTCCCAATAACATCGCAGCGAACGGTTGGTAAGGTGTTGCGGAGTGTGTGGGCGTCGTAGGGCACCCTGTCGGTGCCCAGCTCGTTGCGAACGCGAATTTCGGCGTGGAACGCATCTTTTTTATGTACTTTTTTTACGTGTGCCCAAAACGGTAGGCTGCGCGATACGAGAAGTACGACACACAAAAAAAGAAGAAACGTGAATGCATAGGGCAAATCGTTAACAAAAAAAAAAAAAAACACGCACGCTCACGCCACTGCAGTGGCGTGAGCGTGCGTGTTTTTTTGTTATTAACTGCAGTGGCGTGAGCGTGCGTGTTTTTTTGTTATTAACGAAGCACATGTGCTTCCATAAAACATGACAGCCAAGAATGATGAAGTATTCATTTACATACAAATTACTATGAGTTGCTGAAACTCACGCAAAAGAACATAATTTTCTTCCTTGGATATTGATCGACTGCCTTGGAATTATGCTATGTGAATTTGACACATCTACAGTGCATTATGATTCCCACCATAAAGGGCCACAATCTTGGCAAGTAATAGAAGTACTCTTCCCACCTGATGTGCACCTAAATATATATATATATATATATATATATATATTAGCTCACAGAGGCTAAAACTTATGCTCGAGCAACAAAAATACCCCCCACATGTAATTAATGACGCTGTTCAAAAAGCGAGAAAACTAAAGCGTGAAGACTTACTTATGAAGCGACCACCACGAGAAGACCCACAACGAACAAACCTCTGCTTGACTTACAGCACAAACTTCCCCATGTAAACAAAATCCTTAAACGACATTACAACATTCTGGAACAAAGCGAACGTCTGAAACGCGCATTCCCATCCGCTCCAGGCGTCGTTTACCGACGACCACGTAACCTCAAAGACACCCTTGTCCACTCCCAAATTAACACATCACCCCCCAATAATTCATGCCGCCCTTGCTTAAAGCCACGATGTCTTGTATGTAAGGCGATGCGAGAAACAGACAAAGCAACCAGCACGCAATCCAAGTTTTCGATTAACATACGAGGAAACCTAACATGCGATTCCTCTAATGTGGTGTACCTACTCGAATGCAACGTGTGTGGTATGCAGTACATTGGACAAACAGAAACACCATTTAGGATTCGCTTCAATAATCACAGAGCCCATGCGAAATCAGCCCCAAGTCTACCTCTATCAAAACATCTCAATCTTCCCGACCATGCATTTGACAAACTATCAGTAACGCTCTTAGAGACGGGATTTAAATCAAATCGAGAACGTGAACAACGAGAGTCATACCTTATCCACCGATTTAACACCCTCGATAGAGGAATAAATGAGAATCCCGGTACACTTGCAGCAATTAAAGCATTAGAAAACAATAACGGCAACAATGAAAATAGTAACTGAGTTCACGGCACTGCAGCTGCGAAGGGCACTGGACAACCTAAAACAATTCCAAGTGTAACTACTCTTCCTAAGTGCAGCTGTCGTCTGTTTTCTGTTTTATTTTACTACCCAATCAATTGTGCCATGCACGACATGCCCAACAGCAACCATGTGCACAGCCGGGAGGCCCCCACGACACGCGTAATTTAGAAGCGGGCCAGGAATTCGCATTGCACGCGCTTGCACAGCCTACCGCAATACGGGGCACCCCTATTTTTACGACGAAATGTTGACAGGGCGCGAGTAGTTAAAGGCTTAGAACTTCCTAAAATGCCCGCTGACCAGCCTCTGCCACAATACGCGGCCCCCGTCCTTCTACGACGAATTGTTTACGGGACCCCGAGTAGTTAAAAGCTTAGGACTTCCTGAAAAGCTCTTTTTTGCCCCACACCGAACCGCCAGTGCCAGGAGGGGCCGTCTGATCGGGAGGAATGCGCTAGTGAACGGAAACATACACAGACCCCTGACATAAGAAAGGTGAAGGAGAGAGGGGGGAGAGAGATGGGGGGAAGTGGAGGGAAAAGTGGAAGGGGGGCACCCGAGGGGCGTCCACCGTGTAATATTTTTCTTTTTTTTCTTTCCTTTTCTTTTCTTTTTTTTCCTTTTTTCCCTCTTCCTTGCCCTCTGATTTGAGATTGTATAAAGCTGAGCACAGACAAACTGTATATTTATTCCTGATGAAGGCCAGACTCTAGGCCGAAACGTCGAAATAAACCACGTTGTGACCGCTCACGGAGGATCTACTAGACTATATATATATATATATATATATATAACTTACAGTTATATATATAACTGTAAGTTATATATATAACTATATATATATATATATATATAACCACTGGAAAAATATACCAGGTGTAACCAGAAAAAGGTGCACCTGCAGTTTTAAAGTTTAAAAGAAGCAATGACATGCCAACCATCCAAAATAGAACGCCCGAGAAAGGAGCATCAATCAGTATTACAGCAGCTAAAAGCCTGCTAACAGCTGAAGGTAGTCATGCTGCTCTTCCATTCAAGTATAGTGTACACTGAGAAAAGATACTGAAGATACACCATCAGCAAATGACAAAAGCAATACAGACAGAGCTTTCTCTTATAATACAAAAAGTCTTTAGCTGAGGAGGCAAATAAGTCATTGGCACACAATAAGTGCACAAAAAAAAATAAGCTGTCGCACGAGGCTGTCAGCGCTTAGACAACACAGGCAAAAATGCAGTAGACAGAAGAAGGGAAAACCCATAGCAAAAGTTACCATACTCCTGAGTTCTTGCTTTGCGTGCAAATGAAGCTAGCGTGAAGTTGAACACTAGATTAAAGCACCACAATCAAAATCTGGAAGTCAATGCTTTAGGAATAATACAAAGTACTGAAGAAGCATGCAAAGAGCATTCCTGTGAAGGCAAATATAAAAAAAGACTGAAAGCTCTGTGGCCCTGAACAAGACAACACCACAACCAATCGAAGAGCCGTTCGGACACACCAGCAGTTCTGGCCAACAATAAAAAGTCACAAAAACATACCTTTAATGCCTTTTTTACAAGAGAACTTCAAAAGAAATGTGCATACACCAATGCCAGAAGTATCGATGGAAGCTATTACTCATATTCAGCTCTTCATTGAAACACTGACAGAAGATACTTATACCTGGATGCTTAATTACTTTGGTACAACTCAAGAGCGTCGACGCCAAGTGGCAAAAAAATTATGATGGAAGACTACAATGTGATCAAATGCACACGTCAACCACCAACCAAGGTCCTATGCTAGAGTGAATATCGCAAAAAGTCTTGAATGCCTAATGTCACTGGCTCATACTCAGCGTTCTCAATCAAAATCTTGACCTCCCACACAGCATATTATTTCAACAACCTGCCACCTCTCATCATGTCATGAAACAAGCTCGAGTATACACAAACCCTCCTCACCGTTGGGTAGTTAGATAGCTCCACTAGTGCTTCACTCTCGGAACACATAGACCAGGGCCGTAACTAGACGGGTAGTGAGGAGGTTCTGAGCCCCTGAAGTATTTTCATGCTCTGACTTTTCGTCAACAATAGCTTAATCTGGGCAAGTTGGTTCATCGTGGTTGTGTTCTAGTAACAGTGAGAGAAGCTGAGGAAGAGACAAAAAGGACAGGAAAGAGCGCTGACTGCCAACTAAATTTTATTGAAGGTACTACGCCCACTTTTTTACAGAGTACAAGAACAGTACTCATGCACAACGACACATGTGAGACCATGATAATATAATCTTAACTGAGAAAAGAATACTCTCTCTCCGAATGGATGAGTGAAGGTATACTGATGCACTGACCCATGGCCTTCCTGACAAGAAAATGCTTTCACAGTCTCTCTTTCATTTCTTGTTCTTGCTTTTTTCAAAAACAGTGTTTTATGAAACATAGAACTGCACTTACATTCTTTACAGTGTATGGCCATGCGACTACCATAGCCATTCTTAACATTTTAAGCATGCTGTCTTGCTCAAACATTGGGGCATTGCCCAGTTTGTCTTATGTTCACGTTTCCACGTGTCAATAGTATCTCATACACAACATTATATTGGCATTCAGTATACCTATTCTCGTGACGAATGGTGAAATAATGGCTATTCCTGTTGCTTTTTAGTACACACACTTTTGAAAACTTGCAAGGGATGGCAAATAACAAGATAAAATCATATCAGCTCGCTATTTTCTTTATATTGTGAAACACCCTATGTACGTACGGTATAGCATGCAAAGATCTTTGGTCATTCTGTTTTTATTTTGGTCCTGTTTTGTTTAACTTGACTTTCTGCAGGAAGGTTTAGCACACGGGTGTGATGGTGCTGTTGGGATATCCAGCATCCTTTAGTCTTTTAATCTGGTTTTTAAGGCTTACCTCATCCTTGTGCTCACATGACTTCTGAAGGGTGGCCTCGATGCACGTGGTGGCAATTCCTCTGAGTAAATTGTGTAAATGTGTAATTATGTGTTATGATGTACTAAAAAAGATGTCCCAAGAATCAGAATAAGTGACAGTAGTCAAAGTTTTTGTCACTGCCTTTATACAAATACCAGTTTATTTGTTGCCTCCTGCAGTATTTTAGGGCCTCTTATATAGATAGGATGTTTTCTCACTTTTAGTACATTTTTGTATTGATGATGCCATATGCTCAGGAGGTAGAATGTCGTTATGTTCTTTCTGATAACTTCTAGCTTCTGAGCAAAGATGATGTTTCAGAAAAATGAAAAAAGGCTAGCATAATATTAAGACATGGGAAGAAAGCAGAGTTTATCAAAAATGAATGCATTAGTTGGGAATGAGAAAAAAAGATGGATGACAGGTCAGTAATGTCAATTAATTTATATTAGAACACATGAAATGTAGCAGAGGGTGGCAGGTGATTAGTTCCAATGAGATCGAGAAATTATCAGCCATAATATGAAATTGGCTCATACAGGACAGGGAACATTGATTGGGCTTCCACCCTGCAGTGGACATAATATAGGCTTAACGCTAACAATGAGCAAAGCCTGTGAAATTAATGCTCCATGAAATGAGCAGTACTGCACAGATTGCTGTGCTAGACTTCCCATTTTGCATGTTTTTACCAGCTTATCCTGCTCGCTGTTCAGACACAAAGCTTCACCAGAAAAACAATGTTATACTTGGTGAGGATAATGCCAGTGAATCCAGTGTTTTATCTACACCTTTCCTTGCTTAAGTCCTCCTCCAAACTATACGATTTTTCTTGGAAATGTTCTGCTTACAGCACACCAACCGATCAAGTGAAACAACTTTATTGGGGTCCTGCAGGACGCGCCCTAGTATGCAATCACCATTTCACTTCACGTTACAACTTACTGGTGGTAAAAATATTCTCTGGCAGGGTACAGAAGTGCATGCACTGAGCTAGCTTGTGCAGCACGGCCTATTCCAGAAAGCTGAACCTATGTTTGGTACAGAATTTTGTAACCACACGATGCTTGCACAGATTAAATGTGGCCACACATAGCATCTTCTGAGCTTTTTTATGAAATGATCTCGCAGTATCTGAAAACATTTGTTTTTTTGTTTACTTCATAGTTCCCAGTGAAATATTTCTCTTGTTCCTCTCATTGAATAATGGCATTTGGTGTGACTAAGGTGTTCCTAATGCCTCACTATGAGATCAGAAAAACGATTCTCCTTGAAATTGCTTCACAAGCATTTCCTAAGATATTGAATGACACTGCTTGCACATGTACAAACATTTGCTAGTTTTATTGAGGGTTGATGATAAAGGGAATCAGTTGGTGCATCCAAGCCGGACAGAGATTGACTGGCCCTGGGGTCGTTAGTTATATATCTTGCAGCTTGTTCCAGGTAGACAGGGCTTCATTCTGTAGAAATGGTAACTCATCACACTGGTTCCCCAGCATGAAGAACATAACTTGATGCTAACACTGACTCAGATGTTCTGAAATGTCAAAGAGGGTACATGAAGGCTGGGTACATGAAGGTTGCAGTTATACTAACTGTACAGTCAGCATGCTTGTGTGATATGTGCATAGCTGCATCAAAGCCACGTGTGAAAATTGCGTGAACAGCTGAAAATCTCCATGGCAGCATAGCTTAAGAAGGCTGTCATCCCTTTTTTGCCAGTTTCCAATATCATCCTTCCCTTTTCATGCATCTTCTTTCAATATATCTGGGGTTTTAATTCCCAAAACCACAATATATTAATGAGAAGCAAATTTTGAACATCTGGTGTTCTTTAACATCTCCACTTGTTTGCAGCGCAACACCAGAAACACAGGACAGGGAAGGAGCAAAAGAGAAAGAAAAGACGGCGCCGACTCTAAAAAATATGGCACTGACATCATGACACGCACATGCCGTGATGTAAGCTGCCCAAAGAGTGGCCTCCCGTGAGAATAGTGAAGAATTGGGAATAGGATCTACCAGTAAGGGCTTTGTGTGCAATTCACAAACAGTGAAAAAGATCCACCAGGGGTGAACCACAGGTACATGGTGCACTCTGGTTGAGAGAGAGCAGAGTAAAACAGATGTGCCAGACAGGAGATTATAAATGGTTTTGTCTGGAGCTGGTGCCAGACCGAGCTCTGATTAAGCGTAAGGGGGTATTGAGCGCCAGGCCAATCTGATCCCATTCCTGTGATGGGGTGCAATGTGATGACAGGTGCGAATTCTATTTTCTTTTTTTTCCATGGGTTTAGGGAAATAATTTTTCAGGGATCAGATGAAAATACCTCCGACATACATAATAACATGCTTATTCTTGGGCGTAGTTATGCCTAGCCACCAGATTGGGAGAAAAAGGAATGTTTCCCGAAATGTGCGATAAAGTGTTTGGTGCTACGCCTTGACGGAAGTATTGATAGGTGCTTTGGAAATCGGTACGCCATTTCTGTAATCGTTAAATATGCAACTGCATGTGCCACTGCTAGGGATAGCGTGACACTCCCAGCCATTTCGGGGTAAGCCGTTTTAATCTACATGAAGATGTTAATGAGCCCGTTCTCCATCACAGCAGTAGCTGTGGCCATTCCTTCAACTAGGCCTACTGCAGCGCCAACTAAACGTCTGCATAAATTTAGCGCTAGTTCGTACATAATAATCAGCACGTGCCTTGGGTTCACTTCGATGGTGTTGTGAATTCATCTTGCGTGACAATGGTTTAAGTTGCATGCGTGCCTTAATCATTATTGCAATAGGAGACCATGATTTATCATCACGCATGGTGTTGCTTAGCTCGGTCCTCAGTGTTCGAAGCAGGTTCCGCCTTGTGAGTTCATGAGAGAGGCACAAGAGTTGATTTCTGCTCTGTGTTTCTATAATTCCCTAGCCTGTATTATACAGGAAGCAGATAGTGCTGGTGTGCGTCAGCTGCCTCGGTGCGCTCTCAACCGCCTGCCTGGTAAGACTGATAGCTCATTCTATCAGCGCCTTGTCGTACTCCCTCCTCACACTGCGACATGTCCTCCACTTGGAGGACAAGATGATACGAAGCCCAAAACCGCAATGTTTGCAAGCCACAACCCGAGCAAACAATTCAACAGTGAGGCCAGAAAATCTACCTGACTAGGCCTGGAGCAACAAGCCAGAGAGCATATTCGTGGCTGGATAGATGGATGGATGTGGCCGTACCCTTTAGATCGGGCGGCGCCTAACGTCACCTAGCCGTAATGCTTAGTGAATTAACCACTAGATTTTTTTTTTCCCTTTAAATAGTAAAGTTGGACGGGTACTTTGAAGTGAAGGGTTTAATTTTCATTCGTGCCTTGACTTTAGCCACCAATCAGATAACCTCCTTCTAGTTAAGTCTACCCGCTTAAAGTCTATTTTGCCCTCCCTGTCCCTAAACACCAGTGCTTTGAAAAACTCTGCGCCATCATCTTGAACTATAAGGTGAAGCCTTTTACAGAGCATTGTCAAGTGTTCGGCAGTTTTTTCTTTCTCTTCGCACGCACTGCATATTGTGTCTACCTCTTCATATTTGGCCCGATATGTCTTGGTTTGCAATACTCCCATCCTGGCCTCAAACAGTAGAGAACTACCCTGAGTATTATCATAGATTCTTTGGCAATTTCCTGCTTAAATGTTCGATAGATCTCTAGTGCGGACTTCTTAATCATGCCAATTCTCCACATGTCAGTCTCCGTTTCCTGCAGTTCCTTTTTAACCAATAGTTCTTTCTGGTTTGGCCACCTGCTGTTTTCTGAGTATTTACCAGTCAATTTCCTGGTTCGCTTCCTCCATTTTGTATTGACATTCTTCATGTACAAGTAGCTGAAAACCTTCATAGCCCAACGCTCCTCCCCCATTTCTCTCAATCGCTTCTCAAATTTTATCTTGCTGCTAGCTTCCCTGCCATCAAATGATGTCCATCCCATATCACCTTGTACTCCCTGATTTGGTGTATTCCCGTGAGCTCCTAAAGCAAGCCTACATATTTCACGTTGCCTAATTTCTAATCTTGCTTGAACTTCTGACCTCATGCACAAAACCGCGTTGCCGAACATCAGCCCAGGAACCATGACCCCTTTCCATATTCCTCTCACAACATTATACCTATTGTAATTCCACAGTGCCCTATTTTTCATCACTGCTGCATTCCTGTTATCTTTAGTCGTCACGCATATTTCGTGTTCCCTCAGGTACTCGGTCCCATTGCTTATCCATACGCCCAGTTATTTGTATTTATCTGTTATCTCTAGCGTGACTTCCTGTATTCTAAGCTCACTACCTTTGTTATCATTAAAAATCATGACTACTGATTTTTCCTAACTGAATCTAAAATCTAACCTATCTCCCTCATTACCGCAGATGTCCATCAACCTCTGCAAATCTTCCTTGTTGTCGGCCATTAGCACTATATCATCTGCGTAGATTAATGCTGGTAGTGCCTGATCAATGAGTTTTCCTTGTTTGACTAAAGAGAGGTTGAAGCCAAGTCCCTTTTGCCTCTAATTTCGCCTCTAATCCTTGTAGGTACATCATGAATAAGAAGGGTGACAGTGGGCACGCCTGCCTAAGTCCACGTTTCACCACTGTGGGCTTGGATACCTGTTTTTCCCACTTTTTAACTACCTTGTTAGTTTTATAGATTTCCTTTAAACGATTAGTGACTCCATCTTTTACACCCAGTGTGTCTAGTATTCCCCACAAGTCCTCTTGAACCACGCTATTGTACGCTCCCTTGAATTTCTGCAGGCCGGTAGGAAGCTTCACAGCGCAGCGCCTGATCTTGTGAAATGGCGCAGCCATGCAGGCAGGGCATTCAATTCCCTCCCTATTTTTTGTGTACTACTGTCCTTGTGTACATCATAGAACACATAACAGTAATGATAGCGAACAGATCATTGATTCGGGTAGGCTTGGTGTTTTTATTTAAAATGGAACAACAAGGAAGCTGCTGAAGCTCGTGCCTGTATACAGCTGCTTTATATGGAGATGAAACTTTAACGAAAAAAAAAAACGTAATGATAAACAGTAGGCTCATAACAAACAACATTTCTCTCAGGGTGCATGGAATAATGTCCCATGCAAGGCTATGCA